>JAECWM010000261.1:842500-1150000 GCA_018150695.1 Drosophila oshimai
GGAGCATAACCAGCGTCAGGAAGAGGAGCAGGATGCACGGACAAAACCACTGGTGCAGCTGCAGGTGACGAGCGCCGAGGAGGGAGCTGCCCCACGACCCCTGGAGGAGAACAAGGAGAACAAGTCCCCGGAGAAGCGCCCTCTGCTGCGAGGTCAAAGTCAAATCGAGCTGGGCCACAAGGAGCAGTAAGTATCTAGTCGTTCGAGTACCTTTTCCCCTGACATTTCGACCAACAACTTTTCCATCTTGCCGAAAACCCCAAAGCTCCGACGGCTCTGAGCCATCAGCATCCAATAGCCAACTGGAGGCTGCCAATGTCATTGTAAACAAACAGCCCACGCCACCCAGGGAGCAGGGCGTGGCCTCTGGGATGGGGACTGGGAATGGGGGTGCCACTGTCGCTTCTGCTGGCCCCAGTCAGCTGCATCCCAATTATGCGCTGGAGAAGTAAGTGGCAGAATGGCCAGCAATCCCGTCGCATGATTAGTTCGTTTTGGTTACTTTGTTTTTGTTTTCAAAATATGCATTGGGTTTTTGAACTCCTTTGGGATCTTAATAAACCGTACAAGCTTAGATAAAATTATTGAATTGCTGAATTTTAAATTATTTTTTGATTGGTTGTAGCATGTGCTATAAGCTTTGTTGTTTTTTATTGAACTTGTTTTAGGAACATGTGACCTAATCGGATTTCCAAAAAATCTCCAAATAAATTTGTTGTTAAATATAAAAAAATAAAAACTGGTTTAAGTTATTGTGTTAAATGATTTCTACATGCTAAAAAAATCGTTTGCAATGCATGAACTTAAGTACTAACAACTTAAGCAAATACCCATGCCTGATTGAATTAGTTATTAATGGTTAGTAAGATCCTCGAGGATGTGAAAGCCAAAGTTTGCTAAAATAGTTTTACTTTTAAACCCTTGATTGTTGATCCTTTCTTCGCTTGCCCAGTAGCACCCATCGCTTCCACCTTTATAGTCGCATGCCTCTGTTTAAAGCACTAAGCATTTTATGTAATGGAATCTGAACCAATCCATCCACTAACGCATCTTTTTTCAGCATACCCAAGCTGAGGGATCGTTCTGCCTCGCAGGGCTGCATTCCGCCATTTGTGGAGCAGAACCGGACGATGGTGTTCCTGGTGGGACGATGCGATCTCCGCCTCATCTCGCCGGATCGCAAGCAGGTATTGCTCTACAAGGACTTCAAAGATGTGGCCAGCTGCGTGCATGGCCAGAAGTCGTTGGATCACTTCGGGATCATCTGCCGGGAGCTGAACAACGACGGATACATTGGCTACGTGTTCAAGTGCCAGTCGGAACACGTGTGTGATGACATTGTGGCTGCCATTGCACAGGCTTTCGACACATGCGCAGAGCAGAAGAAGAAACAGGACACTCAGATCTTTAGCTGCGAACACTGCCCGATGCTCTGGTATCACAAACTCTGCCAGGACGTCGAAGGACTCTCTGAAAAGAAAACGCAGGCCTTGATTCTGCGCCGAATCGAAACCCTGAGCGATGACGAACAGGAGATCGTGTGGGCCAAGTTCTGTGGCTCCGAGAAGACCAACTCACCGGTGGCCGAGCAGAACCAGTTCCTCATGATGCTGCTGCGGGCCCACTGCGAGTCCAGGCAGCAGCGACATGTCCACGACACCGCCGAGAATCGTTCGGAGTTCCTCAACCAGTATCTCGGAGGCAGCACCATCTTCATGAAAGCGAAGCGCTCGCTCACTAACTCCTTCGATAATCTCCTCAAGCGTAAGCCCTCCAAAGACGACATAGCCGTGCCGCCGCATAATCTGAGGGATATCAGGGAGGGTTCCGCCGAGCCCCCGGGCACGCAGTCACCGCCCGAGGGCTTCCGGTCGCGGTCAAACACGGTGGGAGCGAGTCCCAGCAGCAAGCCCACAGTTGAGCAGCTGAAGAGCCCCATGATGGATATGTAAGCCCAGAAACAAACTGCCATATTTACAAAGATTTAATTAATTTTTGTTCCTTCAATTAGATTCATCAAGGTGGGCAACAGTCCCAAAGAGGCGGAGACCCACCAGGGCTCTTGGCGCCAAGCGATACTTAATAGCGTAGTGACTCCCTCCAAGGGTCTGGACAGCGAAATCCCCACCGAGTTTTTGTCACCCATGCGCAAGCGTAAGTTAACTCCTAGCGAGCTAATAAAAATGTTATATTTTTCTAAATTATTAACTGAGTACTAAAATAATTTTTTAAAAACAGCTCCCAAGCGAGGCAAGCGGGATGCGGCGGAGCTAAGGGAACTGTGGCGGACTGCCATTCGTCAGACTATAATGCTGAATCGCATGGAGACGGAGAACGCCATGCTGCAGGCCCGGCAGAACGAAAACGAGCTTAAGAGGATCAAGCTGGACTACGAGGAGATCGTGCCCTGCGACAAGCAGTTGATCGAGCGCTGGGAGCAGATAATCGAGCGCAACTCCATGCAGATTGGCAACAAGAAGGACCCCAAGGTTCTGGGCCACGCCATTCGCACCGGAGTGCCGCGATCAAAGCGCGGCGATGTGTGGACCTTCCTGGCCGAACAGCATTCCATGAACACGGCCCCGGTGGACACAAAGCGATTTCCTAACTTCAATACGCCGTACCACACTCTGCTAAAGCATCTCACCGAGCATCAGCATGCGATTTTCATCGATCTGGGCAGGACATTTCCCAATCATCAGTTCTACAAGGATCCTTTGGGACTGGGGCAACTGTCACTGTTTAACCTCCTGAAGGCCTACTCCATCCTAGATCCGGAGCTGGGATACTGTCAGGGTCTGGGTTTCATCTGCGGCGTTCTACTCCTCCATGTGGGTTTTCTTTGATCGTATTTTTTAAAGCCCATTGATCTATTTTAAAATGACTTTTTAGTGCGATGAGGCCAATGCGTTCCAGCTCCTGAAACACTTGATGTTCCGCCGGAATATGCGCACCAAATACCTGCCCGACATGAAGAAGTTCCAGTTGCAGTTGTACCAGCTCTCCCGCCTGGTCAAGGATCACTTGCCAGATCTGTATGTGTGGCTGGATCAGAACGATGTCTCGCCCACCTTGTACGCAGCTCCCTGGATTCTCACCGTCTTTAGCTCCCAGTTTCCACTGGGATTCGTGGCTCGCGTTTTTGATTTGCTCTTCCTGGAATCCTCCGACGTTATCTTCAAGTTTGCCATTGCGTTGCTTTCTGTGCACAAACAGCAGTTACTAGCCAGGGATAACTTTGAGGAGATCATGGACTATCTAAAGACCGTCGTGCCCAAGATGGAGTCCCATTATATGGAGCAGATTATGAAGCAGGTCTTCACCATGGACATTGGCAAGCAGCTGGCCGAGTATAATGTGGAATACAACGTGCTGCAGGAGGAGATTACCACCACCAACCATCACCTGGAAATGCTGAAAAGGGAGAAGACGCAAAATCAGCATCTGGAGCAGCAACTGCAGGTGAGCTTAAGCACGTTGTTTTGACCTAAATAATTTTAAAATAATTATGTTAGTTCAACTTATAACTCATAAATTTATTAAAAAAAACATCCAAAAATATCAATACTTTAAGTATAATTTAGTATGTAATATACTTTTTCTCTTTCGCAGTTTGCTCAATCCTCGATTGCTCAACTGGAGACCACCCGTTCCTCCCAGCAGGCTCAAATAAGCACGCTGCAATCGCAGGTGCAGTCCCTGGAGTTGACCATCCAGACCCTCGGTCGGTACGTCGGCCAATTGGTGGATCACAACCCCGACCTGGAGCTGCCCAACGAGGTGAGACGCATGCTCCAGCAGTTGGACGACCTGGAGCGACAGCGACGCAAACCCATCTTCACCGAGCGCAAGATCGGCAAGTCCATTTCCGTCAACAGTCACTTGGGGTTTCCACTCAAGGTGCTCGAAGAGCTGACCGAAAAAGACGAACATGGTTCGCCACAAAAGCAGAGGAAGGAGAAGACACCTTTTTTTGAGCAATTGCGACAGCAGCAGCAACAGCACCGCGTGAACGGCCATTCCTCCAACGCCAGCGAGTCGGTGTCCCCGACGCCCCCATCACGACCCAATCGTCTGTTGGACAATGCCAGCGCCCGGACTGTCATGCAGGTGAAGCTGGACGAGCTAAAGCTGCCCGAGCATGTGGATAAGTTCGTGGCGAATATCAAGAGCCCGTTGGAGGTGGATTCCGGCGTTGGCACGCCTTTGAGCCCGCCCAGCACGGCGAGCACCAGCAGCGGTGGTAGCATATTCAGCCGCATGGGATACCGCACAACGCCCCCAGCTCTCTCACCGCTGGCCCAGCGCCAAACCTATGGACCATCACCAGTCCAAATGGAGGAAGTGCCGCCGGCAACGACGATTGCCCTAATGCCACGGGAGGATGCAGAGGAGCCGCAGGCCATGCATCCGCTGAGCATGGTCGGAGGCGATGTAAACGTGCGCTTCAAGGGCACCACGCAGCTCAAGTCCATACGTCCGGTGCACCACATGCGAGCGATTCCTCTGGGTGGCGTTCAGCACCAGTCCAGCACAGAGACCGCGGTGCGAGTGGCTCCTGTGCCCGTGGAGCTTGCACCACCGGCGGCCACGGCGACCACAGGTCGCAGCTAACGGTTCTGATTCATTGGCAAACTGCTGCGCGGATTTTATCGCGAGTAGGCAGATCAGGCAGCTTAGAACCCCCACGCTACTCATAACCTCTTCTGTTGCGGCTTAGATACTATTAACCCAACCCAACCCATAAGATACAAACCTTAGCTACTTCGTTTTCATGTGTGTTTGTGTCAATGCGCGCACAAAATGTTGCCATATTTATTGCTCCGAAAGTTACGCAACTGTTATAAACTGATGCCCCCAATATTAAACGAGTATATATTCTCATAGGAATAAATTGGATAATGCTTTTTCAAGGTTTTATAAATTTGGCTAACGCAACAAAATCGAAGCTTATAACCTTAGGCAGCACCCGAAAAACAACAAAATCAAAAGAAGCATTAATGAGTCTGTAGTTTGCTTTAGTTTTCTCCCTTCTATTGAATTAATATTTAACGAATTTACTTAGTAACTTACTTGTTGATTTTCGTGTTTCTTTAGTTCTAGAGCATTAGTTCTTAAAATTATTCTTAATTTAATTATATTTGTATATTTCTCCCAAGGTTTTACTTTGCAATGTAAACTAAAATCAGAAACCTAATGTATGTATAAAACAATTCCGATGACTCTTGCTTGTACATTGTTCTCGTATAGGATACACATTTCTAAAATCTCCTTCATTATAATTATGGTACTTGGATTATATGGTTTACATATATATATATAATTATGAAATACAAACAATTCAAGCAAAGAAATTAACAATTGCTTCTGTGTTAAGTACTTATGTATTGCTTAGCTGGGCAGCTTTTATCAGGCGTCCAGAGTTTGTGTAGCTGATTTGTGTTAAAATATGAGTAAAATCAACCAAAATTACATGAAACCAGTAATAAAGTCAAAAACTATTTAATCAAAATTTATTTTGAAGTTTTTTATATGGTGCTAAAAGGTAAAAGCGATTTCAGAAATACCTCTGTAATTGTTTCTTCTAATTTTACAGACCCAATGACCCACAACAAAGCCAAGTCGTTTCGTTTTAAAAAGTAAGTCCTTACTTATTTTATTTAGGTAAAGTAAAACTCCTAATTAATTTACTAACGTTTCTTATTGTTTATTATAATTCTTTCTTAATAATATACTCAGCAAAAACAATTATCTTTATTTTATTATATATCACATACAAATTTTTGCTTATAAGCTATGTTATTGACAACAAAAGTCTCCTAAGTCCGGCAAATTTAGCGTTCTCACTATCAGTTAAAAGAGGCAAGCCTAATAAAAACATCACAGGTTTAGTCAAACTAAAATTCAAGAATTTCTTCTTATTTTTTATTTTAAATAGCTGAAAATTTTAAAAATTATGGTGGCACTCAAAAATTCTAAGCTGGGACAATTTGCTTGCAAAAGCCAATTCAGCAACACTTTGTAACGAGACTTTAAGCTCTTCAAGGTGTGGCTGAGTTGGTTTTTGTGGAGGAAAGGATGTCATGTCCTGATCCTGCCCTAACTCCCTGAAAAAATCTTCCCAAAAGGAACAGAAACCTGCTTGAAGCGTGTATCTACAGAAACGTTTAGAGTCCGTCGGTCCATCTAACTAATTACAAGCTACCCCAAGGACATGCATCCTTTCTACTCCTTGAACTCTGGCTTAAAGCTAAACTCCGCCTTGGGCTGCTGGACTCCGTTCGCCGCCGCTGCCGCCGCCGCTGCTGCTGAAGCGGCACTGAGGGCTGCTAGATTGCCCAGCATGGAAGGGTTCTGGGTCATTCCCGGATAGAGGTTCTGGTAGAAGAGCGGGTTCTGCAGCTGGAAGAGGGCCATCAGGTGGGTGAGCTGGAAGTTCGGGGCAGTGGGATCCACTCCAGGAGCGGAGGCAGCGGGCAGCAGGCCGGCAAACAGTCCATTGGCCAGCGGGTGGACAGAGGATGGGGGCTGGGCCTGAGGCAGAAGCATGGCTGGATTACTGGAATCATCCTCGACCTTGGGGCGCTTGGCATCTGGCTGCTGGGTATCGGCTGGCAGTTGCTGTAAATGACAGGGACACATTAATGTTTACGAAATACGGCTAGGGTGAAATTTGTTAGGCTTAGAACTGCACTTACAATTTTCTTGGGCGGCCTGCCCCGTTTGCGGGCCAGAAAATGCTCGGCGGAGAGGGAGGAGAGTGGTGTGGAGGTGTTGCTGCCGCATCCTACGTTGCTGACTTGAGGCTGGTCGACGGTAACAGGCTGCTGCTGCAAGGGTGTCGCTTCCAGAGAGGACTCCTCCACATCCTGCTTGATCTTGAACTGCTGGTAGGCCTGCTCGCCGTCCTGGCGATCGTGCTTCCTCTTATGACTGATCATCTGGCTGCTGGAGTGCAGGATGTAGTCGCAGCCCTCGCGGACGCAGTGGATGTGATTGCAGACGGTTGAGAACTTGCAGGCCTCAAACGGACACATCTCGGTCTTCAGGATCTTCTTGAAGCCGTCCATCTTCAGCTGGTGGTCCTTCAGATGGTAGGTCTTGTGTTTGTCTAAAGGAGCAAGAATATATATAAATTAGTTTTAAACTTTAAAGATATCTTAAATGAGTTTCAACATTTATTTTAGGTTAAAGTAATACTTATGCTAAATAAAATTTTATCCTTTGTATTAAAATTAGACTTACCCATGTCAGCCTTGTTCTTGAAGGTGTGATTGCAGCCCTCGCGACAACAGTGATAGTGCGAGATCTTCTTTCCAAAGAAGGGGCAATCCTCGATCCGGCAGTTCTCGTGTGCCCGGAAACGGCGAAAACCCTCGTTCACGATCTCGGAGTCCTTCCGGTGGAAGTTGGCGTGCATCTGGACGTCGCTGGTGCTCACATACACCTTGGGGCAGTGCTCGTAGACGCAGTGGTAGTGTGTCTGCTTCCAGTTGTAGGCACATCCCTCTCCGTAGGCCGGAGCACAGTCGTCCGCCGAGGAGAAGCGGGCAAAGCCCAGCTTGAGGCTCTCCTTGCGCTTTTTGTGCCACTTCAGGTGCCGAATGATGTCGTCCTTCTTGCTCAGGATCTTGCCCTGGCAGGGCTCCTCGTGGCAGTGGAAGTGCTCTCGCAGATTCTCCTGCCTGCACAGGGTGTTCTCGCACTCCAGATACGAGGACACCTTGCGCAGGTTCTTCAGGACCTCCTCGCTCTGGAGAAGGGCATCCAGTCCGCTGGCAGCCGAGAGGCTCACCAGGCTCTTGCTCTGCTCACTGGACGGAGGGGTCAGCAGGGACGTGGTTTGGGTCTGTTGAAGGGGGGTGTTGGGGGTGAGTTCGCTTTCGACGGGCGTGATGTTGTACGATGAGTCCGCCGGCTGCTTGACGGGCGTGTACTGCAAAAAGGGGAGAAGGGAATACGAAAATCTTTACAACATATACTTGTATACGTCCATGTGACCCATCTCAGACTGCCTGGTGCCACAGCTGGGCATCTGGGGAACCCACGCGATGCCAACACAGCTGTTTCTTTTCTCTGGAATCGCGATCTTTCTGTTTACTCTCACACTTTTAGTTCAGAAATCACGAATTATTGCATGTATATCTCTCAAATTACACCAACATAGCGTGGGATATGCAAACACAAATAAATAAAAACAGTAAAAAATATAACATAATTTTTAAGCTTTCAGAAATAAATTGGGATACATTTTAGGTAAACTTTTAAGCTTTTATAATCAACATTTTGTAGAAAAAATTTGAAATACAAAAGGTTCATACGATTTCAAAACAAAATTCTAAATAAAAAAATGTCCCCACTCCCTTGTTAAAAATATATAATATAATATAACAGAATTATTTCTTTAAAAAAAAATAGAATTTGTAGAACTTCAAGACCTTTGTACATGCAAATTAAATACTTAATTTAAAATCAGATAAGAATCACTTACCATGCTGGGTGAGTCAACGCTGTCGGTGGTTGACTCCAGCGGATGGACACCCGACAGCAGCAGCAGCTTCTCAGAGCTGGCGTTGCCCGAGGAGCTGCAGCTGTTGAAGCTGGACAGCGGTTTATCATCGTCCTCGTCGTCGACGAAGTCCTGCTCAAATTTGACTGTGACCGCCGAAAGGTTGCCGGCAGTTGCTCCTGCTGCAGTTGGTGCTGCCGCTGCCGCTGTTGCTGTGGTGGCTGCCTTGTCGATTGGCGTGGATGTCACTGTGGAGGATTGCAGAAAATTATTTGTGGTAAGCTGATCGGGATGGCCCAGCAGCAACTGATGCTGCAGCGGCTCCTGCTTGCTCAGGGAGCTGGGGGTGTGGTTGGGTGTTAGTAGGAGGTTGGAGGTGGTCAGCAAATGTTGCTGCTGCTGCTGTTGCTGTTGCTGCTGCTGCAACATGTACTGCGTCAGCGGCGGCAATGTGTTGAGCAACATTTGGCCAACAAAGTTGTGTGTGTTGTTGTTAGGTGTAAGTGGTGTTGTTGCTGCTGCTGTAGCGCTTGTATATTGTTGTTGTTGAAAAGCAATCAAATTACTATTGGGACTACAACTACGGCTACTACTACAGTTGGTGTTTTGCGAGCTAATGCGTTTGTGCGTTCTTGTCTTGAGTTGTTCTTGCGGTGGCAGTTGCTGTTGCAGTTGCTGCTGCTGCAGGCAAGTGCTGCTCGAAATATCCTCGTTCTGGGTGTAGGTGTATCCAGCCAGCGGCTGCTGCTGCTGCAACTGCTGTTGCTGCTGCTGCTGCTGCTGCTTCATCAGATTCATCATGTAAAGTTGCATAATAAACTCCATTTGGTTGGACATGTTTGCAGCACTTTTCTGTATATTTTTGGCACAGCACAAGGATTTATTTTTTTACAAATTCTTCAAGATTCGATTTCTTGCTGATTTTAAGTGGGTCACAGCACAGAACACAACACGAATATCTCCTCTTCGATCGACTTTTCTTGCACGACGTCTCAGCGATCCTCAAAGTTCGGCTGCGAGGCTCAAACTGTTTCAACTCTTCCGCGGCCTCCAGCTAATATAGCAGAAATTGCGCAAACCCAAGGCCCAACTACAACCCTCTCCGCATCTCTTAAAAAACCGATCTCGCTCGCTCTCGGGTTCTCTTAAAAAACGAACAAACTATAAAAATAGGAAGTATTGGTGGTGGCTCGATTTTGCAACCCCTACTTTTTTAGCGACCCCTTGCCGGAAAATGCTCTGGGAAAACTCAATGCTGGCCCAGCTTGTTTTCTGCTGGTTTTTGTTTTTTCGTTCGCTTTTCTCGACCAATAAAATGCCAGCGTTCATGTAAATTTATCTAGAAAAGAGAGTTTTTTTAGGTAAAAAATGTGAAAGAATGGGAGAGAGGAACAAGGACTTGTAAAGGAATCTCCGTTGGCCAACGTGTGACAGAAAGGGACAGGGAAACATTAAAGAGAATAGATCAGCAAAGGAATTTTGTGTTATCTTTCAGGGGAATTTGCAAAAAAAATGTATTTTAAAAACTGGGGATTTATCTAACTGCTTTGGAACATATGTTATTTATTTTTTTAAATTTTATTTTAAAGCAAAATTTACGCAAAAAGAATAATGATTGAGTTACAACAATATGGTTAATTTTAGTTTTTAAAATTTTATGGCCCTCCAACTTTAAAAAAACTTTTAAAGCTAGAAAGAATTACTTATTAACAAGATCTTTTTTTCTGTTAACTAAGCTAGAAATAATTTAAGAAGGTTAAAATGGTTAACCAACCGTTACATTTTAAGTAGTTCAATAAATCATTTTAAAATGTCCTTGCGACTTTCTCACACTAGAAAGATCCATCCAAGAAATTCGCTTCCCCAATCGCATTTGCTCATTTCCATAAATATAATCGAATCTTAACCCGTACAAAATGCAGAATCCGCATCTTTGTTCACTTTAAATCAAGGATCACATCTCTATGCAAATTGTTTGCACAAATTTCGGCAAAATTGGGAATTGAAATGATTTCAAGGAATTGGCGCGATTGGGAACTGAAACTGGAGCAGCTGCGTGCCATTCTTAAAATAATCGAATGAAATCCATTCAAATGCAAAAAATAAAAACCCAAAATTCTAAATTAAAATTACAATCGCGAAAAAAATCTGCATTACAATCGTGCAAAAAAACACAATTAAAAATGCCAAAATTTTCATAGACCCATCGCGAAAAAAATTAGCATTTCAAAAAAAGGTTTGCAGAAATGCTGAGCGAGAGCAAACCCTTAAAAATCACATTTTCCATTCGACAGAGGCGACATGTAACATCCGCTGCGCATGCGCACCGAATCCTTTGCGGATTGTAATTTGCATAAATTATTGCTGTAAAATATTGGCACGCCGAGCCGTTCGCATAATTTTGGCACATCAGCCCGAGGCGAGAGCGGGCGATCGGGTGGGAAATCCGACATTCGACATCCGGATCACCGGCTCCGGGAGCTAGTGTTATGCAAATGGACCTGCACTTACGGCGGGGAGGAGGGTTACGTTACAGATTCGGGCCTGCCGATCGACTGCGCACGCGCGCAGTTTGGAAATTTATGCAAATCAGCCAGGAAGTCCCCCGAACATCGAACAAATCGATTGGCGAGGGGCGGAGGCTGGGGTACGATTGATTTTGAATTTGCATTTCAGCTCGGAAATCCGGCAAGGTGAGAGGAAAGGTAGAAGGATCAGCGAGGACCTCGGCTTGTCACTTGGTTGGCGAATTGGGAATGAAGTGGATTTACCAATTGTTGCCATAATTGAGTGACATGGAGATCCGGACTAGCCCATGCTCCGAGCTATTGATTACAGAAAAGGTTCCACGCCACACAGAAAAATGGCAACTGAACGTGGAAATCTGCATGAAAATGCAAACAAAGCCCATACATTTCGTCTTGTTCTATTCCTCCATTCATAGTTATGTTTCGGCTTTTATGCTTTTGCATTTGCCTTAAATTTACATATGACAATTTCATATTCAGTTACAAATGTTTCGAAATAGAAAACTTTTGTTAGTCGCCTTTGTTAAATGTTGTTACTGCTGATTAAGTTGATTGGAGTTGTTCCAGGGAAGCAGCATATTCGGAATGTCCTGCGATTGCTATCCCATGAAGCGACAATTATTATTTCGGGATAGAACTTGAAATTAGCATTACACTGGCAAATCAATTAGCCAAGTGAAGGACATGTCACAAAACTGGGAATCACTCAAAGCGACTTTATGGGGTTTTAATTGGCACTTAAGTTCATCCTTAGTAGCACATTCTTTATAGAAATATATTTAGCCAAGTTATCAGGTTTGTCATCAACGTGAGAAAATCCCTGGGAACAATTTGAGAGAAGAAAGCATCTCCCATCTATCTCCCTAATTACGTCAATTGCCTGTGGCACTTCGACTCCTTTGTCCCTCTTCCCAATTTCCACGATTTATGCTAAAAAGTAAACAAAAACGTTTGAATATTCAATCCGAAGGGCACATCAGTGGGCACACACACCCTATTTACCTATTTTCCCTATTCTTTCGATAAGGAATATTTTCCGTATTTTCTTCCTTTTTGTGCTGCTTTGTTTTGGGATGCGTTTAGCCACAGATCCCTTGCCTTAGCCATTTGAGTATCTTAACTTCTACCCCCGTCCGGCAATTGAATCTTTCTTTACAGATCGATTATACTTCAATATATTCATGGCCAATTCTCGCACTTTGTTTGTGCAACACTGATGACCCTCGACGAAGGAATTCCGGGCTGCTGTCCCTTTTGCATAAATCTTGGCTATCAATGACCACAGCCAATGCTAATAGGATCTTCAATTTGCGAGAGTTTTGTCGACACTTCTTAAGGATCTCGGGTACTTAGGGACGGGATGCAACCGATGGACAATGGACAATAGATGAGGATGAAGTCATTGCAGTGACAATGCAAATGTGATAAGTATGTGAGAAGGGCAGTTGGGCATCTTGGACTGACCAACCCCACGATGGACACGCGTCCGAGTAATCTCAATCGTTTATTGCTGGTCAAGAACGAGTTTGGACTGACCTAAAGGGTTAACGCTTAAAGGGTTGTCAAACGGTCATTCCGGGGGTCAGTTTGGCACGTGTCGTCCTGGGGCACTGACCTTATACTCCCTTCCACATTCATTATAAGCATATTAGTTTAGTAAAGTCAAACATAATTTAACAATTTTATTTAAATTTAAATTATAAAATTGATATTCCCCCTTTCACAGATGTGAATTTAATAAATTAAAATTACATAAAAGTATCTAAAAAAGAAGAATTGTTTCACATTGAAATTCGAATACTTTGAACACTAAAAAAAGGTAATTTTCAAACTGTTAGCTGAGAACGTTATCTATTGTCCCTGTTCGATTCCCACGAAAAGTTCTGCGCGGATTCCTTGAGAAATGTCCGTTAATTGGAGAACACGCTTGGGTTCGACAAAATGGCTGACCTTCGGCCGCAGAGCTTCCCAAACGGGACAGGGCCAATGTAGGACATGCTGAGAACAAAGTAGGAAGATAATTTGAATGCATGACCGCAGGGGAACCCTTTGAACCCGGTCGCCATTGTCCCGCCTGTCCACCCCAAGGACTCAGGCATCGCAACATTGGGAACAGGATCAGCCGTTGGGAGACACCCAATATCCAGGACCGAAGCGCAGCATCGCTTCAATGCTTTCAGGCTGACCAGATCCGGCCATGGACCGCCATATGGCTCGTATATCCTGCAAGGGTTTCATCCTTTCAACCTTTTTTTTTTTACTGAGCTGAGTTGCCTAAATTTTCTTCGCGGCCTTTCTGAAAATTAATGCCAGTGTCCAAACCGGTTTTCTTGTGATTTTCATTTTTGATTCGTGGTCGCGAGTCCGGTCCGGTTTTCGGGCGAGGCGGTCCTTCCAGCGACCCTTCAACCCTTTTGTTGTTTTCCCGGACCGCTTCCGAAAGGATGCGCAAAAGCGAATAAAATTGCAGCTTTCGGCTTCATTGTGTTTGGGCCTGACCCGAAGGACAAGGATTAGATGTGAAATCTTTTCTCAAGTTTTTTTTATGGAGATCCTTGAAAGGATTCATGAGGAATAACCGTTATAAATTAGCAGTGGAAGGGAAATTTGAAGGACGAGGCAAGATGGCGGCATGTCAGGCGTGACCACTGACCACCTCAATTAGTCCTCGTTTACTGGCCACGCGTCCGAAAGGATAACCCTTTAAGATGACCACCGATGACCCTTCCAAACAAACAGCCAAGAAACCTGCTTGACCACTCAATAAGAAACCCATTATCCTTTGAGGACCCAGCGCACGCGTTGGCCATTGGTCAGTATCCCTCCAGAGATAATCTGCGACTTTGCACTCGTGTGGCCATTGTTCACGGATATCCACGTGTGTTTAGTTGAATTGTGAATGAAGCTAAATATATATTCATCTGTGCCTCGATGTCTATGGATTTATTAGCTTGAAACCTTCTTCGAGGAATGGTCAAAGGTCAGTATTCATTCACAACAGAAAAACAAACAAAGCCAGGATTTATTCGAGTATTGAAATATCATCGATCTGATGGATACGATTCCTTACCATGCGAGGGTAAAAACTAAGATACTCAGATATTTTGAGCAATAAATCTGTGGCTAAACGCATCCCAAAACAAAGCAGCACAAAAAGGAAGAAAATACGGAAAATATTCCTTATCGAAAGAATAGGGAAAATAGGTAAATAGGGTGTGTGTGCCCACTGATGTGCCCTTCGGATTGAATATTCAAACGTTTTTGTTTAGTTTTTAGCATAAATCGTTGAGATTGGGAAGAGGGACAAAGGAGTCACAGGCAATTGACGTAATTAGGGAGATAGATGGGAGATGCTTTCTTCTCCCAAATTGTTCCCAGGGATTTTCTCACGTTGATGACAAACCTGATAACTTGGCTACGTATATTTCTAAAAAGAATGTGCTACTAAGGATGAACTTAAGTGCCAATTAAAACCCCATAAAGTCGCTTTGAGTGATTCCCAGTTTTGTGACATGTCCTTCACTTGGCTAATTGATTTGCCAGTGTAATGCTAATTTCAATGTCTAACCCGAAATAATAATTGTCGCTTCATGGGATTGCAATCGCAGGACATTCTGAATATGCTGCTTCCCTGGAACAACTCCAATCAACTTAATCAGCAGTAACAACACTTAACAAAGGCGACTTACAAAAGTTTTCTATTTCGAAACATTTGTAACTGAATATGAAATTGTCATATGTAAATTCAAGGGAAATGCAAAAGCATAAAAGCCGAAACATAACTATGAATGGAGGAATAAAACAAGACCAGACTTGGGATACGAAATGCATGGGCTTTGTTTGCATTTTCATGCAGATTTCCACGTTCAGTTGCCATTTTACTGTGTGGCGTGGAACCTTTTCTGTAATCAATAGCTCGGAACATGGGCTAGTCCGGATCTCCATGTCACTCAATTATGGCAACAATTGGTAAATCCACTTCATTCCCAATTCGCCAACCAAGTGACAAACCGTCTCCTTCCGTCCTGGCTACGAATTCGAATTCAAAATCAATCGTACCTCAGCCTCCGCCCCTCACCAATCGATTTGTTCGATGTTCGGGGGATTTCCTTGCTGATTTGCATAAATTTCCAGGTTGCGCACGCGCGCAGACCCGAAAGTGTAACGTAACCCTCCTCCTTGTCGGAAGTGCAGGTCCATTTGCATATCCATGAGTCCTGAGTCCTGGATTCTGGGCCCTGATTCGTGCTGCCTGCCTTTCGCTGCCTTAGCGGAAAAGTCGCCTGTGCCAAAATTATGCAAATATTTGTTAAATGCGTTTTAGGCATCAGGTCGCTCCACATGGTGGAAATTTGCATAATTTATTAATGATATAACCCCTCGGAGGGTTGCAGGCAAATAGTCGTTATTTTTTGTACGGCAGCTGATTTTTTCCGATCGATTTAATGAACTTTTGCAAATTTTTGCTGTCAGGAAGTAATGAAATAGTCGGGCTCAAGATTTTCACGCTTTTTAGGAGAAAATAAAGGAAAAACTTGGACAATAATTTATCAAAAATATGTGCCCTTTCAGCAGCTGTCCGAATTGATTGATGATTGTTATGAGCTCCTTGGATTTGTCTTCAAGATTCCAATAGAATCATTAGCGATGACTCAAGTTACAATTCGCCGAAAATTCTCACGAGTTTTTCGGGATTTCCGAAGATTTTAAAGTTTTTTTTCGGAGGGTTACTTCCAAAAACTAATGACAATATTAAAATTAATGAAACCAGGCGATGTTATAGGATACTTTACGTGGCATCCTGCAAATATTTACCCTTTTTCTTAGCGAAATGTTGCCTAAATGTGCGAAATCCAGGTAAGAAATTTCGCAATTTCTCTAATTGCAGGGAAAAGGGTTCGGCTTTCAAGGACTTTCTATAAAGTTTCATTTTCCGCATTTTTTTGCAACCCCCGGGGAAAGTCCTTTCACTGCGAAACCAAGCCAAGGGGTCAGCTGCCAAAGTTCCCTGAACTCTGGAGCGCGAAAAGTAGAGAAAACAGTGAGTCGGAATGGGAAAACCGAAAGGAGAAATATGGAATTATAATCTTATTACATCGTCACAACAAACGGCGCAGCATCGGCGCCCCCTTCGAATTGTTATCCTCTGGGCATCCTTCGATCGTCTTCAGCTGCCTCCGGGGAGTCCCTCAAAGGATGCCTGGCAACTGCGCACCGGCCGGAGATATGCCGACATTTGTCCTGGATTCGCTTCCTTGCAGCACAATCCTTTCAGACACACACACACACAATGCGACGTGTCCTTACAAAAAGGATTACGCAGCATGCTTAGACAAATGCTGCGGAGGGAACATCTTGTTATGTGTTCAGCATCATCATCATCACCATCGGCTTGAGGGTGGATTCCCGATACTCGATTGCTTTTCTCGTATCCCCTTTTTTTTTTTTTTTTTTTGCATTTTCCGACCCAATTCTGTTCTCGTTTTGTGGAAAACACTCCGACGCAGTTTTGGTTTTTGTTCAGTGCTCGGTTTTGGCAGTTGCGCAATGAGGCGAACAACGCCAACACAGTTCCAGGGAACAGGATCAGGATATCATGATCAAAGCACGTTTGCAGCTTGATTGGGTTTCCCTTGTCAACAACTGGGCGGTCCCCGAGCAGAAGGAAAATCACTGAAATGTTCTAAAGGAAAAAGGATTGAAAAATCTTAACTGGGAATTTAATTTCCATCAAAAGAAAGAAGTTTTAAATCGTAGAGAATAATATTTTAAATAGCTCTTATAAAGATTGATCTAATAATGACAATCTAAAGTTCAACTTAACTAATTGGGTAATCCGAATGAGTTATAGGAAACATAATTGAAAACTTATGCTGCTTAAATAAAAATATATATTCTTTATTAAATATTATTAATTAAATGTGAAATTTTGGCAGAAATTGGGATAATGTTCCTAATAAAATATCAACATTTTTTTTTGGGTTTTATAAATAAATATGTAGTTTGTTAAATAGGATACAGTTTTTATTTATTGTAGGAAAATAATCTAAATTTTTTTCAAACATTAAAACATCCAACTTGGACTTTCAGAGATTCTTTTATTAGTGCAATCTCTAAGACAAGCTCCAATTAAGTTTAAAGAATTAACAGCAATTATTTGACAAGTTTTACAAGTTAGTTGTCTGACCTCCACATGTCAACACAACTCATTAAGTTGCAATCAATGTTCCACCCTACGGCTTGTCCGATTTCCGGGCATCATCAGTTTGCTAATGACTTGCAAATTTTATGCAAATTGGGTGTCAGAATGAGGGTGTTGAGGGGCCACGACCCAAGTCTGTCACCTCATATGACAATTAAATCCTTCACTCCTGTCGCAAACTTTGGCTGGTGGGTTACCTCTTCTTTTATGCTAAGAAAACTCTTGTGAAGGCTAAGGGAAAAACGGTTAAACTTAAGTATTATTTAAGATCGAGGTAGCCTAAGTAAATACCGTTGTCCCAATTTTGATTAATATTTGTTTGGACAGTCAAGAGGAAGAAGTGCCCAGGAGGAAAACCCACCCTGGATCCTTTTTTTTTTTTTGGCTTTGCCATTTTTTTTGCAAAGGAAATTAAAGGAAAATGGGAAGAGAGGAAAAGGCTGAGGCAAAAGGTAAATGGTAAAAAATTCGCAGTCCAGTCAGGCATGAAGACACTTTTGCCACAGCTTAGCTCACTCGGGCAGGGTCAGGGTCCATTAGGTTAAATGATATTGATGATGATCGCAGGGCCGATCAGCTGGCGCTATTTCTTGCATCTGGGGGGTTGATTTCGCCCAAGATCTTGTTTTTATCGCCCCTGGGAAATTTCTCACATTTTCACACAAAAAATTATTGAGCTGTTTACGTTTTCCGTGGTCCAAGTCCTGGTAATAAAGCAATTAATAGGATTATGTATGCAGGGACACGGCGGATATGTTGACAGTTGGCTGGCCAGGGGTCAAGTTTCATTGGTCATTTGCCAGCGGATAAGGGATGGCCCTAGTCAAATTGTCAGCTATTTTCTTTTGGGGAATACTTCATCGAAAGTGTCCTTGCAACGCGATCCTTTAATTCCCTGCGCTGATTGATGATTTTCTCCTTAGTCGGAATCCATCGATCATCCCGCCAAGGGGTTGCCCGTCCCAAGGCGAAAGTTTCGAATTTCCAACCAAGAAAATTCACCCAAAAAAGGATTACTTTTACGGCAATCCTTTAAGCGGAAATCGAATGACAAATGCCGGCCTAATGACGTCAGCTGCTGCAGATTTATGTGAAAGTTCCCTCGCGGATCTCCTTGCGAAAAAGGGTTACCTTACCCTAAATGCAAAAAACGGAAAAGTGTTTTACGGTTTTCTGCCTGTCTGAGCAAAAGGATTCGTGCATTCAAAAGTCTTGCGAAAAAGGGAAACCTGCATCCTTCCTTCATTTGCTTGAGCTGCATCTTGCATTCATTGTTGCCATTTCCCTGACACTCGATACTGCAAATTGCATAAACACGGACCATGGGAAATTAATAAATTGATTGGCAGGGGAAAAAGGGTTGAGGGATCCGCGAAAATTAAATTTTGCATTCATAGATGGCCGAGATTTGAGGCTTGGGAAAACGAAATGCAAGACTGCGGAAATTGATTGTTTGTGCATACACCGTTTGATATGCACGAATCCAAAATGGTTGTACAGAGAAAAAAAAAAAACATTTGCTGTGAAATCAATATCAACTCTTTAAGGAAAAGAGGCGATGAGTTGCATAGTTTAGTAGAATATATATTGTGCAACTTGTAAAAAAAAATATGTTTACTTTCAAAAATTTGGAACTACAAAAAATGTTCTTATATAAGTTTATAAAATATTGTACTATAACTACACAAGTTTTTATGTGGATACATAAAAATATTGTATAAAAAATATTTTTTGTTTTCTGAGAAAAAATTTTTAAAAGATCAAGTCAATAAAGTTAAATAAAAAAAATATAACAACTTAGAAACGTTTACACTTTTATTGCCAATAAAAAATTAAATCTACATTGATTTGAATGGGTAAAAGCGTAAATTACATTCATAATTGAATAATATCATCTGAAAATATTTAGCATTTTATATTTTCCTTTATATAATTTCTTAATGTTTAGGATAGATAAATTGATAAAACATTGAAAACATGTAGGATCTGTTCTAAGTTCTTATTAATTTAATATTAAAAACGTATTTCATTCGGCATATATCTTAAATTTTGTGGATACCACAAAGGATGTATGAAGATTATGGAGCAGCAGCGTAACCTCATTACCAAACCATATAATATTTGCACGTTTCCAATCGACTTTGCCCCTCATGAATATTTAATAAGATTCAATTGAGTTGCCCAACACAGGACGTCTCCTCCTGCTGAACAAATCCCCGCCTCAAGACGGGACCATCGGCACTTGAGAAGAATTAACATTTAGCACGGTTAATACCAAACAACAAAACATTAAAATGAAATCAAGGGCTTGTCTGGGGCAATCTCTCTAACCCGTTGGCTTCGGTGGTGCATCCGGGAAATTTGCATAACATTGGCACAAGTCAAAAAAATTGCTATGCATCCCTTCGCTCTTCGCCGCTTTTCCAGGACACCCGCTTAATTGAAAATGCCAAAATTATGCAAATCATGGAAAAACTGAGATGTGCATCATTTGGGTTTCATTTGTCGGCCTGGGCGCTGCGGAAAATTTGCAAGCCAGCAGAAGGAGGTTCGGAAAATTTATTCAATGCCATTTGCAGTTTATTACTTACGCTCTCTGAATAAAATTATTTTGCATATAGTTTTTATTTTAATTTTGCTAAGCGAAGTAGATTGCAATCAGTGTGAGAAAGAAATTTTTTGAGGAGGTGGAGCAGTAAATGGGAATTTAATGTTCAAGCATGGGAATGACAGGACACACAAATTTAAATTTTATTGATTTTTTATTCTTTGAAAAATAAAATATAGAAAAAGAGGTTTTATAAATTTATAAAAACCCAAGAATTTCAAAAGGCTTGTTTAAATATTTCAATTTCCTTGTTACATTTCAAATTCATAAAAACCAAAATTATTTATTAAGCCAAAATTCTTATTTTACAAACAAAAAAACATATTCTTGTTTTACAGATTAAACAGATTTATTGTTTTGTTAAATACTATTCATGTTTTTTTTTTAAATATTAATATGAAATTAGCTGTTTAGCTAGGTTATGTAATAAAGAAATTAACTTTTCTGTACCTATTTATATATTTTTTTCTAACGAATTGTTATTGATCCGCTTGAATTGATACCAACTACCTAACTTTTTTAAAAAGACTATTAATTTCTCGACCAAGATGATGATTCCTTAAAGTACAATGGATCGTTTGATGATTGATCGTAAAAAGTTGAAGAAAAAATAAAATAATAATGCGTTGATGTCCTTGAAAATGCCAAAACTTTTGACTTGAGTTTTATTACTTTTTTGCCATACCATTTAAGAGAACGAATTCCGTCTCTTTGCTCTGTCAAAGGGCGAAAACTCCCCACCCCCTTTCGAACACTCTCTCTTTTTCCTGAGCATTTTTTTTTAAATTCTGCGGGAAGGTCAGCGAATTTTTTGTATTTAGCAAACATCTGAACTCTCAGCGTTTTTCGGTTTTATGTCCTCAACAATTGAACACGCTGTCAGGCAACAGCGCTCAGCATCAGCATCCTTTATCCTTTATGCGCCAAGCTACCCCTTTCCATGATGGCCGTGACAATGACAGGCCTCTTGCCAAAATGTAGCGTTTATAACGTTTTCAAATCGCACAATTTCCAACAAAAATAATGCGAATAAAGGGTTGATGTGAGTCCAGCAGGAGATGCCCTACCGCTGTGCGTTCGTATACAATATTTTCTAACATTATGTGTAGAACTCGTCTGCACTGGCACACACTTTCATCCTCATCAAGATCTCGGATCTGGAATCAACTTGCTGACCCACCGAGGGCGACTTCTTAATCACACGCACGTGCTGTCCAAAAAGGATGCGCTGACAACAACAACCAAAACAAAGGGGAATCCTGTCCTGCGTTGGTCAAGCGGTCACTTTGCCCGCCGAGGGGTTAACTTTTGTTGGGCACGCGTCACGAGAATTTCCACAAAAACACACACAATGAAAATCCATCAAAATGGCTTGTGGTCAAGGGCGGGCCCTAAAACGGTTTGAATAAACTGGTTTTCCCGGAAAAACAACCGGAAAATTGTGTGAAAATGCTGAAAGCAACAGCTTAGGCTATAATTAAGCGGTTAAGCTCCTGAAATTTAAAGTTTTACAAGTGCGTGGTTTTAAATCGGTTTTCCAGGATTATTAAAACTGGAATTTTGGTTTATCTGATTTAAAAATGAATACGGTTTTGTAGTTTTTGACTGACTAAACAGAAAACTTAACGTTAAGTTATTAAAGTTTGTATATATTTTTTTTCAAAGAAAATACATGAACATTATTTGTAAAATGACAAAAAAATATAATATAAGTTAATGGATTAACATTATCATTTTGTATCTAAGAAAACCACAATAAATAACATTGTTTTAACAACTTTGTATTCCCTTGTACCTTTACTTTTTGCAACAAAAAATGTATGTTTACTGATAATGTAGATAGATAGTATCATCATAATCTTAATAATAACATGTTATCTAAAATTGGCTTAAAATTAATTGTATCTTTTACTTTTATTAAAAAATTGATGAGCTATTTTTAAGGGTAATAAAAATTGCACTTTTAGATTTCTGGTTTCGCTATTTTGCAATGAAAATTTTCTTCTTTCGGTTCAATCGATCGACGTCCCTTTAACCCCATTGAAACCCTATACAGCCATCGATCATGATCGCGCTTCCTTCCGCAAAAAATTCCCACAGTGCGAAAATCGTCGAAGGATTGTGATTGAGATTAGGAAAAGGAGCCGAGCCCAGCGAAAAAGAAATTTATGAGCGATCAAATAACCGAGGCCCAGGTATCAAAGGGTGCAGAATCCTGCCAGAGGTCCTGAGGCCAGGCTAAAATGTGTCACGTCTTGTGATGTCATTGCTGGCGATGCTGCAGCAGCTACCCCAGTGCGAAGATAGTCATCGGCCTGGCCTCCTCATCCTGACCCCGATCCTCGTCGGGTTCACAGTAAATTACGCGCAGAGGTGAAATGCAAACAAAGACGGATCGTCTGGCCTTGCCAAAGGTCTGTCTCGAGGTCTCCAACCCTTGCTTACCGCTTTTCTTTTCTTTTATTTTATTTTCCCTTCCTTTTCCCCTTTTCCTTGCGCTTGGATTTTGTGACGAATTTAATGATTTTTGCCTCAAAACTGAAGCGATTTTTCATTGACCCAACTGCGGGGTGGGTTCTGAGTTCAGAGTTCGTCTTGGTTTGGCCTGAGTCTCTGTTATGCCAGCTTGAACTGCTAAATTCGTTCACCCGTGAAGACTCCGCTCTAAGGAGAGGTTTCCGGCTCCGACTAGGTCCCGGTTTTTTGGGTCATTGCCGCATTAAGCTGAATTTATGACGATCGAATGCCAATAGTCATGCAGATTAATGGGAAAGGGTGCTCAAAGGTGAACTACCCAAGACATGGTCTTTGTTCGATTTTGGATGGGTCAGGCAAAAGGGAAAAGTCAGGAGAAGAATTTTCTAAAATAGTTGCCAAAAACGATCGAATAAAATATGTCGATATATGTTGTCTTTACATTCATATATGTTATGAGTTTGTATAATTTTGAAATATTTTGTAGTTTTATTATAAACTGAAAATGCTTTTTTAATCACAACTCTTGAAGTTTAAGTTTTATGAATTTATTTTCAAATTACAACAGAAAACAAACTATCCAAAAAACGTGTTGTTTTTTTCTACCAACTAAATGCAAATCTCTGCCACAAAATCTAACACTTTAACCATCAAAATTACATTCATAAAAAAGGGGAATATGAACAGACTTTTCACTCAGCCACTGAACATGCAAATGACCGTTTTGCGAGGATAACAATGCCCTAGATCTTTGAATATAATTTGATGCTACATTTGTATGCACAATATGAATGGGCAGGAGGCGGAGGTAGGAGGATGGAGAAAGGAGGAAGGTGAGCGGGGTGCCGGAAATCGGGAATTGGGAGTAGACCAGCACGCTGACCCGAAATTATAAAGTTACAATAGCGGCGGCGAGGCAACCCTTTGCTACCCCCGAACGAATCGAATTACAGGGGCGCTGCTCGGCTGGACCGAGGACCATAAACTGTGGATGTGGACGTGGACCGACCCTTGGACAGCGTTGTCAACTCCGGGTATGGTGGGCTTGTTAGCCGAGCCGCCCTTCGGGGTTACGGCGCTCATGTGGGTATTCAAATTGGCAGCCCGATGGCAGCCCAAGGATTTGACCAAACAAATCCCTTCTAATTTCGCTCAGAGAGCCGCGCATGTGCAGCAGATTAAAATTGTTGGACGCTGTGCAGCTTTCGATGCACAAACTCGGGCAAACTGGTTTTGGATTTCGTATGCCTATTCCCCGGGATGCTGGGCTGTCCATCCATCAAAGGACGTGGACGCGGCCGCTGCTGAGGGGCAAAAACAACAAGTCATTTGAAGTTTTAATAGATGCTGCATCCTTTTGTTGGGAAAAGTAGCTAAAACTGGTTCCTAAACCCGACCAACCCTTTCCTCTGAGCGGAAATTTTATTTTAATTTTATTTCCTTCGATTCGAGCAAGTTTTCCCTGGGAAATGTCTTGTGCGGTGCCTGCCTTTTTTGGAAGAAATTTTACAATTTATTTTGATAGAATTTATCTCTTGCCGCTTAATGGGCACTTTGGGTTATGGCATCTTGAGTGACTTTGGGAAAATAAAAGGGTTTTCAAAATTCATAATTGCGCAGACAATGAAAGAGCCATAAATTAGTAAGGGATCTGCCGAATATTAAAGTATAAACTATATGAGAAGGAATTTTAAATAGTTTGCAAAGAGAGAGCCTCGAAGCTCTAATATTTGCCACGAGTCGGTCACTTAATCAAAAATTCAACCAGTTCAACCCTTGGCCGCACTTCAACTGACCGCTGGTCCTCACCCAAACTATCACTGGCCATTGTTCCTCCTCCTCCTTTTGCTCCCTCGTCCTTTCCTCTCCCTCTTGCGGAGAAGGGTCAACATGCGGCACGCGCGAATGGTCAGGAATCTGTATCCTGCGCGATTGCAGCCGACTCGTTTAACGGATATGGCAAACAAAGCAAGGATTTCAATTTGCAAAAACATATATTATGCTTTCATTAAGCGTGCTTTGTTATGCAAATTGCGAAAAATCATTTGCCACCAACAACCAAAATGGTTCTGACTGACAACCAGATATTGAAAAAAAAAAAATAATAATCAACTATAAATTTCTAGGAGAAGGTTTTTCTAAAGGCTTTACAGTAGGATATTTATTTTAAAAGTGTAAAATATTCATTGCATTAAAAACCATTTTGAACCATTTAACACTTGTCTTAAAATAAAAAAAGGACACTTACCTTTGTATTAGCTGATAACAACTTTTTATTTAAAAAATATTTGGCTTTAAGACGAAAATAAATTAGTGGTTAGGTGGAGTGCTCAATATAATACACACAATTTAACGGCATTGTAAGAAAATGTTGCCTACCTATCATAACATTAAAAACATCGTTACATTTTAAGTTTGTCAATGAGGTCAAAAAAGCTTTCAAATCTACGAAGATACTTTTAACATTAACTTATTTCACTTAAAAAATATTTATCTACCACTTAAAGTGCGTTCGCAAAAAATTGTGATATTTTTAGGAACTAATATTTTACGATAAAAGTAAGGGCCATGACAAAACTAACTAAAAACCAAATCAACGTGTTTGAGTTAATTAGTTTAACTATTAAAAGCTGGTAAATACATATGTATGTTAAAGATGAATTACATTTCAAACGTCGAGCTATGTAGGTCTCGCATAAGCGATATAATAGAAGGAGGTCTGGTAAATTAAATTCAGGTTTAAATGGCGCGCTTCGTTTTAAAATGCGCGCCAAGTTTTATTCTTGTTGGTATATATTGCGGTATTTTTTTCCGAAACACGATGGTAAGTTTTAGTTTTTCACCAACGGTCTCTCTGGATGTGCTGTTCCCGCGAGATGTGTTTGTTTTTTGTTGATTTATGTTTAAAAGCATATTAAAAGCAACAAACTCATTGAAAAGCACTTTTGATGGACATCTGTGGTGAGTAATAGAAGAGTTTTAAACATATCTTCCTCCATTCCTTGTGCCTTTACAACTTGTCTATGATTTCTTAAATTTTAGATTTCACCATGGATGTGGAGAACAACAACAACACGCAGTTAGCCGGAAAAGAAGTAGAAAAATGTGCGGAAAAGCGTAAATCTAATATTACCTCAGAAGACAAGCCAGGTGAAACCAAAAGACTGAAACAGGAGGACCACCAGGTGGATACCACTAACCGCCCGCCTCCGCAAAGTCCAAAAAAGCGCCTTCAACTGAAGGGCAAGCCCAACTCCAACAAAGATGCTAATTTTACGTATGGAAACTACAAACACTACTATGGCAAGCGAATTCTGGACAAGGACTTCCACGACATCCGCCTGGATGTGCTGGCCACCCAGGCGGAGTTGTTCCGGGACAAGCAACTCCTGGACATTGGCTGCAACTCGGGGCACCTGTCAATCCAGATAGCTCGGAAATTCAATGTTAAAAGTCTCGTGGGCCTGGACATAGATCGTGGCCTTGTGAAGGATGCCCAGAGCACTATTAGCCACATAAAGCGACAGGCGGCAACAGGGCAGGGATTTCCACACAACACAAGGTTCATGCAGGGCAACTATGTGCTGGAAGACGACTTGCTTCTGGAGATTGAGCGCCCGCAGTTTGATGTGATACTCTGCCTGTCGGTCACTAAGTGGATCCACCTTAACTTCTGTGATGCAGGCCTGAAGCAGGCCTTCCGCCGCATGTACCTGCAGCTACGCCCAGGTGGCAAGCTGATCCTCGAGCCTCAGTCCTTTGACGGCTACAAGAGGCGCAAGAAGCTATCCGTGAGTATAAATGAAATGCTTCAACGTTGTTACCAATTCCATACTCAATTTGATCTTCTTTCCAGGCACAAATCAGGGATAACTACAATGCCATTAAATTCCGACCAGAACAATTCACAGAATATCTGCTTAGCCCAGATGTGGGCTTTGCCAAAATGGAACTCATGGGCACACCCGAGCACTGCGAAGCGGGATTCAAGCGACCCATTCAGATCTTTACAAAAACATGAGAAAAAACAAGGGTACTGAGATAATGGTCAAACTTTAATAAATATAAAACCAAGAAGGAAGAGCTTCATATGGATTCAGTATTACTTATCACGTTTTACTTCATTGGGTGAACTTGGTAACTTCTCCAAGATGTCGGGAACGTTTTTCAGTAAGTCCTCTTCGGTTAGTTTAAAATCGCTGTCTGCCCATATGAGTTTTAGCTCGTTCAAAACAAGGCCCATTCTTTTTCCCTTGACACCATGACCACTTAAAGCATTGCCCTTGATGGGAAAATTAGGTTTGACCCAGGACTTAAGCTGATTGTAAAGTTCCAGTTTGTTGGTGTACTTTAGCAACTGTTCCACGTAGTCTCGATTGATGTATTGGTTGAAGCAAAGTTTCTGATAGTCACGCAGGGTCGTGTACTCATTGTCCACCTAAAAGTCGAGTTGAAATTGTTATGTGCATACTATAACAATGTTATATCATCTTTACCTTCTCCCGCGCCTGGGTAATAAACCTAGCCAGATCCCGTTCGTAGGCGGACAACTTCAGGCGGTTGTGCATCGCCATGGCGTCTTCCACGGAGTGCAGCATTCCTGTAAGGTACAAAATGGGATAATGCGGCTTCTCAAACTGGTCCAGGTCAACGCAAAGTCGCTTAAATTCCTCCAGGTTGGGATCCACAGGCAGCCCAATGTGCTCAAAAAGATTACAGCGGTGCATCTCTAACAGCAGTTTCGGAGCCGTGGTTGCCCACCACAATCTTTTGCAGCTCCGCCCAGATCCGCTCGCCGCTTATTCTCGCCAGTCCGCCAGAGTTTTCCTTCACGGCAGCCAGAGTGGCCTCGTCGTGGATCTTTGCGTCTTTCGCTATGCGTCCGTAGAAGCGGAAGTAGCGCAGGATGCGAAGGTAGTCCTCCTTGATTCGGATATCAGCCTCGCCCACAAAGACCACACGACGCTCCTGCAGATCGTCGTATCCATAGAAGTAGTCGTAAACGGTGCCATCGAAGCCCAAAAACATGGAGTTAATCGTTAGATCGCGACGGTTTGCGTCCAACTGCCAGTCGGTGGTGTACATCACCTCCGCGTGCCTTCCATCTGTTCGAATATCGATGCGCAACGTGGTCACCTCAAAGTTCTCCTTGTCATTAATCCGGGGAGTAATTGTTCCATGCTTCTCGCCCTTTGCGTTGATCATCCGCACCTCCTCCTTTTCGAACATCTCCTTCATCTGGTCCGGAGTTGCGGTGGTGGCCAGGTCAATGTCCTTGGGCGGAATACTCATAAGGATGTCGCGCACAGCACCGCCAGCAATCCGCAGCTCGTAGTCGTACTTTTCGAAGAGAGCTATCAGGGTCTTAAGCTCCGGAGTGAATATGCTCTCAAACTCGGGAGTTTTTACCTTTTTGAAGGCCGGATTCTTGCGCATCCTGGGAGCTTTACCCAGCTGGGCGACCACTTCGGGGGAGACAATGGAACTCGGGGCCATGCGGCCGGCCATTGTTTTTATCCAGCGGCTTCGCTGCCGGACGTTAACTGCAAGAGAGGCGAATGCACGTGTGGTCAGCTTGACGAGGACGCGTGGGCCATTCATCGAGAGAATTGTGCAGGCCCAGAAATTTTTGGCGTTTCCTTTGAGCCCGGTGTTTCGTATCCGACTTGTAAACAAAACAACGAACAGCAGGCAAAGTGGGAGAAAATATTATTATATCGCTCACTCGACACCCTTCATTGAGAGAGTATACTGGTTCTGTAAGTGACAGAAAAATAATTTGATTGTCTGTTAAGTTTATACACATAGTGTGTTTAAGATGACGCTATGAGATTTAAAATCTTTACCATATAAATTACTGGATCGATTAAACAGACCCGCACTCCAATAGTCAAACTCTATTTTGACAAATTTTTTTGCAATAAACTGTTAAAGAAAACATTAAAGGGTATTCTTCAGTCGAGTTCCCCAGAAAGTATAAAATCATTCTTAAAAGGTGTGTTTTTTTACGCAAGATCGGTCACACTAATAAAAACCTGTTACTTTGTTTACGCTGTTTTCTGAAATTTAAAATCAATGCCACCGCGATTGCCGTTCGCTTTAGTCAGAAACTTCTTACAACGAGGGCACATAACCAGAACTATGAGCTCCCAACCAAGTGTGTATGTGACTCGTCCAGATGTAGATGACAGCGGTCTGCAGCTGCTGCGCAAGAGGTTTGTTTTTATTGTTGCCGGCTGATTAGCATATGTTAGTATAAACTGTAATATGCATAACGATTTCCAGCTGCAAGGTGAGCACTTGGAACGAAACTTTTCCGGTCCCTCGCTCCGAGCTGATCCGCGAGGTGGCAGGAAAAGATGCCCTTTACTGCGCCCTAACGGACAAGATCGATAAGGAGGTCCTGGATGCAGCCGGATCCCAGCTGAAGTGCGTAGCCACCATATCGGTGGGCTACGATCACATCGATGTGGAGGAGTGCAAGAAACGTGGCATTCGCGTCGGCTTCACCCCGGACGTGCTGACGGATGCCACGGCGGAACTAACGCTGGCACTGCTTTTGGCCACCAACCGGCGGTTGTTCGAGGCCAACAAGCAGGTCTATAATGGCGGCTGGAAGTCGTGGGCTCCCATGTGGATGTGCGGCCAGGGACTGAAGGGGTCACGGGTGGGCCTTCTCGGCTTCGGACGCATCGGACAAGAGATAGCCGCACGCATTGTGCCATTCAAGCCGTTGGAGATAACCTATACAACCCGATCGCCACGACCCACGGAAGCGGCGGCAGTCAATGCCCGGCACGTTGACTTCGAAGACATGCTCCGCAACTCTGACTTTATCGTTGTCTGCTGCTCCCTGACTCCGCAGACCAAGGAGATATTTAATGCTGATGCCTTCCAGAAGATGAAGTCCAACTGCATCTTTATCAACACGTCGCGCGGTGGGGTTGTAGACCAGAAGGCATTGTATGATGCACTGAAAACCAACCGCATTCAGGCCGCTGGCCTTGATGTGACCACTCCAGAGCCGTTGCCACTGGACGACCCACTCCTCAAGCTGGACAATTTGGTTGTACTCCCTCACATTGGCAGTGCTGATATCGAAACACGCAAGGAAATGTCCCGAATCACGGCCAGAAATATCCTCGCTGGCCTAGCTGGCAAGCAAATGGAAGCTGAAGTAACACTGTGAATGTAAACTGTTTTCTAGCTAGACACTAAGTTTCTGTGCTTTTAAAAAATATTCATAGAATTTTTTATTTGGGGTTGAAATAAATTAAACTATCCTTTTGAATCTTTTTTTGTACTTCTCTAATCAATTGAACACGACTTTCAGTAGCAAGGGTTCGAAACGTGATATCTAAGATAGAGTCTACGTGATTCGTCTGCGCTATGAAATTCATTTGTAATACGATTAAAAAGTTGTCTTTAATGGCTGAAAATTAATCGTAACATATTTAATGACTGCTGGTTTTACTCATAATAAGTCAACATCATATTAAGATCAAACATTTGTGGTTAAAACGAAAGTATTTTGAAAAACGTTATCTTATTAAATAGGTTGAAGTTGTTGTCTGTAGCAAAACAAAACAATTAAGTTGCAGCTAATCCTCGCCAGGCGGCAGAGGTTGGTTCAGATCGCTGGCGGCGGGCGGGGGAACGGGCAGGGGCACTAGAGACGTCAACACGGGCACTGTCGAAATAACGCCGATTTCCGACGGATCCTGCACCTCCTTCTTGATATGTTCGGCGCTGATATAGCCGCCACTTTCGTCCTAAGAAAGATAAAGAGAGGCATGTATTTTGGAGCTTACGATATCGACGATAAAAAAAAAATTATTTTGTCAAGTTTTTAAAGTACTCTTTTAAAGGAACGGTCATGCAAGTTTTTAATTTGGGTATACTTAAGTAGAATACTTAGTGCAAAGTTTGATAAAATACGATTTTAATATTATAGTTACCGTGACGAATACATCCACTGATTTGCCGGAGATGATGTCAAGCACCTGCTGGGTAATGCCGCTGCCGTTCATCGGCTCATCCTGCATGCTCTCCGCGTATTCTGCCAGTGCTGGTCTTAGATCGGGGCACTGCTGGAGAGCGTCAACCAGCTGGGCGGGTGGAAGGTGCAGCAGAATCGGCATGGATTGCGGTTTTAATCGCTGCACAGTCTTGAGGAAACCCTCCCAGATGACCTTCTGCCGCCAGACCTGCTTCATGATCAGCCGCTGCAGCAAGTTCATTACGAAGTTGCCAAGGCGCGGGTACAGAGTCAGGCTCTGGATGGTAGTGCGCATCATCAGAGTGGGCAGGGGATTGACCTCCACAAGCTGCTGCAGCACAGCCATAAGAACCTCCTGAGTGTACAAATCTCTTTCGGCCAAGCATAGGGACGTAGCCTTGACGACGGCCTTAAGGTCACAGACATTTGGGTCGATGGTGTGCAGGGCCACCATTATATCCGTCGGCGACAGAGCCATCGTCTGATGAGCAAACTCAGCACCGATTCCCAGCAACCGATTAAAGACCTCTTTGACCACGGCGGGATTCAGTTTTATCAGCTTGGGCAGCACGGCAATCAGCTCAGAGCGGGACAGTCCACTGAGTACGGGTATCATCACACGCACATCTTTAACCTTGTACTGGTACAGCTCTCGCACCCGCCGAACCAAATCCTCATGTGGCGAAGGCACCCTCTCAGTCAGTATGTAGATAACGCGGATCACCAAGGTCTCTAGGCCCTTGGGGACAGTCCTCGATCAGTTGCAGCAAGGTGGAGTCCTCCACACCCAGCTTTTTGATGGGATTGTCCAGGCTACGTAGGATCGTGCGCTTAAGCTCAGCGGAGGTGGCCAGGAACACTTGACAAATTTGCTCCACGTAAACTAAAGACAAATAAAATAATAAATAATAAAATTTTTATGAAAAAATAGAATAAAAATTGATTAAATCTAATTTCCAAACCGAACATAAACTTAGGTAATAGTCGAAAAGTTTAGTGATATTTTAAAAAATACTTACCCTCCGGCTTATAGGGCAGCAGAGTTAACGCCAGACCGAGGCAAATCTTCGCTATATCCTCGCGCCAGGCTGACTCTGCTGTGGGTCGGCCAAACTCCTGCGAGAAAACTGCGGCGGGTGGCGCCTCCTGCTCCAAAAACTTAAGCCACTCCAAAGCAAATTCGTCAATTCGAGCTGGGAGGATTTTATGCACATGATAAAGGGTGACCAGGTGGGCCAGGGATCGGTCCCTCAGATCAGCCCGCTCGTGCACGGAGAAGTTGAGCAGCGCTCGTAAAAAGCGGTTCTTTCGCGGAGGTCTTAGCACGGCCAGGTCCTTGATTAACTCCAGGCCGTGCTGAGAAAACTCGTCGTCTAGGCTAAGCTGAACTAGATGAACAATCGAATCCTCTGGCAGAATGGGTGCTTCTAAGTAAACGCGACGTATAAGTATAATCTTATCCTTGTGGTCGCAACGCTCGCCGATGCCAAAGATGAGCTGATTTAGCAATTCGTTGTAGGCGTGATCGGGTCGATTCTCAGTCTTTACGTAGGTGTGCCTCGTGAAACCCTGCAGCAAGGAGTACTCCTCAAACAGCCAGGAAAAGGCCAAGTCTATACGCTGCTTCACGTCTTCCAGGATAAACTCCATAATGGCGTAGCGCACGTTGTCCGGAAAGGTGGCCGCAATCACGGTGACCAGCTTGCGGCGCCTGGAGGACACGCCTCCCTTAATGCACTGTCGCTCTGAGTTAAGGATGCGACGCACTGCCTCCGTGAGGAATTTCTCCTTAAGGTTACGTGGCAGCGGCTTAGTGATCTCCTGCAACTTTAAAGTTTTGGCGCGCTCCTTCATCTTTTCAATAACGGTTTGCTCGCCCTTGGCGCGCTCCATGGTCTCGCGCAGCTTTTTGGTGGCCTCCTCCTTACGCTGCAGCTCCTCCTCACTCAGTTTGCGGGCGGACTCATCGTCTACGTCCATAGGAGATGGAGTTGACTCGCTGCCTTCCACCGCTTGCACTTTTTTAACCCTCATGGGCGGCTCGCGACTGAAGGTGGCGGCTCCTGGTCCGAGGCGCTTCTCTGATAGTTGCTCGCCAAACATTCTGGAGATGTTGCTCACCTGCTGCTGAATGGACATCTGTCGAATGGGCGTGTACTCATCTAGGAACTTCGGGGGAACCTCGGTGGGTAGGCTGGGCAGGAACTCCACTACCAGGCCCACCACCGTTTCGGGATTGCGCAGATGCTCGGTCAGGAACTTTTCATTGACTCTGGTAGACTTTTGCTTTTGCCGCTCCAACTCCTCCGTGTCCAGTTCCATCTCCTTTGTTGCTGCTCTCGCTGCTCACTCATTAAGCGTGCCCTCTTCGCGAGACTTTGAGCTGCATTTTCAAGAATACGTTTTTGCCGCCGAGCCATCTCTTGCTTATCCATCTTGGGCATGAGTTTCTGGATCTCATTTGACGAAGAGCCCAGGTCCACCAGCATGCCTCGAATGGTGCCCGAGAACTCGAAAGCCCCTCGATTCTTCAGTAGCGTCTGCAGCTGCATTTTGAGACTTTTGCGTACGGAGCTCACCTGCGAGTCAGTGAGGGTGGGCGGCAGATTGGCGTTTAACTGCTTAAAGGCCTCTACCACGGTGCCCATGAAGACTGGTCGCATTTTGGCTACGGTGCACAGGCTGCTGGTGCAGGCAATCAAGTTCACAGAGGAAATGTGCGTAGTGCCGTGGAACTGAAGCATTATGTCGAATATGTTGCTGCCTTCCTCCTGCAGCTTCTGGCGGCGGAAGAGCTTGCAGTGATCGGGGACATCGCCCAGCGAGAAGTCTCCGTCCCTTTTAAGGCTATCCTCATCAGCAAAGCTTTGCAGAACAACGACGCCTTCGAGGAACTTAATGGCGTTGGTACGTATGCCGTCGTTCTCGTTGTCGATCATGTCTAAAATCTGAGCCTTAATCAGGCTAAGGATATTCCAGGCCTGCTCTGCGCCTTCACCGGGTTCAACGAGGTTGCACAAGTACTGCAATCCGTTCTTGTATATGCTGCCGCAGGCCTGGATCACACGCTTGATCACCTGGGCCGAGTTATCCCTAAGTAGCATAGGCACGATGTTTATCACATGAGGCAGTAGCTCCACCTTTACCTTGCTGCAAGTGGAAGGAACAACATGTAGAAAAGAATTCTCGTTGTTTAAATTAGCTTAAAATTACCACACTTGCTCCACATAGGCAACCACCTGCTTGCGCACCTCCATGTTCTGGTCGTGGGCCAAGGACAGCACCGGCTCCAGAAACTCTTCGGCCAGCTCCGAGCAGGAGCCAAGAATAGTCTCCTGAATCTTGACCAGCAGCTCGCATTTCGTTGACGCCGATGCAGTGACCAGTTCATTACACCACTCAACTACCTGGATGGGAAAACAGAGGAAAGGTAAGCCAACTTAGGAGACTGCGGTTTAGTTAAGAGCAGTTTCTTACCTTTGCTCTTGCCGTGGCTGTCTTTTCGTCTGTAAACAGATTGGCCGTCTCCGGGACGAACTGGCTGCGTCCAATTATGCTATCCATGATCGGTCAGTTAGTATAGAAAATTAAGGAATATTAAGAACTCCTTCAAGAGCTGCCGGCACAGATGGGAAGCTGGTATCGATAATATAGTATCGTGGTGTTGGCAACTCAGCTCTTTAGCGCCAAATCTAGCTATATTTAGGCAATGTACTCAAGTTCAAAAAATAAAGTAGAAGTAAATATGTGCTTCAGAATTAAAAATCTTATTTTTCTCATTGATTTTATTAATTCCTTTTAATCTCTATTAAAATAAACGTTGCAAGAAATCTAGCTTTTTCGACGTAACTATCGATAGCAGGCAAAACTGCTGCGATATGTGGGAGTGACTATCGATAAGTTCGAGGCATCGATTTACTCATTTCTTGGGTGTTTTAAAAAGCGTGAAAAAAACGCCTAAATAAACGAATCGACAGCGTGTCAGGCCTGAAAGTGCACCAAACCGCTCGCCGTTCGCGCCGCCGTCAAAGATTGGAGCCACCGACGCCCACGAAGGCCACAAAAAAGGTCCCAGCAGACGACAGAGTGCTATTTAGGCAAGGGGGCGCAGGGTGACAGGAGAGTGTGTGAGTGTGTGCGTGCGTGTTGGTGCGTGTGCGGGCGCCGTGTGTATGTGTGCGCCATTGAGTGGGCAGAGGCAGTGGCAGAGGAGCAGCAGCATCAGCGGATGTAGCTCGGTGCCCGGAACCCGCAGCGGATGCCACGAAAAGCAGACATAGGCGACACAGCAAATAAAACAAACACTGGCAACCGAATCCGAGGACGTTGACGAGGCCTTCTGGAACAGCACAGCACAGCAGCCGCGTAGGTGACCGCACCCTAATGTCAAATAGCCAAGTGAATGCCGGCAATAGCGGTAGCGTGGTAGCGGATGAACCGAGCCAGCACCACCCTTCGGTGGCCCCCGTGGCCGCTCCAACGAATGCATCCTGCCCAGCCACGCCAGCGTCGACGCAGCAGCAGCAAGCCCAGCAGGCGGCCCCTCACATAGTTGGGGCCTCAACAGCTGATGCGTCCGCCGCCGTCGAGGCCGTCAACTTGGATTCGTCGCCCCGCGAATCCGGGGACGATTCCGAGGATGAGAGCGAAATACTGGAGGAGTCGCCATGCGGACGCTGGCTGAAGCGACGCGAGGAGGTGGACCAGCGCGATGTGCCGGGGATCGACTGCGTCCACCTGGCCATGGACACCGAGGAGGGTGTAGAGGTCGTGTGGAACGAGGTGCAATATGCCAGCCTGCTGGAGCTCAAGTCCCAGGAGGAGAAGATGAAACAGGTGTTCGACAACCTGCTGCAGCTGGACCACCAGAACATTGTCAAGTTCCATCGCTATTGGACGGACACGCAGCAGGCGGAACGGCCGCGGGTCGTCTTCATCACTGAGTACATGTCGTCCGGGTCGCTTAAACAGTTCCTCAAGCGCACAAAGCGCAACGCTAAGCGGCTGCCGCTGGAATCGTGGCGTCGCTGGTGCACCCAAATCCTGTCCGCGCTCAGCTATTTGCATTCCTGCTCGCCGCCCATCATCCACGGCAACTTAACCTGTGATAGCATCTTCATCCAGCACAACGGCCTGGTCAAGATCGGTTCGGTGGTCCCGGACGCCGTCCACTACAGCGTCCGGCGAGGCCCAGAGCGGGAGCGCGAACGGGAGACGGAACGTGAGCGGGGCGCCCACTACTTCCAGGCTCCGGAATACGGGGCCGCCGATCAACTGACCGCCGCCCTCGACATCTACGCCTTCGGGATGTGCGCCCTGGAGATGGCCGCCCTGGAGATCCAGCCCAGCAACAGCGAGCTGCCAACGGCAGCGATGACTGCCATCAACGAGGAGACCATTCAGCGCACAATCTTCAGCCTGGAAAACGATCTGCAGCGCGACCTGATACGCAAATGTCTCAACCCGCAGCCGCAGGACCGGCCCAGCGCCAACGATCTGCTCTTTCACCCACTGCTCTTTGAGGTAAGTGATCAGGCAATTTAATTCCAATTGGACTCCCGCATGTTTAAGCAATTCTCATGGGAACTTGGACGGTTAATTTTTGTTTCACAAAAGCAATGAATTTAATTATCTTTGATAAACAAATTTTCCTAAAACAATCCCTTTTCTTACCAGAAATAAATTGGACTGAACATTTATTTAATGGAAAATTCAAGTTTTCAATAAATTATATTAATAATTCTTGTTAAAAACAGTGCATTTAAATAAATCCTTGCCTATTAAAATAATATTCAATTATGTAAATAACAATTACAATTTATTACATCTTGTGGTTTTCAAATTTATATGAACCCCGAACAATTTGATTCCTTTACTCATTTGCTTACTCTTCCGCAGGTACACTCCCTCAAACTGCTGACTGCCCACTGTCTGGTCTTCTCGCCCGCCAACCGCACCATGTTCTCGGAAACTGCCTTCGACGGACTGATGCAGCGCTACTATCAGCCGGACGTGATTATGGCCCAGCTGCGGATGGACGGTGGCCAGGAGCGACAGTATCGGCTGGCAGACGTTCCGGGCGCCGACAAGCTGGAAAAATTCGTGGAGGACGTCAAGTACGGTGTGTATCCGCTAATTACGTACAGCGGCAAGAAGCCGCCCAATTTCCGCTCGAGGGCCGCCTCGCCAGAGCGGGCTGACTCTGTGAAATCGGCCACGCCGGAGCCAGTGGACACCGAGTCGCGGCGCATTGTTAACATGATGTGCAGCGTGAAGGTTAAGGAGGAAAGCAATGACATAACCATGACAATACTGCTGCGCATGGACGACAAGATGAATCGCCAGCTGACGTGCCAGGTGAACGAGAACGACACGGCGGATGACCTCACCAGCGAACTAGTACGCCTGGGCTTCGTACACCTGTACGACCAGGACAAGATCAAGGTGCTGCTGCAGGAGACGCTCAAGGCGGGCGTTATGAGCGACGGAGCCGGGGCGGAGAGCTCCGGAGCGGGAGTGACCACCACAGCGACCATGGCGGCCCTGGAGCAGCTGGAGCGGAACTGGTCGATATCCTCGGATACGGACCAGCAGGGTACTGCCGTAATGTATGTGTCGCAGGAGCAACAGCCGCAGCACCTCAATCTGGACGCGGACGTGGAGCAGTCGGGCACGACGAGCAATTGAGAGTATCAGCTTAGTATTGTGGGTAGGCAGGCGCGTATTGTTTTTATTATATTGGGAAATTACACATTACGATTTTATTACTACTATTATTTGTTATTTTTATATATATACCTATATATGTATGTATATGATTGTATGAATTTGAAATAATATTTGTGTATGTATGTACCATAAACGATGTTGAACCAGGCTTCCAGGCTACAAATTATGATGACACAGTACACAAACACACACCACTCGTGGGTGGATCGACTTGCATGAATATTAAAATCGTAGGAACAGATAGTTTGGTCTATGGTCATTTGGCCACTGAAAACATAAATTTGACAACAAAATTGTAGAAAACTGCTGTGAAAACTGTGGCAAAACTGCTTAGAATTGTTTTTACCTTACTTTCCAGACTTACGATTTTAAATTAATAACGATCTACCCAAAAACACAATATTAAGCACACATAGCTTGCGAGCTTTCAAAAATCGAAGCATCCGGGTATCATAACTCGGGAACGAGTGTGAATTGAATTCGCAGCTCCCTGACACGATTCAAATACGAAAATTTAAATACCGTCAGATTTAGAAAAGCATCTAGGCCACTACGAAAAAGATTTTTTCTAGGACTATATCAAATTTGATAAATTAGCCATGCCGCGACGTGAACAAAACCTAAAACAGCAGTGGAATGTATTTAAATGTATTACAAATATAAACAAATACGCAAGGCCACGAAAATAATAAATAAATTATTAAACTAAAAAAACAAAATACAAAACTATATAAACACAAGCAGCGCATGCAACAAAATAATACACAACAGACATAGCTACACTATTATTAAATAAATAAAAATGGCAACCAGCTGACTAATTCAAAGGTGTTTTCCTTTTTTTATTTTTTAGTCAATTTGATTTTTTTCTTAGTTAATGTAATTGATACTGTGTGACAATTTCAGTGCCCCCATTTGATAATGAGAGTAACAAATGAATTCACCAATTAAATGAAATTAAAAAGTTTAGCCAATTGACTTTTGGTTAATAAGTAAGTTCAAGGTTTTAGAATGAATTCTTTATTTGTTCAATTAAATATTAAACAACTCTAATTTTAGAATTTTGTTTCAAAAACGGTTTTAAATGATTATTTATAATGTTTCAAAACTAGTTGCTTTATTTTGATTTAAATGAATAGATTGTGTAGATTATCAAAATGTGGGAATTAAGTTGATAGTTAAAATCTATTTTAAATTATTATTAAGTAATTGGGAGGGTACCCCCTTCTTGGGTAAGACCCATTTTGTATAAGGTTGCAACGACTTTATAGCTTATGAAAAGAACATTTAGGCACATGCCTGGACAGTAGCTTCGGCCTCTTTGGGCTCCGGAGTGGCTAACTTGATGCGCTTGCTTTGCCTCTCCTCCGCCTCCTCGTCGCTGAAACCCTCTGCTGCTGCGGCAGCCTTTGACTCCTCGTTAGACTGCTCCTTCTTATCACTCAAGGCTGGCACTACTCGAACCGGCTGCTCCTGCTCATACAGATCTAATAGCTTGTTGCCCTCGTACAAGACAAACGGCAAGGTAGCTCGTTGATAGTAGTCCGGCAATAATTCCAGATTGTTGATCACCGTGTCCAGCATGTGCGACTTCTCACACCATATGCCAGGCGCATCGTTTCGGACCGGGTTAATGTGAACATGAAGGTGGTAAAAGGACGGCTGGTAGTGGAAGTACATGCGCAGCTGGTTGGGATTCAGGCCGTAGCGCTTGAAGATTGCGTCCTTCGACGACTGCCGCAGGTTACGCAGCAGATCGAGATGACTTCCATTCAGATCACGAATCGATTTTACGTCATGCTTGCGGATAATGCCCAGCAGATAAAGGGTGTCCACATTCCGTCCATCCCATTTGAGATCGGGTAGCAGGATGAAGCCAGTTTCCGGATCATTGTCCTCGAACACGATCCGTTCCGTCTCCTTCTTGTGCTCGAGAATGTTATACACCCATTCTAGGGAGAATTGGCTTGAGGTGAGATATGGAAGAGTTATCTTTTTGTAGAGCTCAGGAGTTTCCCGTATTAAATACTTCTGGCATACGGAATATTTCTCGATATGCTTCTCGGTGGCGGGATATATGACTGTGCTTTTGACTCCTGTGAAAGGTAATTTAATTGATTTTGTAAAAATATGATATAAGTAAAATGCATATGAGAATTTATAGATACTTGCCGCAAAGGTCTCGGCTGGGCACAACCTGGAAACTACCATAAATATTGTTGACAAACTCAGTTGCCACCTTCAAATCCGCGCTAAAATAACTTGGTTTCTTAGGTGACTCCTCAGTTGGCGACTCCGTGGCCACATCGCTCTCCCGGTAGGCTGCAGAGAATTTAGATGTATATTGCATACTCTTTACATATTTTAAAGTTACCCACCATTTTTCTCGAAAACAACAATTGCATCGTCCGTTTCGGATAGCTCCGGAAAAGTTCCGAGCAGGGAAATGCTCTTTCGCACACTGTTGTTGGTGAGTATCCGCTTCAGCCGGAACTTGGACAAGTCATAAGTCGGCGACTTAGCTTCTGAGTTTTCCACGGGTTCCGGCATTTTAATTATTCGTTGATAAAAATGAAGAATTTATTTTCTTGCGGGTTTTTCTAGAGGTGGAATGTTCGGCGACATCGATGTTTTTTAAATCGATATATCGACAGTAAAAAAACAATCATCGAAAATAATAGGGGTGTTCTCATTCATTTGAAATTGTTTAACTATAATAAAATAAAACCGAAAAATAATATAAATTCGTTGTTTATTATAACTTGTTGATTACATTAAATAAAATGTAGCTAGCACCCCATGACAAAATTAAAAGTTTTAATGAATTAAAAACATCGTTGTTAAATCCTCATTTATTGTGTATAAGCCATTAAATTACTGTTAATGATCTTTAGAATATGTATCTGTATAAACGACTACATCGCAACACCAAGTGCTCGCCAAACATGTTCAAAACATTCATAATCATCGAGCTTAACCCTAACACACATTTTGCACTTACACCTAATGCCGATGTACACAAACATATGGAAATTAAAATGGGTTTCTCCGCTGGCTGTAACGATAATTATACAATAACACCTTTGGAGGGCTTAGCGCCCAGTATATCTGAGAGCTTTTGCTGATAGGAAGCCAAGAGATTGGCGTCTGTAATGCCAAAGGACTTGCAAGATAATTGTAGGGCATTGAGCAGCTGCATCTCTGAGAACTGGGTGCCCCGTTCTAGCAACGCGTTGAGTATTTCCTGTGGAAAAACAAGCATATAGAGAAAGCATAAACGAAAGCTCATTAAGAGGCTAATATATCTTACATCCGGCTCCATGCAGAGCAGCTCATAAAATTGTTTGGCCTGATCCAAAGCCACTTCCCTGGAGGCTGTTATATTACTCAGCGTCTGCTGCAGGGCAATCGAATTCCTGCACATGCGTTGGACAGTAATTTGATCGATGTGCTCCAGATAGTTGGAGGCCTGGATAAGAATACGCGATGCCAAATGCGCTAGGCCCTCAAAGATGTACTAAAGGAAACTGTGTTGTTAAAAATAGGTAAGACGGGGTTAAGGATAATCTTACCCTGGTCTTCCTTGGATGCAGAGTGGCACTGAACGCCTCATCCATCTCCGACAGCCGTTTTGTCAGCACTTGCACCTGGCGATCCGGCTCCAGGATGTCATCCTTAGAGCCCACATAGCTGTTGGTCCTCACACTCGACTTTGAGCGTAGATAGTGGAAGCATTGAACGCGCACCTCCAGATGCAGCACCAGCAGACAGGTGTTTGCCAGCTCGTCAAATTCCAATGCCAGGTTTGTCATCACCTTGATCGTGCCATCCTTGACGGCTATATCGGCGCTGCACTCAGCAGCGACAGCGTTTAGTCCATTAACCATCGGTCGGCGCAAATCGTTGGCGAACTCAGAGACGCGACATGAGAACCACTCCATGCTCTCCTGCAGTATGGCCAGCTCCTTGAGCACACTAATTTCGACAAGAATCTCTTGCTGCGTGATCCCTCCCTCGCCCAAATTGCTGGTAAGCATTTCAGCCTCGCGAATGTTGCGTTGCTGCACCTGCATTGGACTTTCCTCCTCCGACGGCTCGAAGCTTCCTCTGTGAAGCTTCCGGTTATGACGCGACTTTTGACTGGAGGTCTTTAAGTCCGTCCAGTTGGGAAGTGTTCTATTCGGCGAACCAATTTGAGTCAGTAAGAATTTTTAAGATTAACTTATACATTTCTATACATACTTTAAAAATCTACTGATATCTTCGTCTTTTAGCCAGGCCACACTGTATATCCTCTTGTCCTCCGAGTCTGGCTGTACGATTCCCCGGTAGGCCCCCTGGCAGATTTCTCTATAGGCTTTAAGCAGAGCACACACCATTTTGAGCAGATCTTCAGAGTAGCAGGGCAGGTCGTGAATAAGGTTCTTCGTCTCCATCAGCCTTCGTTCGACCATAACAGTGGACTGTAGCAAAGGCCTGCTTAGGTTAAGAGCCTTTATTTCCTCGGGACTTATTATAGTGCGCCACGCATCTTGATTCTTCGACAGCGACTCAATGGTCAACTGCAGGTTTCGGTTGTGGCCCTTGGATAGGAATGTGTCCTTAATGTAGTTGTCTAAAAAGTCATGCAGACTGCAGGGTTGGCTGGAAGTATGAGGGGAAGTTTAAAAACAATAAACAAGCTATCAAGTCTTGTTACTCACCCTGGCTTGCACTTCATAAAGTTCTCAATCTCCTTGATATATCCCATAAGAGGTAGATACACTTTGGTTATGATATTTTGATCGGGCGTACAGATTAGCAGCTTTTCCCGCTGCTTCTTCTCGTGCGGAAAGAGGCCACTCGTAGATCCCTTGCCACTGCCTCCGAGCTGGGCGCCCAAATTGTCGTCCACGGAGGCATCTGAGGCATTGCGACGATGCTCCTTTAAGGAGTCGCTGTTGCTGCTGCTGCCAACATGCGATGACTTGTCGAACTTAAACATTGAGCGCTTGGTGCTAGTGGAAAAGAGTATTCTTGTATTATTACTTAATCTTGGCTTAAACATTAACTTACCTTGGCACCTTGCGCCTCAGGAAATATGAATTTATGTTACTGGTGGGCTCTGAAAAACCCGTCTGGGCACTTTCATCCGAGGCAGCATTCTGTATGTCCAAGTAGTCTGTGAGCAGCAGTTGCAGCTAAGTCAAAAAGGTACCCAATTATTAATGAACATAGAAAGTCGTTGTAAGCACACAACTAACCACTGACTGAGCTTGGGCCCAGAAGTCCGTCAGGTCGTAGGGCTGGGGTCCAACAACCGCGTACTTCTGGCCTACCGACAAATAGTTCTTCAGGAGCAAGGTATGGGTCTTGGCAATGGCCTTGAACTGCTTGAATATGATATCTAGCAGTGTGAGGAGCGGATTGGCATCCGCAGTTGCTCCGTTCAGAGACAGTTGGTGCGTCGTGTGACGCACCACGTTGAGGAGTTCCGTTTGAATTTGGACGCGGAGCGTCTCCAGGGAGTCGGGCACCTTGTGCAGCATTCCAAAGGACTCCACAATGATGGCAACGAAGTAGCTCATGCTTAGCTCCGGGTAAATGAGATCTGCATCTTCAATGACCTCGGCCTTGTCCAACTCAAAGCTCTGGGCCATTTCAGCCAGCGCCTTGCGCACTCGAGCATTGGCCTCAATGCGATCCGTGGAGCGACGGGCTCCTATTCCCCGAGTGAAACTCGAATTCAAGCGGCTGGAGTTGGTGCGCTGGAACGAGGAGAGGACCTCGTTGGCCGAATTGGTGTACACCTGGGTGACCAGTTCCTCGTGCAACCGCTGGTAGAGCTGCTGGCGACGGGTTTGCAGATCGGTCCGCAGGTCGGACAAGCCCTCGACAGCCTGTAGGGGTCCATTGAGGGTGGCTAGGGCATCGGTCAAAGCCTTGCTGGCATGCAGATACTGCCGCTTCGCTGTGTAGCCCACCACCCGCTGAGGCACTTTGCGCAGTTCCTGACTGGTAAGAGATGAGCAAATCAATATATAGTTAAGTTAACGAATAAGAGCAACTTACATCTGCTCCAGCATCTCCAGCACATACTTGTGCTGCACTGCATCCGTCCACATCTTCTTGAGCTCATCCCGCCGGCACTGAAGCAGCCGCTTGCAGGCACCGAGGTTCTCCTTGACAGCATGGATCCGCTCCCGGCTTGCCGTCACCTCCGTGGACACCTGACTGAACAGGGGCAGCACCTGGGTGAGCTGCTGGTCATGTCGCGACACCAGCTCGTTCAGTCGCAGGTCCGAGCGCTTGAACTCTTGCTCGATCTTCTGCTTCTCCTTCTGGCGCTCCTCGGTGGTCTCGCTGAACCCCAGGGATTTGATGACGTTGACCAGGAAGCCACATCCTGCGGACTACAAGAGCAAGCCAAGCATCCATCTGTTACTCACTGTTAATCAACCACAAACAACTTATCGCTAAACAAAAAGAGGGCGTGCAGCAACAACAACAACCAGATGGTGTCGTCATCAAATTTGGATCCGCAGCACCAGCCGGAAAACCAATACTTTACAAACAGAACATAAAACGGTGAGCTATTCGATTAAGTTTATTGCCTTGGGAGTCTTAAATGCGACTGGAACACCATTTTCAGCGACGGCCTGAAGAAATTTACCTCATCCTTGCCGTACTTCACTCCCCTCGGAGGCTTCGTGGGCGGGGGAGCGTCCATGTAGACGCGGTTGAAGGCGAATATGTACTTGGCTGGTTGACGGGCGAATAAGGAGGTGACGGGGCACAGGTTAGCTCAGTATCAACATTATTTTCTTAGCAAATTCTTGTAAATTTGTTGTTAAAAAAAGCACTTTAGCCCAAGAGTGACCGTGTGTGGACCGTTAAAAAATACCAAGAACTAGGAGCCTCTGAAACTATCGATAGGCAGTTCAACTAATCGATTAAGCAGCTGTCTGAAGTGTTTTAAGTTAAGGCGCGCATATTTTATTTTGAATTTGTCGAGATGAATTTAGTCATTAAATTCTACTGAACCGAATCAGACTTGCCCACATGTAAGGTATATTCGAAAATATTTATTTGGGAGTTTGATATATACTGTTCATTAATTAATAATACTTAAGTTAATTTAAACCTGCTCGGTTTGAGTTTAAGTTTACCAATATTTATAAAAGTAAATTTACATTCTTTTGAAGAAATTAAGAAATAAACGTTGTTTTTAAACTACAATAGTTTGACAATACCCATAAAATACCCGCAGCTGACCACGAGTAACCAATACTTGAATTAAAAAGCAGCATAAAGCAAAAAAACGTTCTTTAGTTTTAACTTTATTGTGAACGGTGTAGTTGCATCTACTTATCTGAGTGCTTGGTCGACTTTAATGTCTTTACTAAGCTGTAAGCTAAAGCCGATGCGATAAAACAAATGTAACACTCGCTTCAAACAACGATTGACACTACATTGCATTAAAATGTTCTTTGGTTTTCAAATTGCTTTTGGTTTGGATTGTTTACATTTATATGTAATCCGTGTGCCTTTGTTTGGTATGAATACTTTAAACAAGCATATATTTTGGTAGTGCTTTGAACTTACGCTAGTTAACCTTGTATATGATTTTTTTCTCTTACTCAAAAGTGTAGAAACATTTGAAATTTTACAAAAATTGTGGTTTGAGAAGAAAGTAGGACAGGGAGCATTATTTTTGAAGTTTGTTGCTTTAGTTTCTATGTGTTTAGGTACAGTTTACTAGTCGGAGGTATTACATAGATGATTGCTTGTCATTGTTCATATTAAGCAGTTGTGTTTAAGTTCGCTCGTGTGGAAGATATAGATATGAATGCTTTCCTTCGGTTCTTTTTTTTTTGCACAGGTGGGATTTGTGGGGTACATAAGACTAAACCTAAATACATAGTTTAAATACGAGTCGCTTCTTAGATGAACATTTTCGAAGCGTTTTCTAATTAAAATTTGGCTTAAAACTTGGCCCATTCGATTAAGGGTAAGCGGTTACATTTGGGATGATTGTTTGGCTTTGGGTTCACACAAATATGTTCGTTCTCAGACTAAAGGTATTTCACTAGTTTATGTTAAGTAATTTAAATACGCAATTATGCTTAATCTACCAACGCTGGAGGTGTCCTTCTCTGTGGGCGTGGCTGTGGTCGGGATTACTCCTTCTTGGGCAACTCACTGTTCATGATGCTGAGCCGGCGGATGTTGGGCTTGTCGTAGTCCTCCATCGAGATGCCGCGTGACAAGCGCCGCGACCCGTTGGCTCCTTCAAAGGATCCGGAGCTGGCGGTGGAGAAGGCTCTCCCGCGGTCCACTCCCGGCATCACCACCGACGTGAGCAGACCCTGGCCCTTGCAGAACAACAGTATGGACTGTGCCACCTTTCCGGGCTGCAAAATTAATTTATTAATTGAAAATACATATAAAAACATTTAACATTAATATTAATGATGGTAATAATTTTAAAACTAAAAATTGTATATTAAACGTGATTTTTTACAGTAATATAAATTGTACATGAAATTTATTAATATTGAAAAATGGGGTAGTCTCCAAACTTACAGCATCGGCGAGAACATCACCAGCCCGCTCGATCTTCAGTATGGTAACCCTTTCTTTCTCCACATCACGATGCAGTTTCTCCACCATCGAGGCATAGGGGCTCAGCATGCCCGTAATAAGGATGACATCCACTTTGCAGCCTTTGAGCGTGAGGTCCTTGCGACTATGGGTAAAGGAAAATAGTTAGTTACTGAAATAATACATTTTTAAATAATTAATCATTCAATTTTCTTAATTTTCTGTTCAACTATTTGTGAAAGATAAAATTTGTAATCACGTTTCTTACTTTAAAAAAAAAAAAATCAATTGTTTGATAAATGAACTTAAAAATATTTAGAGACTTTTAAATTAATTTAGTCAACTTAACTCATAGGGAAAGTGTTCTCGCAATAAGTTATGGAGCAATCCAAATCTGGCCTTGCAAACTTACTTCATAAATGCTTTGACATAGAGACCGATATTCTTGCTGTTTAGGGATCGGTGCAAACGCTTCTGGTACTCGGCCACAATCTTGTCCTTGTCCGGATTCTCACCCACGATTTGCTGTAATGTTCGGTGTTTCACCGGTTTTTTTTTGTGAGCATTAAGCAGAACAATGGCATGATATAAACATATAGAGTATGTTGAAGCGATCTAAATACATTCGGCAATAAGCTATTGACTAAGGAAAGTACACTCATGCAAAAAAAAAACAAAAGCAGAAACAACAAAAAGACAAATGTGGAATGAAGTAAGTCGTGGAAAATGTTTTTTGTTTTCCAACATTTATTTGGGCAGTTCTTGCATTAGACCAATTTCTTGCCGGATGAGTTCAAGGGGGAAACTATGTACATACCCAGTTCTAGAAGAAAGTAACGAGAAATTCAAAAAAATAAATAAAAAATTAAACATGCTTTAAAAAAAGGGACCTAAAACTATGTCGGGGATCAGATTTTCAGCGAGCACTGCAGCACCAATTGAGCGAAATATGCGGAATGGTTTGTTTGGCTAATGAAGAGACTTGTTTAAGTGACGTTTGATCTGTTTACCTCCATAACCTGAAAGCGCAGACGAACAGAGTTCGTTTCGGCGGTTGGTTGTTAAGTTCAAACATAAAATAGAACAGAAGGTAAAGTGAGTACAACACTGAGATCAAACCAACGACAACACGCACTCCACGGCACAGCCTATGGCACACTTTAGCTCGGTGAGGACATGGCGTCCCTCCCCTTCCGATTGCCACTACTTACATGTCCGAATTTGTGGTACATCAGGAAGCTCTCAGCCGACTGGGCCACCTCGTCACTTTTCCAGCTAATGAACTGAAATGGCACAGAGAAGGCAGACTAATTAGTTTGGACCATTTGAAGAAAAAATTGTAGACATCCTCTCCAGGTTTTCTCCTTGATGAAAACGCAAGTCCTTGATGCACTAGTATCAAGACAATTTAATATATCCCAGGGTGTTTAAAGCAAAGCCAAATGGACAACACTGCGTATGAGTGTTGCACAAGTACATATGTGATTTAAACTTTCAAAACTTTGAGCACGATGAAAGCACCTTGTTAGGACTTTACAGAACTCTTCTAATTCCACCCACCTTGTTCTTGAAGGACTGCAGCACACTGGCGGCGCTGCCCGTGGCATTGATCAGGATGAGGCCCAGCGCCCGGCTGGGATGGGCCAGTCCAAAGCGCGCCAGGACATTCGCTCCGGCGCCCTCGCCCAAGCCAATCACGTACTTGACGTGCAGGTAGTCCAGCACGGTGACCAGGTCCTCCCCCAAAGCCTGGAGCGAGGGGAACGGGAAGCCGTCGGCCAGGGCGTCGGCGTTGTCCGCGTGGCCCGGCACATCCACGTGAATGAAGCAGGAGCGCTCCTTGATCTCCGTCATGCAGGGGCTGCTCACGAACTCCTGGAAGGAGTTATCTGTGGAACAAAGCAATTAGTTTGCTCTCCGGCCGGCAATTAGTTGTCCCGTCCCGGGAGTCGCCCACTTACGGTTGCAGCCCAGGTCGTGGACCGTGATAAATACGGCTCGCTTCTCCTGCTGCGACAGGTCGCCCTAAATCACAGTGAAAGACATAACATTAAGTCCTTTTGAGAGGTCAACACCCAGACCAGTGCTCACCTGCACTATTACAGTCAGATCCCCGCATTTCTCAGTGCTTATATTGTATTTCTGCAAAGACGTTAATCAAAACATTAATGGAAGTGTGTGCCCGGAATGCGGTTATTTGTTGGGGGGAAACTTGAAAACTGAAAAACTTTGGCAACAGCCAAGTGTGTATAGTAACTGCAAAATCATTTTCACGTTGCCGTAAACACAAACTCAAGCGTGAAAAATGACGGGCATGAAATGACCAAAAAATGTGAAATGGCTCCCTCTGCGTTTGACTCTGTAAGCGTTTGTGTTTGGCAGGTCCTTGATGTCCTCCGTCGCCCTTGAATGTTGATGCCAGGCTCGACTTGCCTTGTGTAATTTTTGAATTTGAATGTTTCGCCGAGGCATGACAAATATTTGTGTGTGCATTTAATATACTATACATATATTCGTGCAATGGAATTTGGAATATAAATTTAAGAGCACGCCTAGGCACCACCATCCTTAAACACACCAAACTGTTGAATGTTTGTGTTTTTACTACAAAAAGTGGAGTTTACTTTCGATGCTCAGAGGTATTTTTGGCTCTGAAAATTCCCTGGGGATTGTTTGATGAAAATTTCTAAATTGAATTTTGTGTGCAGCTGGCTAATACTGTTATAGAAAGGCCTGTGGCCTTAAAACAATGTAATACATGTTTTTGATACTCGCAAATTTTGGTAAATTAAAGTAACGAAAATTTAACTTATGTTAAACTGCTTGTTAATAGACCTTTCTGAGTTTTATTTTGTTGTTATTGCTGGCGCCTTTTTAAATAAAATCGTAACACAAAAAAGATGTTTAATTCAATTTAAATTTATGAGGCACATTAACAAGGCACATTCCTTTACAAGTATAAATTTGCATTAAGAGCTTATTAAATATAACGTATTTTTACAAAATGCCTTGTTTCAAATTTATTTTCAATAACATTTTCAAAGACTTATCAAATAATATTTTAAAGCACGGTAACTTACTTATTTATTTAGAAACATAGCAACTTTAAGTTAACTTATTTCACTTTATTTTCTGCACGATTTAAGCTCAATAAGTTTCTAGATATTGATTGAGGTAATCCAATCACAAACAAAAAAAAACCGAGCACAATGTATGGAATGTCAGGAGCAGTGTCTTGTGATGCCCTATCAGTTTCAGGCGGCTCTCCGGCCGCCTAAGCCCAGTTCGAAATTTATTAAAGCGTTAAAGCAAATAAGCCTGAAAAGCTCCCAAAATTGAGACCCGAGCATCGGCAGCTTTTGTGGTCCTTTGTCAGCCATCCTGAACAGGCATCCTGAGCACCCACGCAAACACACCCACACCCACACCCACATGCACCATGTAGCCATCCATCGAACGCTTATTGAAATTGAGTGAAACTATACAAGTGTCAAAAGACCAGCAGGGCCAAGAACCTCTCCTGGCCAAGAATCTGCCTAAGCTCTTTAATGTCTCTTCGGCTAAGCCGAGCGCCCCACCCATTTCGTGTAAGCCAGTAAATAGATAAATAAACGGAATGGGTATTATGTAAATGCATTTGTTGAGTGCTCGGCCGCAGTTTTTGTTCGCCTTCGTTGGCGGAAGACGAAATAAGTATACGACCGGAGCACCTGTATACCTGCGAGCATTCCAATAAAAAGTTTTGCATTCAAATTAAGGGCATAAATAAATCAGACAAATTGGCTGTTTACGTAACTGCCTTTTGTTTGCCAGCTGGTGGAGCCAATTCGCCTGGCCCAAGGCCATCTGGCCGCACAAAGCGAAATCAGGATGCAGGATCAGCCAGATGCAGATGCACTCGCGAAGCCAGCGTCGTGCTGCGGTGAGGAAAAATGGATGCGGAGTGGGTTTATAACGGCAGACCGGAATAATGGCCGGGAAAACAACAAGCGTGCTTGCCGTCACAAATCAATTGGAATTAATTGAGTACTAGTGCGGTTTTTATCTGTCGAGGACAAGAGCACTCAGAAAAAAATTGTTGACATTTTTCAGGTTATCTATTTCAGATTTGCACATTTTAAATTTTTTAACCTATATTTTTCCTATGCATCCATATGATCAGTAGATTTAATTTAGCCTTAATTTGTTCTAAGTATATCAACTTAAATATCTTTTAGTATTTAGTCAATAATTTTTGACTGTGTAAAATGTACAGCAATATGGTTAATACATATACAAGTGTTAACTTGAGGGCGTGGGAGGTGCGTTTACTGCAGAGTTCCACCCAAGGAATGACATCGATAAAGTGTTGACAATTGATGGGGTAGGAAGGGGTATTGTGTGTCAAGACCTAGAAAATTGTGGGGGAAAGGAAAACCGTCGTTTGAAAAGCTGTCTTTGTGCCAAGTGTGTCCACTCACAGAATCTTTTGTGCACCTGTTCTCCCATCTGAACGATCAAATATAAACGCATACATGCCGGTGCTGCCATGAAAATCGTTTATAAATAATGGAATTGCCAATAAATTGAAGGTGGAAAGATGGAAAAGGGGGTGGCAAGGGGGAGGTGACGTGTGTGTCAGCTGTGACGGACTGTTTGGCTGCTTGGCTGGCTGCACTTTACGACCTGCCGCTGCTCATTCATTCACCTTTCCTTTCCGCTGGCAGAGTGACTTGCCACTGCCTTGCCCACATCACGGATGATGGATGCCATGCGGTTGGCCGCAGTTTGAAATTTTCACAGACTAACAGTCGAATGCTTCTGGACACGCTAACGTGCACTGGGATAAATTACCATTGCAACCATAAAATATATCTACTGATAATAATATATTATTATGTACCTTTTAAATTGAATAAAAAAAAAAGGCTTTCCTTGGCCCAATCAAAAAACAACTTCAAAGGCCTAAGGATGTTTATATAATTTAACTTACTCTCTTACTTTCAAAAGGTAAACCATATAAAAGAAAAGTTAATGAGACTGAAGTGCGTTTCTTTTTGCCAACTGAGTAACTTTTTAGCCCCGTCAACTGCTTGTTTGTGGCTTTTGCCATCGTCAGAGCCATCAGTCAATTAAGAAGTAATTTGGCTCAATCGTTTGATTTATTTTCAAGAGCCCCGATTCGCAGCCCCTCTCCAATGTCTGTTCGCTCGTCGCACTTTAATTGACTTGCGATTGGGTCAATGTTTGCACTCTGCCTTCTATTTGCAGCCATGTGCTCGCCTGCATCTGAGCACTTAATTGAGATCTACGACTATATAGTCGTCACGTCTTTGACTCGACTTTCCTGTGACGAAAACACACGTGCACAGAGCCAGGGCACTGATGGGAATTTACTTGCGAATGGACAAGTTGGGGTCAGTGCTTCAATTGACAACTGTCATCTGCTAGGTAATCAATTTGTGTTTTTTACTACCAAATAACTTAACTATTTATTCATCTTAAGAGATATAATATATGTTTTTTAAGCGTTCACTTAATTACTATCTTATGCAAAAATCATTTACTTTTTGGTAATTTTAATAAATTTCCTAAAGCATTTTAAAAACAAACTTTTTATCATCTGTCACATAATTAAAAAAAAAAACCCTAAAACCCTATCAACCCATAGAACCCCATAGATACACATACATATGCTGTTGTTGGTATACTGCAAAATTCTTCTTTTGCAACCAAGAAGGGAAATTCGGGTTTCTGATACACGAATTGCATTTCCATGTCCACAAAGTTTGCTTTTCATTTTGAGCAGTTCTCCTGTATCTGTTGGATATCAGAAGCAGATGCAGATAGATGCGTTTGAATTTAGGTACCAACACTCGTATGTGTGTAACCAAAATGCTGTTCTTTGACGGAGGATACGGGGCCGGAATGCCATAAAAACATGCATAAAACTGTATAGCTCGCTCTCCGCAGGACAACAAAAAAGGGAAAACTGGGTTTGAGAGATTATCTTCCTGAGGAGCGTGGGTGGGTGGAAATCCATCCCATAACTGAGGCATTGCCCTCAAGCTGTATAAAAGTTGCAGCTGCTGTTGTTGCGATTGGTGTTGCTGCTGTGTGTGTCGCTGTGGACGTGTCAACCCATTGACCTCCTTGCTGCTTTTCCGTGTTGCCATAGCTCTTTGCTCCTCCCGTATCCTCGTGTCGTATTTTTCCTGATTTCGTTTACGTCGTCAGTTTTCGCAGCTTTTCTCCTGCCTCCTGGCTGACTGCGCTTTCACTCATTCCGCTCAGCCCAGATCCCGCTCTCCCCTGTCCCCCGCCGCTTTCCAATCCCATTTTCCTCCGATTTCCCCTTTAATGCCGTAATCATGTGGCAGCGACCTAAGTGCCCATTACACACGGCAGCCCCGTATGTCCCATCACTTCCCACTCCAGCACATCCATCCTTGCGTGGGATTCTGCCGGATTGCTGCCTCAACTTGATGGCTTCACAGTTGATGGCTTGATGGCTGATATGCAGTGTATCGTCAAATGATACGAGTTTTGAGCTTTGTTTTGCACTCCTGACTGTGTTTTAATGGGCTTGAATTGATAATGGGTTAACATGTAAAAAGTGTTTAAAATGTATCAGGTGCTTTAAAATAGCTTTTAAAAGGTTACGAGTGGATTGACGAGTTTAAGCTGAGTTTTTTATTTCCATTTTTAGTTTCCATGTGTTGAAAATGTTTTATTTCTTTATGTCCTTGTTTTAGTATTTTTAGCCAGTTGTTCATTGTTATTTTGTTTTTGCCTCAATTTAAAGAATTTTATTTTTCGATAAACTTATAAAACAATACATAATTTTTGCTTCACTGTATTTAATCTTGATTCTTAGTTCTTCTTTAGAAGAACAAGCATTCCAACCCCATTTAAAACCGTTATTGTACTGTTTGTTGACAATCAAAAAACACTTTCGCAACTGCACTTAAAGTAAAATAACAATGCAAAAAACTTCTGCAAGCAAAGTGTCAACCAAAGAAACGGGTAAACTTTGTTTTACCAAAAAGTTTTATGCAAATTCAGAGTCGGATTGAACAAAAAGTTTGGAAAAATGGGATACCTAAAACTGTGCACCTCAACTCATCCCATTTAAAGCAAATAATTGCCCAAGAGCTAAACACCTTTAATATATGTCGGTGTTTCGCCATTTCAGGTGGATATAGGTCACCATTTATCTTTGTTCCTCTCGCTGTCCCACCTCATCAGCCGTTGGCTCATCAGCTTCGATGGGGAACACAAAACATTTGTGATAAACAAAACCAGGCCCAAGTTGAGGACTTCAGAGGGAGGCAAGTCTGTTGCAGAAGTGTCCGCCACTCGAACAGAAAGTTTATTTAACAAAGTGCTGGCCATTGAATTCCCGGCCACAGTGCCCCTCAATCCAGCCGACTTTTCTTTTCCGCTAATCAGCATTTCCCTCGCCGGACACGCCTAACTCAATCGTCGGGATTTCTCTCCTGGCTACATTTATTGCATTCGTAATTTAAAGGCTCGTGACCGCCTTGACAAACAGATCCTGGCCTGGTTGTTTATGGACGTCCGGCTCGACCACTTCATTTTGGCCAAAAACGTATTCAAGTGTAAATGGATTTCGGTTCATAACCGCACTTGCACCGAAGCACTTTGGGGATCCCGCAAAATCCCCACGCTGAGGGTTTTATTCGTATTTGGTTAAGTGCTGTCATGTGTCGCCCCCTGCCAGGCCCCCGCAGGGAGTGTCTATACAGTCCTCCGCCGGCTTATTCAATCGATGCCTTTTTCCTGACCAGCATGCGTCGTAGTAATTATCGGTTGTGAGCTCGTCCTATTGACAGCACATTAATATCAATTAATATTCCGGATGACCAACGGGCGGATGTTTCAATTAGTAATTGCCAAAATATGTATGTTAATTTACAGGTACATTGAGTATGCCACTTAATTGACATGCTATTTGGTTTCCAAGCTGAAATAAATCCTGATAGAGCGCACAAAATAATAATTGTTAAAAAAATAATAATAAACAAAATAATAATTCACAACAATTGTCGATGAACAATGCATTTATCACTAAAAACCATTTGCACATTTATGGAATTGTAATTGGGAAACAGTTGCAAATGAATAAGGATATTATTTTTATAAAGATTAAAATGTTCATAAATTCTTCTTAATTTTTTTATTATTTTTATAAAGATTAAATGTTCATAAATCCTTCTTAATTTGTTTAAGTTTTTGAAGCACTGGCGCAGCCCTTTAGGAGAAAATCACAATTTGGCCGCACTCTGACGTATACTTGATGTACTTTTCATGCCCCAACAGCCCGCAAAACCCATTACGAGGGCGGTGGAAACCTCGACGCTTAATGCCGCGCAGCACATTAAAAGTGTTTGAAATTTATGGAAAACTTTTCAGGGAGAGAGTACAAAAGAGCAAGCCCCCAAGTAATGCGAAAAGTTGAGCAAACAGAATTCCTGACGGATGCAGGGGAAAAGTTTTAACAGACACAAACAAATAAGCCACCATGTAGGCTCGTGCTAAAAGCCACCAATTAAATGTTGTTTAAGTTTCAGGCCGCAGTCGCAGGAAGGAGGTAACAGGGCGTATGCGCAACCTTGCCTTGATAAACTTAGACACTTTACTAACAGCAAAATTATTACAGTGCCGATATGAAAACAGTGGTATTAAAAGCTTTCTTGTCAAGGGATCACTATGAGACCTATTTCAGGCCAGTGGAAAACAGGAATTTCATTAAAAAACAATTCGAAATACAATTATATTATTATGGTGAACGCATGTTATTCGATGCCTCCTGTGTCCGGCGGCGGAGTCAACAAGTTTTTCTTCTAGTGGCCAAGGGACACCAAACAAAGAAAATGGGAAATGCCAGATGCTACGGCGAAAACAAACGTGGAGAATGAATAAACTTTGCTGTCCGGGGAACGAGAGTTTATCCAACGTGCAGAGCATAAACTTTTCCGGAAAGGGTCTCCTTTTCTCTAGGAGTGAACGAGTGTGGGCCAGCACAAATTACGAAATGTTTCTTCGAAGGCGGCAAATGGAAACCCCGCGGGCTGCCTTTTTATTATTCAGCTGAAAGCCAGTGAGAAATGAGAAAAAACGCTGGAAAGTAAGTTGGGTTGGGACTGCAGCAAATCATGTATAATGCATAGACTTATACGGACAGCTTTCCCGGCTTTCCATTATGCTTTTCCCTAATTAAATCCAGTCGGGGGATAAGCGAACCCCATGAAAAAAGTGGAGAAACAAAGCGAATCAGGCAGGAATATATTTCGCTGTGGTTAATGCCAAGCAAAGTTCTTACTCAGCATATATGAATTGGAATTGCAATCCTGGACGAGCTGCCTAGCTTGCATTTTGTGGTTGGGAAGGAAGATGGAGCAGGACAGTAAAGCGAAGCACACTTTGTGGCCTGATTTGACGAGCTGAGTCGCGGAAAATGGGAAAATCATGAGGCAGCAGGAAGCGGCTAAAGGAAAAGTACAGAAATGTGAGCAACAATACTTCATAGCCAGAGATTCCAGAGATTTTATTAATGGAATTTTAGTTTAGGAACTTATTCATTAAGATTTAATATAAATATAAAGTCACACAACTTATACAACAATTGTTAAGTGTTAAAAATAATTAAGTTTTAACAAAGAAAACTTCAAAAATAAAAAAAAACAAATTAACAAATTAAGATACAAATTAAAATTTATAAACAGAAAACCAAAAGAGTCTCGTAACTTTTGAATTTCTAGTTCTTTAAAACATCCAGTTAGTTTAGTTAGCAGTAACTAGTTTTTCAGATCGAAAATGTATTTTTTTACGTCTTGGACCAAGCTTCCTTCGTCCAATTAGCAGCTTAATAAAGAGGAAAATAGAACGACATTAAGGACGAACGAACGCCATAATTTGGCCCATTTGGGCACCTACATTCGTTTGGGCCCGGTCCACGTAATTATTGTGTGCCAGATGCGACCGCAAATGGCACGTAAAAAGAAACATCCAGGCTAATGGTTGAGTCACCCACATAGTCGCACCAACAACCACATGCAGGACGACAATTATGCAATTTTTATGAGGCGCAAGCCAGAAAGTGTGCTATGCCCTTTGAGCCCAGTTCACTGGGCATCACCGGCCAAGAAAATAAAAAGCAAATAGCAGCAACTGCAAAAGATAACCTCACCGCAGAGGGGAGTTTGAGGTCACACAGCCTGCCCGCGTGTGTTTTGCTATTCGATCGCTGTGAGGCTTAGCTAAGCTTTTTGGCTTTTACTTTTGATTAATTTGAAAAGGAACAAAATGTAACGTTCTTTTGGGGTACAACGTTGAGGAAGTCACTTGGATACACAAAAAAATACACACCTTTAAACGAAGCTGTGTTGAAGGTGCAGCAAAAAAAAATATTCCTATTTCAAAAAACATTTCTCAACCTTTTAGGAGCACTGATCAGATGTGTATGTTTTGTTTAAGTAAATGTTCTGATTCTTGATAGTTTAATTTTAATTAAATCAGTTAAGGTAGTTTTCCTGTACTATGAGTCAATTACTAACCTCTGGGTCTCGTTTTTTTAAAGAATTAAACCATTTCACTTAAAGTCAGAAGTTCTCATATTACATATACTTTGGAAAATTAAACCAGTTGACTTAGATGTCAGCAAATACATCGCATTACGAATTCTAGAAGAGCGCCTTGACGCACTCGACATGGCCAAAGTGACGGGAAGCAGAACTCCGTGCATCCTAAATCAGACAAGATGCACTTGTCAAAAAGCTGTCCGACTTGGGGCCATCTTGACGGTAAGCAGTCGGAACGGAACTTACGCTTATCTTCTCGGGAGCAGCGGCAGCTGAAGATGAGCCGGCGCCGTGTTTCGGGGTTCCCGGCTTCGACATGGTTCGGTGGCTACGCTTGGCCAGTCGCTCTTAACTCGGCTCGAAGAGACTGCGGGACACACAAACGTGTCTCGAACGGGATTCTATTAGGCGCACAGCAGCACTCGATGAAGGAAACCGAAATCGCAGGCGAATCGGGCGGTAACGCGTTTCTGGTATGCGCAGTGTTCGAGCGCCTGGCAACGACTGTGAAACGGGCTTATCACGGCACAAAACCCTCGACATCGACATCGCCATCGCCGGCGTGAAAAGCCGAACTTTTCCGAAGCCGAACGAAGCCACGCGAAATGGGGAGCAAAACAAAATGATGGAAAGTGAAATGGCCAAGTTAAACAGGCCACCCCCACACCCCGCCTACAGGGATGCTGCTGCGGAAAATGGGGGCAGGCGGGGCCAGGGGGCAAGTGTTGAAATGTTGCCGTAGGGCAGTTAGTGGGAAAGGTGTTGGGCCGCAGCGTGGCCAGATGGTTGCCCATAAACTACGTTGTAAGAAATGCAAAACGTTGTACAACTTTTTAATATGACACCTGATACATACATTAATTTTTAATCGAGGAAATATGTATTTATATTATTTACAAAATATATCAAGAGAAATAGATTTGCTCAAGCTTTAAGTGTTTTGTTGACAGAAAGTGTAACAATCAAAATATAAATAAAAAAATACAATCTTTACAAGATAAATTTGGAAATAAATTAAAATAAAACTAAATCTTCCTTTAAAAATGTATTTTCTCCATCTGGCAACGCTCTTAAGACCCAAATTCACCCACACATAATCACTCCCACAGTCATATACAGCCACACCTACACACACAAGTACCCCACAGCTTCTGCAGACCAAATTCCGTTGCCTACTTTTAAGCGCGCTGAATTTTGGCGCCCACACGCTGTACGTGTACGTGTGCCTTCGGGTGTGTGTGTTTGTGTGGGTGCTCCCTCGGCTTGTGTTTGTGTGCATGTCTTGCGTGGGGTTTATATAAAAATCCTTTTTGTCTTACTTTGTTTTCGTGGGCATTGTTCAGCGGGCAGACTCTTCATTGTCGACGGGTTTTGCGTTCGCAGGTTGCTGTGAGCCTTTTTGCCTTTTTGTTTTGATGTGCTAATTTGTCAGCGCGCGGGAAATGCGCAAATCCGCCGCCCACCGCCCACCTCCCATCCCCTCCCCTCCTCCCCCCGTTGAGCTCTGAACGAAATGCGCATTAGAAATATGCGTGTCCTAGGTCAAGCCAGCTGTGGTTATCCTGGGAATGATGTTAGGGTGTGGGTGTGGCACGCTGCCGAAACAATTTTTGATATGGATATGGAAAATTGGCAGTGGAGCATGAATATTTATGGAGACCGAGAGCAACGGTGCCGCTGGCTAGGATGATGGGATGGATTACATTCGCATCCGATTGTGCTGACATCGCCGTCCCAACGAACTGACAATGATGCGCTGATGCAGCACGAAAGTGCTGGCTAAAGTCAAAGTAATTTAAACTTGGATGGAAAAAAGAACGGAGAGCAACGCGTGCGCGAGGTTAACTTCAACATGCTGCAAGCAATTAGGGGTAAGCCAAAAATAATGACAGAAACTTAAGCAGCGAGCCACGAAGGCTTTAAGTTATGAACTTTGAAAGAAATGTATCAGAGAAATATTTAAAATTGTACGAGCATTTCATTCATTTAAGTAATTATTTAAAAACATAAACATAAATAATAAAAATAAAATATATTTATAAAATAATATAGAATTTTGTTGAAAAAAAGCTCTTTGATACTGAAAAATATATATAGCCCGATAAATAAACAGCATTCAGAAAGTGAAAAACCATATGACTCATACGCACCGTTGTACGAGACCAGATTCCTTAATTCGTTGATCTCTCTACGTTTTTTATGCATTTTCCCCAAGGTCATAATCAGATAAATGCCATTATTTTTTTCGTATTTTAATTTCGACATTCGCTTTAATTAAACAAAAAGGGGACGATGATAAAAGAGCATAAAGCCGGCAGACAGACAAAGGAATTAAGCAAAAAGCGAACGAAACAGCAGAAACAGCGGTGCATGCACATAAACAACGAGGCAACAACACCATTGTCGGGTACAATTATCCCGGTAGGTGCTCAGAACCCACAACAAAACCCAGAATAGGAACAACAGCGGCACGGGGATTTATGTGCCAAGAAAGGCGTTGAAACGGGAAAGCGAATGGGTACAAGATACGCGTTACTTAAGCGTTTACCTGACGTATGTATGTGGGTGTGGCAGACAATAGAAAAGTTCTCAGGTGAGCGGGTGGAAAAAGGGGTGGCCACAATTGAAAGTCTGTAAGCCGATTGCCCAAGGCGGCAGCAGCAGAAAAACACAAGTTCAGGGGGGGCACACTGGGGATCTGGGGGTTTGGGAAAGCGCAAAAATCCCATTTATGCCAATTCGCAAAGTTAAGTGGAAAAAGAAAAATCAACTTCAAGGTTTTTCCCCAAAACAGACTGAAAGACAGCGCAGAATTCTCAAAAGATAAACAGCGACTTGTCGGGAGTCAGAGACTCGAAAGAGTAAAATTTTATTTGGTAAACAAATCCAATCAACTTTTTGTGGCTTAAATATGAGCTTACTCGGATACTTAAATTGGATAATACAAATGTCTTTTGTAAACAAATAAATTTATGTATAAAACAAACAAAAGGGGGTAGAAAAAAGGCAGGAAAATACCCAAATTTAAAAAGTATTATGAGCGGTAACTCCGCAGTTAAATGTTAAGTTAAATGTAAGTAAGGTTAAAGACGCTTAAATATCTTTAAACTGTTGAGGCTCCTTAAAACTTCTAAATGAATTTTAATACCTTAAAGTAAAACACACTGAAGAAAAAGAAAACAAACTGATAAAAGCAGTTTTAACTGATTTAAACAAGAAGCAAACTGAAATTTAAAGTTTTTTGTAAAGAGCGTTAAGCCTCCACTCAAGAGCTGCAACAGTTTAAATTGGCACATCAGCCCCACTCTCAGCGGGATTCAAGTGCAAGGACATGCGGCACAGGGAATTGTATGCAAACATTTACACTTGCTGGGGGCAGGAGGAGCACAGGCGTCCTGGGCGGAGGAATAAGCCGAGCCAGCAGGATCAGGCGGCAGGAAGCTGGGAGCTGGGGCCAGGAACACTTAAGCCCAAATGGCAACACAAACACACGTCCCGGCAAGGCCAACAAAACAGCCGTGGGATGACAACGCCGACACTTGAGCAAATGCGTTTGCCTTCCTCCTTCGTCCTTTCTCCTGCCACTCCCCCTTGCGAGGAGCTCCTGCCAAGTGGCAGGCAATCTACGAGACGAGTTTCCTCCCACCAGAAGTTCCTCTTTCACGATATATATGGGCTCGATATTTACGCATTTATTTATGCCGCTCTTTATTAGCTTTTTATCGTTCATTTATTTTGCTCGTTATGTTCGCGTCGCCGTAGTCGCGATTCCATGCCCCTCGACATATTTGCAGTGCTATTTTTGGACGGCTCACCGCATTCACAAGCGGAACGATAAGAGGGCACACAAATACGAACCGCAAACAAGAATGAATGCATACACAATCAGATATACAATGTAAAGCAAAATAATGCCCGACAAAGACATCGATCATCCTCCGGTGGGTGGTAATCCAAGTTGAATGCAAATGAATCCTTGGTCACCGAAATCCCCACGCTGATTGATAAGGGCCATCATCATCATCCGAATTCACTCACCCAAATTTAAATGCAAAGTGTAACCAAAGCCGTCGTCAAGCAATCTTCCTTGTCTTACACCTGACCTGACCTGCTCTCCCATTAATGCTGTCCCCGGTTAGGCGAATTATGTAGCTTTTGGATGGCTCCGATTTTGAACCTCCCCTTCACTCCGACCCGAAATTCAATTAACATTTTTAATTCCCCCACTTTGAAATACTTAGGCCGGCTTCTTGCTCCTCAACTTAAAGCACTTTTCCGAGGAGGGGAATATTATTAAAACAGATTTACTTCTTTAAGGAGAATACAAGTTGATACTTTTATTTGAAATTATAATTTTGAACTTAAAATGCCTGAGCATTCTTCATTTTTAAGTTCATTATGTAAAAGTGAATTCATTAGCATTAAGGTTAAGCTTTGTGAATTACCGTCTCAAAATATTTAACCTTGAAAACATAAAAAGATTGAATAGAGTACTTAAGTGGACTTGAAGGAAAATTTAAAAAAAATTAATCAATACTCCCAATAATCTAAAGTTCCCCAAAAATTGACTGCCAAAACCCTTCTCAATTTTATGTACAGTCCGGCTCTGTTTATACTCCTATGTACATATGTACATACAAAAATCAATTGAAAATGGGTCGGACATTGTTTCTCTGTCCAATGAACCCTGCTTATGTGTGCTTTAATTAATGCTGCAGCGTTGCTTGACATTAAATGAATGTCTTTCCGTACTCCCATGTAACTCTTTGCCGTCTTCCAATTACTTTCAATTCTTCCAAACCGCTGACAAATTTGCTTAGGGTTCTTCTGTTGGATTTCCATTGTACGAACTCAGATTCAGATGCAGATACATGTGCACACAAACACTGCCACAGCCACAATGACCATTTAGTTTCGGAGTGCTATTTGCATTGGGACAACTATTTTTAGCTCGACAACGGAAACAATGACTTTTTTATGCCCTTTGGATGCCCCTTTTTAAATGAATATTTTTTAGGGAAAAAACAAAAATTATTTACAATTGATCCATTTTCCAAAAAAATCGAAATTTACATTTTTTTGTTCTTAAAAAGATCAAGGCTTTTTGCATTTAAGGTTCTATAACTCAAACTTTCCTAACTTTAAGGTTTCCTTAGTGAAAACATGTAGTTAAGCTTCGAATTTAACAATTAAGTTCTCAAAAGCTTGAACTTTGCCCGTTTAGGAAGTTTGAGTTTGTATTTATTTTTGTCAGCTGTCGTGGCTTCCTAAAAGTTTTTTAATCATGACTGTTTATTTCTTATTAAAAAGTTAAATGGATAAAAAAAATCAATTTATTGCGAATAATTGCTTAAGAGCAGTACATTCAACGAATGAACACCAAGAGCCTTAATTCATTGGGCTGGGCAAGGGCCGCCTTTCTTTCGTTCTCAAAAACAGAAGACACAGCCCCCGAGACGTTCCCGTCAGCAACACACATCCACACAAAGACCCATGACCATGCCCATAAGAGGCAATCACTCTTGTGATAGGAGGGAAGACTATGGCGACCTTGATCCGACACACAATTGGGCCCCACTCATTAAGGCGATGTGTATAATGTACGAGTGTTTTAGATTAATTAAAGCAGTCGGGCCAAGCCAAACAGAATCACCCGGGAACCCAGAGGCGGACTGGGTGTCTGAACCCGCCACCCACGGCCGTTTACGTCTAATCAGATAAATGTGTATATACGAATATCGATACTGCAGGGTGTTGGGGGTGTTGTTTCGTCTGTTTCGTCGGTGTAGGAATGTGTGAAATACATTAAACGCCTCGAGCCATAATTTACGAGCCGTGCCAACGACGCTGGCCAAATAATTCTGAACTTGGGAGCGAGCAAGCCACAACAAACAGCAAACAACAAACAATATGGAAAATCGATCTCACGATCCGTGGTCACTTGATGCCGGTACCTCGTAAATGGTATTCATAACTCTCACCCTCTCCACCAGACTTTCAGCGCGGCGCGCGAAGGAGGCGCGTTTATCGGCGATGGACATGGTTGGTTGGGGAACTCGAACACGCACGAGGATCCGGATAACAGGGATTATTCGGGAACCGACAGGTCACTGGTTGCGGATATCACAGGCAAGCGCTGCTGAAACGAAAAGATAGGTGTTATCTTAGGCACTTGATCGATATGGAGTTCAGTTTATAAAGTCCAAACAAACATCACAAGACACGTCGTCTATGCAAATACAGTAGATATCGCGACATGTACCAAAGCCGACAAGCTTATATTGGTATAATACTGTTATTTTAAAATCTCGTTATCAAACATAATTTAACTTTGCTCATACCTTATGTTTAAATACATATATTTTAAATATTTTTTATTTTTACCTAAAGCTTTTGTTATGCTTGTATGTATACTGCTTTAATGCTTATTTCGAACACTTTATTTTGTGCTAAGAAATTATAATGTATACGATTATAAATTATTTTGCCATATTAGCGGTATGGCCTGTACCTCAGACACACACTCGACCATATCTGTGAGAAGTATAGGTGCCAGAACCAGCCAAAATAAGGCCCTGACAAAAGAAGGTCCCATCCACAAAACATTGAAAATCTGCCGAGTATTTTTAATATTTTTGGCGGACACACTGAAAGACAAGCGATAATCAACAACTTGGGGCTGAAATGCAATTAATTGGAATGCACGACTTAGTATCTTGACATTTGTGTTATTTTGGGACATTACCGTTGTAAACGAATCGGAATTCGAGCGCAATTTTAACTTTAATTTCAAAACTGTCAGCTGCCGAGCTCGGCATAAGTATTCGCGTGAAAATTGTCAGCAACTGGCATTAAAAATGAGGCGGGGAACACGCAACTCTTGAGCGGAGACGATCGCATGCGAAAAGAACGCGTCCAAATCGGAGGAATACCGCCGTAGAACTGATGACACACACGACCCGTATGCTCGTCTTTTGTAGCGCTGCGAGCATAAGAGTGCCAGTGAAAATACGAAACTCATTATTTTATTTTTAAATGCCCGTTCTCCTCTCTTTGTCCATTGTTTTGCCTTTTTCTTGGCAGATTGATTTATGGATTTAAATGCAACAAGTGGCTCCTCGCACACACAGTTACGCGGAAATGTGTCGGTCGGAAGACTGGCGGTACACACCCACCGTTGCTACTCTTGAACTGAACCGAACTGATTGGAGCACAAAGCTGGATGTCATTTGCATAATGCTATCATTAGAGCACGGTGCACTTAATTATGCTAATTTCGGTTTGACGTACTAAAAATCGTTTTCTTTGTAAAATGAGTAACTGCGCTTACAACTCAGCAAACAATGTCCACAAATAGAAACTGCAACATAAATTAAGTTTGGTCTTGACCCATGCATTCTTAATGTTAGTACTTTAGAAGTTTATTGTTATAATATTAAGCAATATATTATTATTTATAACATGTCTGTAATGTAAATTGCATACTAGACTTAACGCCTTAAAAAGTTAAAAAATTATATATAGGGCAACGTACAATTTTAATTTAAATTTGACATGCTAATTAAACAATTAAATTGGAGCATTTACATTTAAAAGTGTTTAAATAAATTAAAAAAACACAACTTTCTAGATCACTTTACTTGCAAAATTTGTGGAGAGCGAATATTTAAAATGGACCTCATCAGGACAAGTTTCGTATTACTGTTAATTTTTGTAACTGTCATGGAATTAGTCCTTGCGCAAAAAATCGTGTTTGAAACGTCGCCCAAGTGCCTTCCTGGGTTCATTTTAACACCTAATAACCATTGTCGAAAAATAGCGCCAATGCGAAGAGCTGGTGAATAAATTTTGATTGTACCAGGATTGTACGATAAGTACTTATAACGTTTACCCTTTTTGTGATTTCAAAGAACTTAGTGGTTTTGTATGCAATACTGGATTGGTATTTTTTTTACAAATTTAACGTGGAAAATATTTTTCATATAATTTAATAAAATTAACCAAGCTTTATCACTTAGCTGGTCGGAACATGTTTTGTATTAGACTTTATGTCTTAAAAAATTACAGGGAAAATAGCGTAGCGTTTCATTTTAATTTCAATTTGACATGATAAGTAAAACAATTAAATTGGCGGGTTTAAAAGGGCTTTAAATAAGTTTAAAAAAAACACAACTTGAACAATTTTTGGAGAGCGAATGTTAAAATGGAGCTCATCAGGACAAGTCCCATATTACTGCACAGAAAAAAATTGATATGATATCATATCATTTTGGACCAGATATGTCAAAAATATCAATTTTACATGGTGAACATATCAAACTGATATGAAAAATATCTTTTACATTTTTAATCATCAAAACGACATTTTTAATGTAAATATCAATTTGGACCAGATATGCGCAGATCAAATTGATATTTTTTTTTATCTGTGTGATCATTTTTATAACTGTCATGGAATTAGTCCATGCGCATAGAATCCTCCTTGAAACGTCGCCCAAGTGCCCTTCTGGGTACATTTTGACATCTAATAAACGTTGTCGAAAAGTAGCGAGAAGGCAAAGAGATAATATAAATATAAAATATAGTATAAATATAAATATAAAAATAAAATAAATTTTTATTGTTTTTAGCCACTTATTCATTAAAATGGTTTGGGGTTTTTTTTACGTACTTAACGTAGAAAAGAAAAAAAGGAAGGAAAACCCTTTCCCAAATACGCTCAAAATGTTGTACAAATGCTTTCCGTAAAAGCCTTACAAACTTCACAGTGGTATACAGGGCAACGTAGCGTTAAATTTGTATCCATTTTAACATGCCTAAACCATTTATTTGGCGCATTAAAACGGGTTCAAACAAATTTAAAGTAAGACAAACACATAACTTTTTGTAAAACATTCGCACAGAGCGGACATTTATCACGTAGCTGATCAGGACATGTTTCGTATTACTGCTCATTTTGGTAACAGTTGTGGAATAAGAAACCCTGTTTTGGAGGACGGGGCCTTTCTGGGTTAATTTTAACGCCTAATAATCGCTTTCGAAAAATACCGAGATATAGGCCAAGTGCAGAAAATACAAAGATTTTGGTTGTACTCCCAAATATTAAGAAATTAACCACATGGCAGCGTAGCAAAACGTTTAAACTCATTAGAAATTGGCTATGCATTGTAATAAATGTAAATGATCACAATTTTCCAAGATCACTTTTGCCAAAAAAAACTCTTCCTTGGAGATCATAAGATTTCACACTTCTGCTGCTGCTGTTGATTACATTGTTGATAAAAAAATTGCGACTTTGTGGAATTGTTAATTATTATTACTATTAATAATTATTATAATTATAACATTATTTACAGTGCACACAATCATGTACAGTGCCATGTAGCGGGTTGAAAGTTACAGACCTCGACTCGACAGCCCTGTCTTTCAAGGTTTACATAGGTCTTCGCTGAAACGGTAGACCAATACCACCTTAGCTATTTTCGGCTATTTTATTTGCTACGTTGTGGGAAACACTGATTTTGGAACAACTACGAACACTGCACGCGAAAGTCTTTGCAGCACTGGCCGAAAAGGCGTCACATTTGGCGTCATCTGCAATCAGAATTCGAATTTCAAGGTGTTTAGGTGAGTGTGCAGTGCTTTGTCGGTAAAAACAAGTTTTAATTTTGCTTCTTTAGTTTGCGCGCGGTAGTAAGACCACCATGTCCTCCGTTGCAAGCGGTAAGGAGCTCTTGGTCGGCTTCGAGATGATTGTTGCATCCCAGTTCGCAAATGCCAGCGACAAAAGGGCCAAAATGCTTGCCATGGAAAATAGCGTTGGCGCATACAAGGACTTCCTCAAAGATGCGCAGGAAGTTAAACTAAGCCTCGTGTGGAAGGACCGGATGGCCATCAAAATGCTCATGCGACAGGGATTTGAAATTCTGCAACGAGCCTGGGTACAATTCGGACACGACGAGGAAGCGGAGGGACATCCGGATAAGGAAGCGGAGGGACAGCCGGACTGTGACGCGGAAACGGTCGATGGTCGATCTATTGACCAACTTCTGCAAGTTGAGCTCCAAGAGTTCATGGACAAGGAGCAGTAGGACGATCCTTAATCATAATCTTATTCATAAATTGTACTCTCAAGAAGGGACCTTATTTTTGTTCTCTCATTTTAAGTATTAAGTATTTTTTTTTTATAGAAACCAGTGCTGTGAAGCTTTTTCATTTTTACAATATTAAATAAACTAAATTAGTTAAATAAATTGATTTAATTAAATTCTGAGCTGCGGCCAAAGTGCCGATGTGCCATCTCTACCTCTTGTTGCCCATCCCTGAATAATCGGAATAAATAAAGGGGAGTTTTTTTTGGTATTTATTATTTAGGGGCAAAGCCAGTTCACCATCTGGCAACACTGTTATTTATTAAAAATTAAAAAAAAAATTAAAATAAGCAACGACGTGTGACAACGAAGCACGAACGATTCGAAAATGGCAACGCGCGGCGGTCCAATGGTGGCGGGCACCGACGGCAACGACTTCGAGTTCAGACAGCGCGTAGCTGGCACATATCAAATTAGGTTAATATCAGTGGCGAGCGAGCGAACGAACACCTTCCGCAGCTCTCTCCCACACACACGAAATTATCTAATTACTTGAGTGCCTGCGGCAGTAGGTGGCACATGGTCGGCCCCCGAGGAGTCCCCCGTCCGCCTGGAGCTCCTCGGAGGCTGCGAGCCCCGGGGGGTGGGTGGGCAAAGTGCCAGCTGGGCACAGCAGTGGGTTTTGTTTGGACTGGGGTTCAACCCATCTTGGGTGTCCAACCAACCGATAGTAAACGGAGACTTTCTCTTTCAGCCTGCTGAACAAGTCGCGGCTGAAGTACTGCATTTTCTTTCACGCCCTGCTCTTCTTCGTGATGCTGGCCAAGCTCACGTCGGACATACTGGACCGCCTGGACGTGTTTGTGCTGGAGATCGAGGAGCTGGAGGTGCCGCCGCCGCTGTGGTGGGAGTACGTGTGGGCCGCCTCGCTGCTCACCTCCTTCCTGGGCCTCTCGGCCGCCCGCGGCAACAAGGTGCGCGAGATGCAGAAGTACATGATCGCCATCCTGGTGTTCGCCATCCTGCCGCTGCTCTACTGCTTCGCCTACTACTTCTCAGACGTGTGGGAGTTCGCCACGCTGGACAAGGCCATCGAGCTGGAGGAGACGGATATCTTTGTGTGGCGCGTGAGTTGGACTAGCACTGAGTCGCATGAAAACCCCTACTAATCCGCAGTTTTTCCTCCCACAGGGCTACCCGTACGGCGTGTTCTGGTACGCCTTCTGCTTTGTGGGCTTCCAGGTGCACGGATTCACGCTGTACTTCGCCTACAACCTGGTTAAGGCCTGGAAGGCCAGAACTGCCACGCGCAAGTTCCAGTAAGGAGCAATGAGCCATCTAAATACTCGCCAAACTAGTAAATGTCAGAGAGCTGCTGGGCTAGTTGTAAATAATTTGGAAAACTTGAAACTAACTCAAAACACTAGTGCACATGAGCTAAATGAAACTATGGTAAATTTAAAGTTATGCAGCTGTTAAGGTATCGCACACTTTAGTCATACAGGAAGGGAAAACATATTGTCGAAACTAAGTCGAAACGAAGCGTCGGCGTTAAAGTTATTGTTAGTTGAAAGTTAAACCGTTCAAAATGATTAAATAGACTCTTATCCATATACACATATAATATATACACACGCAGCCTTGTGAGGTCAACTAAAGACAAGAAGCAACTGAAGCCACCAAATTTCCCCGAGTCGGAATAAAAACCAAAAACCAACCTAGAGATCACTTCATTTTTGCTTACTTACATTTCGACGTGCCTCGTGTTTGTTAGAAACGTTTTATATATATTTACACATGAATATATACATACATCTATCTATGTTTATGTCAGCGGATGCGTACTTCCTCGCTTAGTTCTTAATTAGTTCTCTTTTTCTACAAATTTCGAAAACGTTTCATTTTTTTTTTAAATACTTTATAATTTTGAACTTTGATCAATTTACTCGCACAGTGCCATTCTGAACTGTGTGTTGTGTGTCGAACGTTTGAGAAACTGCCCCAAAACTATTTACAACTTTCTATCACTGTTTACACACAACTATAAACAAGGATTCAAATTCAATTTGAGTGTTAAAGCAAAGTTCATCAAATTTCTGATCGTCAATAATATTGTGTAATGACAGGCAAGTCGAAAAACTAAACTGAGAATGGAATTTTAATGTAATAATGTTTTTTAAATCGTAACTTATTATTCGAATTTTTAAGTAGTTTTTTAAAAATCGATCAATAAAGATGCATATATATTTGTTCTTCTGAGTGGGTTAAAAAGTGCATTTTATTTGGAGTTTCCGAGAGATCATTTAAAGATGTAAATATATCAAATAATTGAGATTATTATAAGAGAGATTATCAAATATCTTACTTTGAATAAGCATTGAATGTTTTTGTTTTTTCCCATAATAATATTTTTTTAAATAGTTACAAATTTAAACATGGAGGAATGCAGCTTTCTGAGCTTTCCTCATTAAAAAGACACCACCAAAGGCCGACCCCTTCCGCCTCCAACCCCACTGGGCGTTGCAATGCGGCTGGCGGGCCACAGGCCGAGTTGGCCACAACAATCGGGCTATTTAGTGACCATTTGTGCATCGAGGCGAGTGGAGGAGCAACAGCAGGCGAAAATTGCGCAATTGTTTACACTAAGCGAAAGAGAGCTAGGAAGCTGAAAGAGCGGAAAGCTGGGGAAGAGAGCCAAAGCTTTTTCGCAGCATCCTTTCGTCCTTTTCACGCTCTCTATCCCTCTTTCAGTCCCCATTTTGACGTTGCTTGTGTAAAGAACAGATGCAAAATTTCCCAATACACCAATTCGGACCGAAGTAAACAAGAAATTTAACAAAAAATAAAATTCAAGGAAAATTCAAAATTCTTAAAAACATTGAAAACGATTAGCGGAGCAGAATGCGAGGCGAGGAGGCGACTACCTACAGGCGCACCACGCGCGAGAAGATTGTGCTGCGAGGAAACACAACCATACGCACCGTGGACTCCACTTCCACATACCTGCCCGTGATGAGTCCTGCGGGGTGAGTTTCACGGGAGGGATCAGGGGTAGCAATTAGAGGCGCAAGGCGTGCCAAGACACTTGAGCGTTCCATGACTGTCGCTGCGAAATCGATTTTTATCTCGGGCTGCAGCTGATTTTCAGATACAGATATACTATATGTGCGCATCCCAAACGGCCTTCGTTTGTGGTTTTCCTCGGGGTTTTTGGATTGTGCTCATGCCGTTGACAAAACACTCAAGGCCCCTTTCCCTGTGATTGCGCTGCTCTCGTAAGTATGCTATGGATTTTAGGAATCCCGATTGCAGGCCAAACTCAAGAACCGGCTTTCTTCGCCCACATGCAAGACCGCTATTAAATTACATTGCCGGCAAATTATTAAGAACCCGCTGCCATTTGGGTAAATACTCGGGCATACATAAGTGAGTGTAACGCCTTGCTTTCCCCAGAAATCGATGGAATCTTGAGCTAGCGGCTAGCAGCTAGCGTGCATTGACCACAGTCCGCCGGCGTTGAGTAACACAAGGAGTGGAAGTGGGCACTAATCGAAGCATGAATATCCTTTAGGCATTTAATTTTGAATAATTTAGAATATTACATTTTTAATTGGAAACTAAAGAAATGTACTCATAGAAAAAAGTTTGTTTAGATCTTCTAATATTGTCTCCTATGTTCCCAAAAACCTTGAGTCCAATTTAAAAAATTTTTGTCATTGTTGATGTTTATCTGATTTTATTTTGTTATTCATAGTTTAAAAAAAAAGGCTTGGCTTGTTTAAGTAAATACATAAAAAAGCTTGACTAATTATGCGATAGAACTAGTAAGTTATATTTTGATTTGCAGAGCTTCACCTAAAATAATCTTAAGCCTTAATTTGTTTTTTAATAAACATCAAGAAACAAATAAAAATATAAAACAACCTAGAATAACTTTTTAAATACAATAAATTATTTATTCTTTAGTGGCCTATAAAAACATCTTGGTAGCTCCTTAAAGCCTGCAATTCTCGATTTTTATTTTTCATTTCAACCTACAAGTTATGGTACCCTTTCCCGGTAATTTACCATGATTGAAACCGCCCCCAAGCAGCGCCCAGGCGAAACTTCCTTTAACCTCAATTCGCATTCACATAGACGCACACCACCCGAGTTGGAAAACTACCCAAGCTGCGGTGAGGAGTGTGTGTGTGTGTGGCGAGCTGGACTGCTTTGTTGTGGACGCGTCGTCCAGTCGAGCGGTCAGTTGGTCTGCAACCCTTGGGTCGTCAGGTGGACTCGGTGGCTCGTCTGCTTTCGGGTCGCGTTTTCGGGTTTTTTTTTGGCCCATCCAAGCCAATCGAAGAGTCCGGGCGTGGACTGTCAGGGAGCCAAGTTTCCGCTCGAGCCCCATCGCGTGTGATTTAAATTCCCAGTGAAGTGTCTGACTCGTTGTTATCTGTCTGAAGCCGGCACAGCGCCATGTTCAACACCAGTGCCCAGAATTGGTTCGGCATGGGCCAGCCCTCAATAGCTCCGGCTGGCGGTGTTGCCCAGTTGCTCAACAACAACTCCAGCCTGTACAGCCAGCCACAGCAGACGCGTCCGCATCCCTTCATGCGCCAACGATCGCTGACCAGCTCCAATCCCGCCCTGGAGCGCTCCACTGCCATGGCCCTGCGGCCCCAGTCGCCGCCAAACGTCCAGGTGGAGTACGAGGTGGCGGTGCCCTTCGTCTCCGCCTACCGACACACCCCCTATCACTCGCTCTGGGATCTTCACCAGTGGTAAGGGCTGTGTTTCTTGGATCTTACCAAAGTCTCAAGATCCCTTAAACACTTTTTCAATGCTTACAATAGGGATGATAGGGATTAGAGTTGAAACATGCTTTAAAACATGTTATATCTTCAGATTTTAAATCAATTATGTTTATGCGATATTTCTAAACATATATTTAGTCATTTTATTTAGATTTATTTATTATTTATAAGTTTATTTTTTTCATTCCAAATAACCCTAGTCTAACTGGAACTATTTTTTCTTGAACAGATGTTCAAAATGTATACTGTCCAATTGATCCTACCAAAAGTTCTGTAAAGGAATTAAAAATCAATAAAGGACTTATTATTGTTTTTAAATTTCTTGAGCTGAGAATCAATCTAGGCACCTCCTTGACTTATATTCGAGTACTTTAAGGACTTTTTGTTTTGCAAACAGTACAAGTGCTTCTCAGGAAAATAACCCTCTTGACCCCATCCAGTTTCCTCCGTGCTGGCCCGTAAAAGTATTTCTGCCAGTCATAATTGCCATTCGCTGTAATTTGCATAGGGCAAACATTGTACTCTGCTGTGCCAATGGCTTTATCGAGTGGGTATTAGCATAAACACCTCCTGGTGACACGAATTTAAAGGAGACCATCATAAGTAATAGTCCAAGGATAAGCACCATCATTGGACTTTCCCATGCCTGGGTATTTTCCACGCTCGAGCCGGCCTTGTAACACTTGCCAATCAATCAATGGATCAATTAAAATGCAGGTAATGCCTAGATTAGGGCCCATTGATCATTGAACATTATATAGGGCAAATGGGCGCTGGCCTAGTTATTCGTTGGCTAATCGGAAGCCAGAAATCAGCCCATTCCCAAACAGAAATCAGAAGTCGTGGGCGAGCACTGAGGAAACATTAACCCAAATTCGAACGAGTACAGCGCACAATATAAATAAGAAGCGGATGTGCCAGGAGTCAGGCAATATGGCCGGGAATTATGGCCGTGCTGCTGCTGCCAACTTAATTAGCCTGGCTTAAAATATATTGCGGCACACTTCTCAGATCGAGATTTATGATACAATGTTGCCTGCAAGAGGTATGTCCGTAAAAGGCTGTAATACCCCAGCATGACGCATGCAAATGCCAAAAAAAAAAAAACAATTCGAATGCGAATAGCGAAGTTAACAATTGTCGCCGGCACGTCAATAACCTGGCTGCGAGCCAACCAGTTTATTGAACCCACCTGCCAGCGTACATATAGCATGTATGAATAACCGGCCCCCTTGGGAGGTGCCACCAACTCTTTATTTCCTAGAAATTCCCGAGCATTGTCTGTGGAGGGGCAGGGATCGGGTGGGGAAGGACCACCGCTAGGGCTAGCTAATATTAGACGGCTAGACACGAGGAATCCTACCAGTATATGCACACACCAGGACACGCAAAGCACTTGTCCGCGGCTGATAAAGCAAATGACCTTTGCGACATGGCCAAGTTGAATGGCAAGCGCCAAGGAGCTCAACCCAAAAAGTTATGGATACTAAAATATAAGTTCCAAAAATGGGGTCCAAGGGACATTATTTTCCCTATATTTCCTGTAGGCTTTAAAAGTTACTTCGCTTGGGTTTCTTTAACAATTTAATAATATACCTTCCCATATTTTTAGTTTCTATTTAAAAACACACTTAAACACCGAAAAAGGTTAAATTATATTGGGTGCTAAAAATATTAGGGTTTTCATAATTATAATTCACTTAGTAGGTTCTTCGCCAGAATCTGGTTTATTTTATTCATTTTACTCAAAAGTACCAATAGGTCAAACTTAACTAATTACTTTTATAAAAAAACGGTCAGTTGTATCCTAAAAACATATACTAAGTACCTAACATTAATTGAAATCATTTATATTTTATAAATAAATAATTATTTAAGTGCAAGCCGTGGAAATAATTTGAGAAAAAGTAGTTTTTAAAATATTAAAGGACAATTTTTTTGTTGTAAACCCAAAATTTAGTATTTACACATTATTCTTATATACAACGACTACCCATTTGATTTTCAGCTCATCCACACCTCCGACTAGCCTGTCGCACATGGCCCGAATGATGGACTCCCTGATCCTGGACTCTCTGTCCCCATTTGCCTTCACCAAGATCACGGCCACCAGCCGGCCCACTCGGAATGCCAACGGCTTGAAGAAGGCCTCGGATGGGGGCCACTCCTCGACAGCGGAGCGTCACCGGCCGATCAACAACCTGGGCTCGAATGCACCAGGAGGACTGGGCATTGGCGGAGGTGTTCCACTGCGCAACAAGCAGCGGCTGCCCACCCAAGGTTAGATCTTCAGGGTTATGGGTGGGTTTAATCAATAATCACTAATTAAACGCAGTCTCCACCGCAGAAGTGTCACCCCAGCCGCGAGCCAGTCAGACGGCCCAGATGCCGTTTCCGTCGCAGCAGCAGGACAACCGGTGGGTGTCCTCCCTGAGGCGGCGTGATCCCGAGCTCCAGCCCACACTGCCCTCCATCAACAGCAATGCAAACAGCAGCAGCCTAGGTCAGAGCCACCATGGAAGTGCCGGGAATGTGGGAATCCCGGGTGCAGGAGCACCGACTCCCGCAGCCAGCATGGGAGCCATGCGGCTGGGAAGACCGGCAAGGGCTTCTGCCATGACCGCCGCCCTGCGGAAGAGTCGATCCGTGGAGCGACTAAGGGCCAGGAAGCTTAGCACCAACACCCAGTTGACCCTGAAGCACAAGCCGGTGAAGAAGAACTCGCTGGACGAAAACTCGAACTCGGATGACCAGGATGCCACCACGTCGCTGGAGGACAACTCGCACGCCCAGTCCCTGTCCACCAGCCACAACACGCCCAAGTGCTCGCCGAAGACCAAGGTCAAGCACTTCTCGCCGCTGGGCTACGAGGGTCATTTGGTGGATACCCTGGAGAAGGATATCCTGCAGCGGCATCCGTGCATCAAGTGGACCGATGTGGCCGGACTGAACGAGGCGAAGACTATACTGCAGGTGAGCTTCATGCTTTGAAAAATAATCAGCTCACTGAATTATTTATTTCATTTTCTGATTCATAACTCAAGTTATTTGTTTTTTTATTATATCATTTATCAATTGTATTTTTGAATATTAAAATACATTTGACAAAACTAAAATTTAACTTCTATAAACAATTTCGTTTGTGCTTTAACAGGAAGCGGTGGTACTTCCGGTCATCATGCCAGAGTTCTTCAAAGGAATCCGCCGGCCGTGGCGGGGAGTGTTAATGGTGGGTCCGCCGGGCACAGGGAAAACTATGTTGGCCAAGGCGGTGGCCACCGAGTGCGGCACCACCTTCTTCAACGTGTCCTCCTCGACCTTGACTTCAAAGTATCGGGGGGAGAGCGAGAAGCTGGTTCGGCTCCTCTTTGAGATGGCTCGCTTCTATGCCCCCAGCACCATCTTCATTGACGAGATCGACGCTCTATGCGCCTCCAGAGGCAGCGACTCCGAGCACGAGGCCAGCCGGCGGTTCAAGGCAGAGCTGCTCATCCAAATGGACGGGCTTAATGCGAGCATGCAGGAGGAGAAGGTGATTATGGTGCTGGCGGCCACCAATCACCCGTGGGACATTGATGAGGCCTTCCGGAGACGCTTTGAGAAGCGAATCTACATTCCACTCCCAAATGGTAAGTGGCTGGGGTGGAAAGTGACCCAAACTCCGAAAGTTGCTAACCAAAGGACTTACTCATATAACTTTTATATGAGATAAAAGAATGTTTTTCTTAGACCAGTTTTCTTTGTCACTTTTCAGAGGACACTCGCTTGGCTCTGCTGAAGCTCTGCCTAAAGGACGTGTGCCTGTCTGCCGACCTAAACACCGGAATGATCGGCGACGAACTGCAGGGCTACTCCGGCTCGGACATAAGCAACGTGTGCCGCGACGCCTCGATGATGGCAATGAGGCGACTCATCTCCGGACGCACTCCGGATCAGATCAAGCAGATCCGGCGCGAGGAAGTGGACCAGCCGATAACGCTGCAGGACTTCCAGGACGCAAGGCAGCGCACCAAGAAGTCTGTGTCCGCCGACGACGTGGCCCGCTTCGAAAAGTGGATGGAGGAGTACGGGTCCTGCTAGTTGTACGGGCTGCTGGCCCAGCATCCTCGATGATTGTATCCCAAGCGTACTTCCAAGCCTCACTTGCAATATTTTTCAATCTGTATAAATCGTACTCGTTAGCCGTAATGTTTTGTGTTTTATATACGCTTAATTGCTCAAGTGCCCCACGCCCAGCATTGCCCTTCTACGTACGTGCACACGGTAATCTGATATTAACTTATAAATACATAATGTATACACTGGAAACACATGTAATTTTTAATATTTATTCAAAAGGATCCTATTATAGGCTTATAGCAACATAATGTATTTTGTAATCAACATATTTGAAAAAGGAAAAACGAAATAAATTACTCAACACAACATCCAAAGACCTTACAAAGCTTTCAGTTTGGCAATTGTGCTCTGGTAGTCTTGCTCGACCACAACGTACTCCTCCTGCAACTGTTCCATGCGTTGCTTCATTGTGGGCAGCCGAGCCCTTAGCATCTCCGTGTCCATCTTGAAGCGCTCCATTTTCTTTAGATCCTTCAGCTGCTTGTAGTATACGGCGTTAAGTCGTTTCTTAACTTCTAATCTATAGGCTCGGTACTCCCTTTCATCATTCACATTGGTGTAGAAGAGGCGCAGAAGCTCGTACACTTTTCGCACCTGGCGGGGATTGAGCTTAAGGGCTTCACGAGCTTCCCGCACCATCTCCTTGTTGAAGCCCTTGACGATCTCGCCACGGGCAAACGACTTCAATTCCTTGCATGCTCGTGCGTCCACATAGTTGCGCACTCGCTGAAAATCCTCGGATGGATCCTCAACGGTGATGTCCACCACATTCTTCTGCGACTGATAAAACTTGTAAATGGTCTCCACCAGCTGAGTGGCCAGGCCTAGTTTCTGGAAGGGCGGCAGTATCAGCATCTGGCTTATCCTTGGCCGCTTGTTTTGCGGATAGGCGTAGTACTCGTACACGGTGGTGTAGCCCGCAGTGGCGTACTGCCACTGGCCATCGTTGTTCTTGTACTTTTCGTAGCTGAAAGGAAATGTAAGGTGTGTCGATGACTTTTAAGATAAAATAAAAAGGCTGATTTTGAAGACCTACCCTAAAAATACCCAATATCAAAGTACTACCTTACGCAAAACCAAGCTGGAAAAATAGCTCTTTTAGGTTTCAATAATCAGACACTTACCACAAGAAGTAACACCACTGTGGGTCATCGGTGTCGATGTAGGATGCGGCGTCCACAAACCACAAAATAAAAGTCTGCAGCCGGGCAAAGAACTTGAGGAATGACGAGATCTTGTAGTCGCACTGGTAGATCTCGAACAGCCGGTCGCTTCCATCGTCGGACACCCGTGTGTATTCGCCGATCTTCTCACCGAAGGGCTGAAACTTGTCCGCCTTGTCCAGCGTCTTAAGAAACTCATCCAGATTGATGAAATAGCAGCCGTCCGGCAGACTCTGTGCAATAGTACTGACTACGTCGTCTGCCTTGATCTCGCCGCCGGATATCTCGTTCACCCGCTTGCCGTACTCCACGCCCAAGTAAATGTGCAGTGGTCCGGCTGTGTACAAGACCCGCACACGCAAGTCTTGGTAGCCAAAAATTGTCTCAGACTCTCCGAAAATCTGGTGGGCCATGGCGGGGTGGAAAGTCAGGGCGTCGTTATTGATGTCTCCCTTGTCGCGAACTGAAAACAGACGCGTTGCAGGGCGAACTCAAACCAAACTCGGGCCACTTACTCAGCTTGAAATCCACAACCTCGAGTGCATCGATAACCAACTCCTGGTATTCTTCAATTTGTGCCATTTTGCTATTTTTCCCAAGCCTCGAACGAAGTTCTTTTTGGCGCGCAGTATGTGTTTGTAGGTGATGGAGCAGTAAAACTTCTTGAGTCTTTTTGCTTGTGGTTATCAAGTAATATCCAGCACACTTGTTGCTTTTAAAAACAGTTAAAAGGCACGTTTCATACAAAACAAGTCGGCTTTCGCAATTTTTTAGCGTAATTTTTCGCGGCTAAACAAAGAGCGATGCCAATAGTGTTGGACAATGCAAGCTAACCACCGCACTTTTAGGGTTGACAGCTGTTTGGCCATAATGTTTCCTCAAATAAATTCTATCGATAGTTCTGCAGAACGTACACAATGAAACTATCGAATGGTATCGTGAGATTATCAATAGAACAGAAAAGAATAAATAAAAATCGTTACCTAGTTGATTTTATATTAAAAATAAAATAAAAATTTTATAAATTTATACATTATTTTGTATAACTTTTTATTACATTACACCTTTGTGCTTTTAGTTTGCTTGTTCATTGTTTTATTAGAATTTTACCCAAAAATATCAATTAATTTACCGTTTTTGCTTAAAAAATGTAAAAAGATTTTCGCATATGTTTTCCATTGTTTTATTAAAAATTTTGACATATTGTCAAAATGATATATATATATTTTTTTTTTGTTTAGTTTTGTAAAACCTTTTTGTTTGAACGTGACAGTAACAATTGTGTTCAGTTGATATTTTATTTTCATTTCAAAATCTCCTCGTCTGGCAAACACTTTCCAACACTGTCAAACTCGCGCAGCCAACTTAACTCAGCATTTGTAAGCAGAATTTGTGCACAGAATTATTATTACAAAAACGCCGCTTTTGCATCAAGCTGCGTAAAGAAAAGTAGCAGACGAACCAACCAGGTTACAAACAAGACGGAGCTACAGCATTTTCTCCGAGGAAAGCAGCTTGCATAGACTCCGCGACAGGACAAAGGCGAAGGCGAGGTGAGTGCGGAAAACTGCCTCGTCATAGCGGCAAAACTATAGGTAACCTGCCCTTGTTTCTCAACCGTAGACCACAATGGATACCTATTTGTTTGACGGTGGCCGTATCACCAAGATGGAGGTGGACTACGAGCCGGCCTGTGACGAGAAAATCCCCCTGGCCAAGGATCTGGCCAAAAAGAACCCAGACGCCTTTCACGAAGCCATTGAGATGATGCTCCAGCTGGAGAAGCAGACGCGCCTGGGCGCCGACATGGTCTCCTGCTCGCGCGTCCTCATGGCCATCTGCCAGATCTGCTTTGACGCCTCCAACTGGAACGCCCTGAACGAGTATGTGTCCCTTCTGGTGCGACGGCGCTCCCAGCTGAAGCAGGCCGTGGTAAAGATGATCCAGGAGTGCTACACGTACGTGGATAAAACGCCCGACAAGGAGACCAAGCTGAAGCTGATCGACACCCTGCGCTCGGTCACCGAGGGCAAGATCTACGTGGAGATCGAGCGGGCCCGGCTCACCAAAGATCCTGGCCGACATCAAGGAAGCGGATGGCGATGTCGCCGGAGCGGCCACCGTTATGGAGGAGCTGCAAGTGGAAACATACGGCTCGATGGACAAGCGCGAGAAGGTTGAGCTAATTCTGGAGCAGATGCGCCTTTGCCTGCTGAAGGAGGACTATGTTTCTACCCAGATCATTGCCAAGAAAATCAGCATCAAATTCTTTGACGATCCGACCCAGCACGATCTCAAGCTGAAGTTCTACTACCTGATGATTCAGCTGAACAGGGACACGTCTTTCCTGAAAACTTCACGCCATTACCAGGCCATTGCGGAGCCGCCGCGCAAGAAGACTGGCCTTACGCCCGTGGACTCGTCCACATCCTCCGACGAGCAGAAAAAGAAAGACGAGGACAAGAAGAAGAAGGAGGATGACGACAAGAACAAGAAGACGGAGGCTGTCGAAGAGCCCGAGGTCGAGGTCGAGCTGACCGAGGCACAGAAGAAGGAGCTAACGGAAAAGCTGGTCTGTGCCGTGCTGTACTGCGTTTTGGCTCCCTTCGACAACGAACAGAGCGACATGATGGCCCACCTCTCCAAGAACAAGAAGCTGGAGGAAGTGCCAGCCTACAAGTATGTATTGAATAATATAATAATGGCAGCATGGTTTTTAATCTTTTTGTAACAGAGAAATTCTGCGCTTGTTCATGTCCAAGGAGCTCATCAACTTCGACACATTTAATGCAGACTTTGGTCTGGTTTTGGCCGAGAACGAAATGTTCAAGGATAGCACCAAGCACGGCAAGAAGTGCATCACCGAGCTTAAGGATCGTCTGATAGAGCACGTAAGCTTACAGCCGGAAACTCTACAACTTCCAAATACTTTACAATCTTGTCTGTCCTCAGAACATTCGCATCATTGCTATGTACTACTCCCGCTTGCATTTGTCGCGCATGAGCGAGCTGCTGAACCTGCCCACCGGCCGCTGCGAGGAGTACCTGTCCAAGCTGGCCAACACCGACACAATCCGCGTGAAGATCGATCGTCCCGCCGGCATCATTTACTTCACCCAGAAGAAGACCGCCTCCGACATCCTGAACAACTGGGCCACCGACGTGAACCAGCTCATGTCCCTGGTGAACAAGACCTGTCACCTGATCAACAAGGAGGAGTGCGTCTACTCGGTCATGTGCGCTGTCGAGGATTAGTCCCGTTCAATATGGCTTCTTAGAATAGTGTTTTCCCTTTAAAACGGCTGCCCATACCCAACTGTATCTGTACTAACCATTCAACCATCAACATTTCGATCCTCTTCGCAAAGTTTGTATTCATTGAATGAACTACAATAATTAAAAGAAAAGCCTCTTATTATCCAATACGATTTTGCTTTGTCTTTGGCCAGGGGCCGGCTTTCTGACGGCATTTTACAACACTCGAACCCGTATTGGGGGTGTGTGTGCTTCTTCTTGGTCGCTAAACTTTCCATGGGCGTAGAGAGTTAGGGATTTAAAAATAATTTATTTAAAATTGGGCGTAAAAATTATTTTAACATATAAATGAACTAAGTAAAAGTAATAATAAAATAAACCGAATATTTTTTTGTGTTTTTGATATAAGCTGAAGCGAAATCTCGAAACATACAAATATTTATTTCCCAACCAGGTAATTTTCCTGACCTACCCCTGGGAACTTTCTACTCCGTCCCTGAAAACTTGTTATTCTTATTAATTTTCCATACCGCACGAATTGTGAAATTGTTTACATTTTGAAAACGCAGAATGCCCAAAGAGGACTGCAAATACTGGGACAAGTGCTATCAGCGTAATCCCGCCCATTTGTCCAAATACAATCATCCAGAGAAGCAGGACGAACAAGAGGAGCCCAGCACAGGAAGCAGAAAAGTGGCGCCAAAAAGAGGTGCATCCTCCCCCCAACCAGAGGAAAAAGAAAAAGACAATCCCAACACAAGCAGCTCTAGTGCAGAAAGCAACAACATGGAGAAGCAGGAGGAGCCCAAGGGCAGCTTTGAATCGGAAACAGCGGAGCTGCACAAAGAGGCCATGGGCAATATTTCCGGAAAAAACTACATGGAGATCCTGGAGAAGCGCATTCGGTTGTCCGTGCAGAAGGAGTACGACAACCTCTGCGAGTCGAACGAGTTTATCAGGCACAAATTTCTTGTCGAAATGCCGCCAGATTTCTACGAATTTTGGAAATTCGTGGAAAGCCTAAAACCCGATCCCGCAAAGCCCAAGACGGCGGGCTTAGAGCACATAGAGAAAGTATTCCAACTGCAGTTGGTGGGTCCTTTTGAGTTTCTGGCTGGCAAGTTCCATGGAGCCAAATTGGGAGAACCGGGGGATTACTTACGCCACTGGCGCTTTTACTACGATCCGCCGGAGTTCCAGACAATCTTCGTGCGCAAGGGGACCGGAATTCACTACGGCTACTGGCGTGATGTGCCGCAGGATAAGGATAACCTCTTGATAGCCCGCACCGACCCCGCCAAAGGCTGCGAATTTCAGTTTGTGGCTGGAAATGTCTTCGACGCTTTTCTCTACTATTTGGAGCACGATTTTGTGGGCACTCCCTTCACAACCGGACAGTTGACCGGAGCCAAAAAGGCGGTGACAAAGTACTTGAGCGATAACTCTCTCGAACTTGGCCAGCTGGAGCGTCTGCAGCGGGAGCGCAACAAGCGAGTGGTGGCCAAGACATTTCATCGCGCAGGGATTGTGGTGCCCTTCAACCGGACGACGCAGCTGGGCTACCGCCCGCTCACCGTCAGCGATGCCGAGCTCAAGAAGATGCTGACCATGCTGGAGCGCAAGGAGATCGACGATGGAGCCGCTAAGCAGGCGGTGCTGGAGAAGCTGCAGCCAGTGGCCAATGCCGCTATCATTGCCGTTGATGAGTCGGATTTTGGCAGCGCTCTTGAACTCGGCATGGACATGTTCTGCAGTGGTCACAAGGAGCTTCACATGCTGGCCTCCTCGCTGCTGGTCCCTGCCTATTCGATGTTATCCCGGCCGCAGTTCATCGCCATCGCCAAGGCGCACATGGAACAGCGGCGACGTGAGGTAAACCTCAGCATGTTTGAAGTACTAAAGTAATTCGATTTTTATTCCGCAACCGCAACATTTTTACAAGCATTAAAACTAGGAAGAACACAGCCGAAAGTTGTTTTACATGTACAGATAGGAGTTCTCCTTGCGGGGTGGGGTGTAGGAGGAGCCGCAGCTCACGCCCACGCTTTGCAGCAGCTTGAGGACTGGCTGGGCAGCCGTAGAGTCCAGGGGCAGCTTGTCGGTGTAGACCACGAAAGAACTCACGGGCAACTCTTCCTGATCCCGCCAACTGGCAACTGCAAAAAGAGAGGAGGGTTAGATTAAGTACCTTTGTCAAGGGACCAGGACTACATACTGCCCGCCGCCACACCGGCTATGAAGTTGGGAGCCTCTAGCTCGGTAATGTCCCTTTGGTTGACCCCCACACCCCGCACAATGGCTATGTGGTCCCTGTAAAACTGGATCTCCTCGCTCTTAAACTCGACCTTTGGCTTCAGAGTGAGGGTGACTACTTTCTTGGCCAGCTTGGCGTAGGGCAGCAACAGCTCCGTGACCTCGCCGCTGCTGGTCAGATCGTCCTCCAGAATAGCCAGCAGCTGTTTGGACGAAGGATTCCAGTGCAGGGATGAGGTCTTTGCGGGAATGCCGCACACGCGTTTCGAATCCTTGGCCAGCACAGAGGCACCGAAGTGGGTGACGTTAGCGCCTTCAATGACCATTAGAAGTTCGCTCGCCACGGGGGCTACATCGCCAGCCGACTCGCCATCGAACTTGAGCTCCAGCCTGCAAATTCCGAAGATTAACACCAGGTAAACAATGCAATATCACGCACTTCTCTGCCGGCTTCAAGTTCTCGAACTCGTCCTCATCGCAGTCGTCCCAAAAGGCACGCGACGACGGTATGTTCAGTTCCCCAAATCCTGGACAGCTCATCGTTATATTTGTAACTTAATTTATGGGTGAAACTAATGTGATGAGCTTAAATTCCGGGTCACTTTGTTTTTTCAAGTCATCAGGGTGACCATATGCTAAACTAGAGGTGGAACAAACTTACTGTGTCAAAAATACTTGACAACCCTGTTAGCTGTTTAGACTTTTGTAAGTCGTTGTTTTTTTAATTTACATTAAATAGGTGTTAATGCTGCATTTAGTTTTAGGTAATTAAGTTTAAGTTAATAATTTTACCTAATAGCTATAAAATACAAACATTTTTAATGTTTGATTAATATCAGCTTGTTTATTATCCCTTTTAAAACAATTTTATTATTATATTTCTACTTGTTGATTAATGAAAATAGTTTTTTTTCCTTCATCTACTCTTACAATGCTAATATTATTAAGTTATAATAAAAAACATGTACAAGCACATCTTTAGTTTTGATATAAAAGTGTGCCCGGCTGAAAAATACTGGATCCACTTCCAGAGCTACAGTGACGGTCATACTGAACACAATACTAAATGCAAGATGCAGGTTTATATTCGAATTGGAAAACCACTTTGATCGCGTTTAAGGAACCGCCTAAAAGCCTCACGTGGCTGAAAAAAATCGAACCAGAACTACGCGACAATTGTGCTACAAAACCGCCGCCGGGAGCAGGCCCAAAGCCAGCGCCATGAGGAATCGCAGCTCGCGCTGCAACTCGGACAATTTTAAGGAGGAGCAGATGGACCACAACGGTGACGACATAAGTTTGCTGCAGCGGCCCCTGCGCACCGCCCACACGGGATTCGAGGAGGCGCGTCGCGCCTACGAGGATGGCACCAGCGAGGTAAGTGTCTTTCGCGTGGAGTACGTGACTCAGATGGGACCCGCAATGGCGAACGCTCCTTTGCCGCAAACTGGTACTTTCCCCGGATAACCTTTGGGCAATCTTCCCGCAGGTGCGACAGCTGCTGAGCCTGGAGTGCAGCCTGATTTACGAGTGCAAAGTGTGCCGGAACATGTTCCGCAGCCTGGCCAATTTCATCAGCCACAAGCGCGTCTTTTGCTGCGTCAGCGCTCGCTCCGCCAACGGCAGTGGATACACAGTGAGTGGGCAGTAAAGACAACCCCAAAACACGATCTTTGTAGCCGTGTTAATCCGATTAATCATCATAAATTCTCTTTGCGCAGGATCAGAACTCTACGATGATTATACAAACAGGTGGCGGACCGTCAACGCAGGACATCGAGCACATGCTGCGCAGCAGGAGCACGGGCTGCTCCCCAGTTCCCCGCGAGGTGCGTCCCATACGGGGAGGCGGTGGGATGCGGGACCTGAGTGGCGTTATCGAGCGCCTGCGACGGGAAAAGGCTCCAGCACAGGCCAGGCAAAGCTCATCCACGGTCCTGCAACTGGAATCCGTGCCCACCTCCAGCCAGGCCGTCTACCAGACCATCAAGATCGATCAGGAAGACAGCATAAGGACAGAGCTGGACGAGGTGCATCGCATGCTCAATCCGGCTGAGACTATTGTTGGACCCGACGGCAAGGCTCTGACCACCGTTAAGTTGGAGCGCCACGGTGGCAGCGACTCGGGCGAAACGGGAGAGCAATCCATCAGCGATGAAACGGAGACGAGCATCTTTTGCGAAATATGTACGGCCACCCATCAAAATAGGCCTTGGAATCAATTAGTGACTGGTGTATTTCCCATTCTCGTTCACAGGCAACCTGACGTTTCAGACGCACAAAACGCTCGAGCTGCACATTCAGAAGCATCACTCATCATCTGCGTTTGTCTTTCAGTGCCCGGCTTGTTCGTTGACCTTTTTGCAGGCAGCTGCAGTTATTCGTCATCTATCCAAGGACCACAAGTATGTAGACCTAAGCTTAAATAAAATATAAGAATACAGACTACTTTAATCAGTAAACTTTTTAAAGAAATTCGTATTATTTTTTTTATCATATTTAGCCGATCAAATTAAGGGTCATTATGGTTTATAGCTAAAATTTTTATCAATCAATAGCGTTGCATTTTATGTAAACATTAAAATTCTTGAAATTATAAAACCTTTATTGTAAATGAAATAATTTTGATGTGCAAGATAGTGCAGACAACCCTTATATTTATTTACTCTATCGTATGTCAACAAACCGAAACGTTACTTACAATCACTCTTTAAAACGTGCGATTTAAGTTTGGTACCCTACAAGATCCGTTGCAGGTTAATTGGACTTTTAACCCTTACCAGCACGGGCGTCAGCTATGCAATCTTTTTGAATATAAGAAGTTTATAAGCAGCTCAAACTTATTCACATCTTTTATTTTTTGTTGAATTCTACAGGAAACCGACTCGTCGCATTCGCATGATGCGGAACACTATCCTCAAGCGCCGCGTTCAGCAAGGTGACATTCAGCCCAAGGGTCCCTGCCGTGAGCTAAAGCGCCTCCAGCTCTCCGACGATGTGGTGGGATATGTCCCGGAGCCATTAAATGCCAGCGGTGAGCATCGTAAGATCATGTCCCTTTGCATCTATTGCGAGAAGTCCTTCGAGCGTCGCGCAGCTTTGTCAACCCACCTGCTCAATTGTCGGGCCAAGCAGGAGGCGCTGGCCAAGCCGGCTCCTTCCGTCAAGAAGCTTAAGGTGAAGAGCAATGATTCCAGTTTGGATGCGGCGGATGAGGATCCAACTGCATCCATTGATCTGCCAAAAAATGAGCAGATTAAAAGAGAGGAAATTACTTTAAACGAGATGTTTGCTGACCTACCGGAACCAAATGATTCATTCGCTTCAGGCCTGCACACGGTGTCGCTGGATCAGCTTAATTTGGGTAATGAAAGCGACTCTGCTAGCGATGAGGCATCCAACACCGACGAAGAGCACGAGATTGAGCCAGGGGCTGGTCCTGAATCCGTAGCCGACCCGGAAGATACCAAGTGCAAGGCCAAAAAGAAGCGTAGTGTCCCAGTAGAAAAACAGCTACGTTGCCGATGCAAGATTTGTCACAAGCAATTTAATGCACTTGGAAACCTACGTCGTCACATATCCATGTTCCACTACCGCGCACGCCGCTTCGGCTGCAATCTGTGCGATTATCGCGCCTTCAGGCGCTACGATATTGTCAATCACTTGGGCTTTACCCATAAGATAGAAGGAGACCGCGACCAGCTAACGGAGCAGTACGTGTCCACCCATGAGTGCGAATACTCTCGCGACGACGTAGATGGGGATATCATTCTGTTGGATAAAGAGGAGGAGCAAGCTGTGGCGGAGAAGGAGGCCAAGCCCCCTATTAAAACCTATGAAAGGCGCCTGAAGCGTGTTAAAACCATAACGGAATCTGTGGGAGAAGTAAGATCTATATCACCAACAGCAGTGATAAAGGAAGAACCAGGCCAGGAGCCGCCGGAAATTACACCCACGCCCACGCCTAGCAAGAAGCGTCGCAAGTCCCGCACTCACATATCCCCCGACTCTGGCGAGTATGCCCAGGAAAAGCGTCCCATCCGTAAGCGGGTCAAGGCGGTCAACAAGGACTTTGTCTACGATTTGGTGAGTTTCAAACCAGATGGATCGGGCCAGCAAACACCAGCTGTGCTGGCTGTCGAGTCCATGCGGGCCAAGCTACGTCGCCAGCCGACGGGTACCAGTGACGAACACAGGGCCAAGCAGTGGGATGCCTACATAACGGAAGCAAAGAAGCCTCTGGTGCAGGGCATCACGCGTCGCATCATGCTGGAACTGGTAAGCCAGGGACTTGCCGTATCCGCCACATTACCGGAGCTGCCCTCAGAGCGACCGCAGATAAGACCTCGCCTCACTTCGCACACACGCAGCGAAGGCAGCCAGCAGCAGCAGCATCCTCAGAACGTGGTGGAAACCAAGTTGAATCCTGCTCCTGAAACCGAGAGTTTCATCGAGAAGATTGCGAAGCGGACGGCAGCAGCCGGCAAGGATGCCGCTGTTATCAGCAACCTGTGGAACAAGGTCAACACGGCAATGGCTCAAAATCAGCAGTTGAAGCAGGAACAGGAACCGGAGCAAGAGCCAATACAAGAAAACCAGCCAGAGGAAAAGCCCGAAATGGTGAAATCAAAAAGCCCCTCCCCAACGCCACCCGCGCCATCCTCGCCCCCCCGCATACGCCACACCCCCGAGCGCGAATCGCTGGCAACCACTGGCAACCTGGGCACCAAGGTCAGTCAAGCGGGAGCACCGACAATGTTTCCGGCCCTGCCCAAGCCGCCATCCGTTCTGCAGGCATCTGCCAATGGGACCATCCAGTTCACTCTGGACAGTCTCCTGCGAGCCGCGCTGCAAAACTAAACGGAACCGGAAATGGAAGCCACTACTACCAGCATCGTCGCTATTTTTACAACGTCCGTTGTAATTCCTATTGGATTTTTCCTTAAACTTTAAGCTGGTCGCTGTCCCGTCAACCGTTTTGAATGTAATTCACTAGTGTCCTTATTGTAAAATCAACTAAATAAGAAACCAAGAAGAATCAAACCAAGAATCCCTAGATTATAAATAAGCTTTGAGTATTACGCGGTAAAAAACAACCAAAACGAATTGAAAATCGTAGCATAATTTTCGGCTATTAGCAAATGTTTGTTGTTTGTGTGAATTGAAAAAAGTACAGATTTTTTAAAATGTTATAGTTAATACTGTATGTGTACCTAATTTTATAGCCCCACATAAAATAAGTCACACAAGTGTATAAGGTTGATGTACACATGTGCATCAGATTGCCTGCCTGGACTTTAAACAGGTTGTTTCATACAAATCGGGCCAATCTTCTTGGTGTACTTTTAAAAATAAGTATTGGGGTGGACCGATTAAGAAGAATTTAATAACATTTTCAACATGTTATTTGTCTAATTTTAAATTTTAGTCTTAAAAATTGTAATGCGTTGTGCAAAACATTTGAGATCAGATGAATTTTTTGTTTTAACTTAATACTTTTAGTTAGTAACATTTTGTCAGCTGCAAACCACCTGCAGTCCCTCCATAGTCCTATAAAAAATTGTCTGCGTCAAATAATCTGTACACCCTAATATAATATTAAGAAGATAAAGGCTCTGACGCTTCATCTTGCCATCTAACACACGAATTCATCGCATTACCACCATCTAATTAACATTATTATATTCAGGCAAATCACAGCTGAGAAACTGAGAACACGACGACTTCAGCATGATGCCGCATAAATTTGTTATTCAAAATGTTAATTGCAAACTAAGCGAAAGTCAGGCGCAAGTTCTATAAGGCAGTCTGTTGTACGTACACCACCCAGATACATGTTTATATATATTTTATACATACGCAACGTTGACTCGGCAAGTATTTTGCCAAACGCAACAGATACAAGAAAGAAAAACCACTCGCAGGCATTCAAAGAAGTCCTGATCTACGCGAGTAGTACTGTATTTATATATCATTGTAATGTACAAGGTAGAGCCTTAAATCAAATCACCAAATGATAATAAATCCTACGATAATCACCCACAAAAATTACCGAAATTTGTGTATTGACACTGGCGCAGCCAACAAGTGTCCAATTTCCAATGCCCAGCACCTGTTCGCCTTGTTTTGGGGGCCCAGCGGATGGGATGGAGTATCCGGGAAATAGAGCAGGTCACCAGGCAGCTGTGTACCTACCCACAGGATGCTGTTGCTCCTGTACTGTCATTACTGCTCTAACTGCCCGACAATAGAAATTGTGTCACGGTCAGGAGTTTGGGCGTGGACATGGGGATTTGGAGAAGGGCTTGGACTTGGGATGGTGGAAAACCGAAGCCGAGCCACACTTTAAAGCTAAGCGTGTGGGTATCTGTGTCTGCGTCGGAAAATAGAGAGAGACATGGGGACCGAGAGCGAGAGCTGGGAAAGGGCGACTGTTTGTAATTGGAAACCGAAAGTGAAAACGCCCAGGCCTTGAAAACCTCGACAGGGGCTGCACAGATATGAACTCAACCTATTTATTAAGTGATAAAAGCACCCTCAGTTCCCGCATCTTATTTTAATGTGTACTTTAAATGTTCACTTCAAAAGTTGTATTTAATCGGTTGCATCACCCAATTGATTTTCGGTTTTCACTTTGGTGTTTTACCAGCACAATTTATAAATTATTTTAATAAAATAAAACGACCTATAACAGTAATTTCTCCAACAGTTTGATCTTCTTTACCTATACATATAAACTATAGTTAAAAAAGCTCTGAACCTAAACGAACACAATTAACGAAATATTAACTTAGTTGATGAAAGCTAAAATGTTTTGAAATTCCATCAAGGCAGCGCTTTGAAGCAATGGAAATACCACTTAAAAAGCTTTTTCGAATAGAGCTGCAAGCGCCAAAGCAAAGGCAAAGGCCGTGCCTTCAAATTTGTGCTGCATAAACTGATTAAGTGATATCCGGTTAATGTTCAGCTTCAGGTTCAGGTTCGGGTTCGGGTGCAAGTCTGCAGCAAGCAACACATGGAAAGCATCCACATCAAACATGAAGTAGGTGCTGGGAATAGCCAGCTGGGCTTGCAGGGGCAGCATAAACATGTGTACGTATGACTATATATATTTATTTAGCACAGGCTGGCAGGTAGAACTATGCTGTAATGAGATCCCATTTTCCACGGGCCAGTGCAACTGCAAAGGGAAAATGGGACATCAAAGTTAACGAAATAAAGGCACTGAGATTGCCTTTAAGGAGCTTAAGTCTTATGGTCAATAAATGCGAGGCAACTCGGTGACAAACTACAGTTGCAGTTTATGTCGCAGCGGAGGATTTTTCCCGGAAGGAAATATAATTGACCGGTAAGCATAAGTACGGAGCAGGTGCACTTAATAAATGTCTTTAAAATGTCTGTTATGTGCGATTGTTACTGTTTTATTACAAATTATGAACTGTATAATTCAAATAAACCCTTTTTTCAAAAATACAGTTTTTAAACTTTTTCCCTCCAATAAGTTTTAATGTTTTTAAAACGAGTCACCAACAACAATGTAGACGTAAAGTATAATATTATCAAAACTATTATAATTAGCTTACAAATATTCATCACCAGTGTGTACTACGTTGTGCATTACCGAACTAACGCAGGCATCACACATACGCCCTGTGGAACAAGCCACTTTGGTTCCCCGTTGGGCGCTACTTAAAATCAAATTAAGATAATTAAATCGCCGTCGTGGAGCTTGAATATATATCAATTTGGGTCACACAGTAACTTGGATGGGAAGCCGTTCGGAGCTTTCTCGCCTCCGCCGGCCCCCTAGGGATTGGGAGGCGGCTCCTCTGACTCAACTCCACTCCATTCCCGACCAGTTTCGTCCCGTCACGAAATCGCGCGGCGGCAGCTGCGTTCTGTAAAATTTTTGGGGCTCAGCAAGTGTTCAAACTGTACTAAGTACTGTTTATTTACTTGCCGCCCATTTGAATAGTGGCAGAGCGCATTATTACCGATTATCGCCGAGCGGAGCAGATGCTGCCGCCCCATCCGGAGTCGCAGTGGGTTGCCAAATAAACATGGACAGACAGCGGTGGCAGGGGGTGGTGGGTGGTGGGTGTTGGGAGGGTAACCTACTAACACAGAGGCACGAATATAAAAGAGAGAGAAAGAGGTGTGTGTGTGTGGCGTAAAAAGTAAGAAAAAAGCTCGGGAGAAAGTTGGAAAGATGAGTGAAAGCAGCCGCGCTGCCTGTCATCTGTTGTTGCCGTAGGACGTTGAAGGACACCACCAGAAACAGCAGCAGCAGCAGCGGCAGTATCAGGAGCAGCAGCAGCCGCAGCAGCATCACCGCCTGCCTCTGCCGCTCGAGTGTTGTCCTAGTCCTAGCCGAAAGCTCTCCGTGCTCGGGGTTTCGGTGCTCGGCTTGGAAGCTCTGGATGGTTCGGCAGCGCTTGCCAGTCGAGTTTCGGCCGTCTAACCCAGCAGAGGTGTGCAGCGGACAGCAGTGGCGACAGCAACAGCAACGACAACAGTAACAGCAACAGCAACATACAACATCAGCAGCAGAAGCAGCAGACTTAATAATTGCGCCCACAAAAGAACAAAAGCCCCTGCCAGTTTAATCCATAATTCAATTGTATCTGCAACTGCAACTGCCATCGCAATGCCATCTCGGATCTCGGACTGACCCCGCAGCCACTACTGATACTGATTGACTGGCCGACTGACAGCAGACCATCCGTATTCATTACCATCCTCTTCCGAGAACAGTCCATGTCCGTTGTCCACTCGCCACGAGGACTCGGATGTGGGGCAGCAGGAGCAGCAGCATCAGCAACGAGCGCGAAAGTAGGCAACGGAAATTGGAAAACCTAATTAGCGACGTCAGTGTCAGGATCGCTTATCCATTAATTTCGCGGCATCAACAACTTTTTCGGGGTTACAAAAAAAATTAAGGCGTTGCTACGGAGAATCGGGCGAAAAATTAAACACAGAAAAAAGGGAAAGCACTTTCGTTTCGATTTCGCAGTGTTTGTGAGTGCGTGCGTGTGTGTGTGCGTGTTTGTCTGTGTGCTGATAACGCGAGCCTGCCGCTGACATCACTTTCACTGGGAAAAACCAACTCGAAAAAGCTATATAGCCCCCGGGAAGCTGCCAATCGAACCGCACGGCAACCAAATCAATTAAACTACCAATACGATTACCGCCACAACAGCAACAACAAAGCTGCCAAGAGCCAATTACCGAGGGAAAAGGAAAATAAAGAAGGAAAAGCAAAGGCAAAAGCAAAAGCCAACCCATCCCAACCCAGCCAACCCAGCAGCCAAGATGTTCTCCATGTGCACCAAGGTGAAATCGCGGAGTGCGGATGCGGACTGCTCGTTCATGCAGCACTCGCACTCGCAGTCGCAGTCGCAATCGCAGCAGATGCAGCAGCTGCAGCTGCAACAGCCCCAGGCGATGGGTGAGTAGGATTGGGCTGGCCTTAGGAATGGGCTAGGGAGAAAGTGAAACCGAAACTTAAACGGCGCCCCCGAAAGCCAGTCGGTGTGCCCTCATTTGGCGGAAAACCCTTGAACTCGTTTTTTGCTGCCCCACCCTTCCTCTCCCGTCCCCCGTCTCCTCTCTCTGCTCCTCCTGGCTGCTTATTTTTCTCAATGAATTCGCACACAGGCGCAGCTGCGCGTCTGTCTGATACTTTCTCTTTCGCATCCTGCCATCCTTATCCCCATCCCCCTCCCTATCCCCGTTCCCGTTCCCATTTAACCCACCACACACAAGCGTTCAACTTATCAAACGGAATCCAGGACGCGGTTTCATTATGCTGCATTTGTTGACAGTGCCACGCCCATTGGCCAGCGTGTTTACGAACTGCTGTATGTGTGCTCTGCATTAAATCATTAGGCAGAGACATCACTGCCTCACACATTTCGCTAAACACTGCGTGGGCGTATCTGTGTGTTTGTATTTTTCCAGGCAAACTGCTGGAAAGGGATTGGGGTCCAAACACGATGCCAGAATGGCAGACAGGCCCAGTGGCTTTGGGCTTGGGCACATGCTGCTGCAGTTCGTCCCATGCATAAATCACGCAGTTGCACTCGGAGAAACCATTTTTTTGTTTTGAGTTTTAGAGAAATATTAAAAGTCCTTTAAATTCAAAGCCTTCTTTAATTTTTATTTATATAGATTGTTTTTGAAGGAGGTTAAATACTTAACCTAGTACAACGAATACATCAAAATTATATAACGACACTTTTTATTGTGTTAATTTAAAAAACATGCAACAAATTTTTTAAAAGAGAAATCAATATAGAATGTTCCACAGTGGGGTCATTTTATTTTAATTATATGAAATAAAAAACGGTATTTAGGAGCGGATCTCCTTTTTTTATTTGAGTGTGTGTACTTCTGTACATACATAAGTAAATATTCCAGCCCTTTATCCACTCTTATATCTAGCCAGGCCAGCAATTATGTCTGTACACGTTTGTCGTTGTCTTCGCCTTCCGTTTCTGCTTTACTCTACCCCAGTGCGAATGGAAATCCGAGAATGGGGATGAGTTCGTTGTCTGTGGCAGCCACTTGCAATTCTAGCTGATTTGTCATGTGAATGTGGATGTAAGGATGCAGGGATGCGAGGATGCATGCGGCTGTGTGCGTGCACTGAAGTGGCACACATGATGTCCGCCTTCTTATACAAGCGAGGCAGTGTCCTTCGGCGAGCTCGTTCTCTCATCAACCCCCAACGCAACGTATATGCAGCCCCCAGTCCCGACCCAATCCCCGGGCTCATCCTTTCATCATATCCGTCGACACTTGGACTGCATCGTCTATCGTTGTCGTCTGCACTTCGTTTGGTGTCTGGGTACACTCATACACTTTTTTCTCGAAATTATATCGTTCTAAAGCTGAACTAGAAAAAGTGAGAGAATTGAATTTTATTCTCTTAAAAATTAGACAAATTCTTTAAAAATTTGTCTTTATGTAAAAATTTAGTAATCTTACAAAGAATGTCAATGAAAAAGCTCTTCAATTTCGAGCGAGACAATATCTCCTACACAGATTTGGTAATTCCCAGACATTTTGAGGCTAAGCAGCGTTTTCTAGTTCGCCTCGAGCGTTTTTCCGAATGCTGTGCAAGCTCATCGCGTCCCATTAGGGGAAACCTTTTTGGATTTGCATGTTTTTTAAAGTTTTCTTATTCATTTTATTTAACGATTAAGAAAATCAGACTGTTATGCCAACTCAAATGTTAAATTTAACAGTCCCTGTTAGAAAACGGCTGTTAGTCAGCTGTTGCAATCGAAAGACTGCGGCTAAGTTGTGTGAATTTGTACACTGAGTTTTGATTTCAATATTTAATGATAGAACAACAATTAGAGGAAACCAAACATGAATGCTGATCTCACAGGTTTGCCTGTGTGTTAAATGTAATAAATCGTTAAAATTGTGTTGTGTATACTAATATTTTGTAGTTTTCTAAGAGCTTCTTAGCTGAATTTTTGAAACAAATTTCAACTTTGGAAAGGATTATGTAAGAGAGTTTAGAATTGTTTAAGTGTTAGTCCAAGTGTTTGTTGTAGGTTGTAATTCTGAGTTAACAGAATTGGTCCTAATGTCTTTTTTCCTATTTTTACGGTTTTGAATTTCATTTTTCCAACGCAGATTTATTTGTTGTGTGAAATAGCGAGGGGCCGACGAACGAGGAAAGACAGTTAAAGGAATTTTGAACTGCACACATGCAATAATGTTAATAAAAACATTTTAAAATTAAAAACCATACATTTTTGGAACAACTTTCATAATAATTGGCTAAAATGTAAAAGCACTTACATGAACTTTGAATGAAGACATTCGCAATGGTTAAACGGTACAACAACTTTGCCTTTAAAAAAGTAAAGACTGGTTGATGGCCACTTCATTTATTTGGATCGAAAGGCTAAAGAGTTTAGGCTGGATGAGGGATGCCAAACTCCCAAGGTGATGGGTTTTCTTGCTAGTAATAGAAAAAAAAAATTTTTTTTTATAATTTTGGGGGCGAAGGGTCGTGGCGAAACTCGTTTATGTTGTGGGATCACATTTGAAAGTTTACTTCTTAAAATGCTGGTAAATGCTATTTTTTTATTTTTGCGGAAGGGGCGTTGGCCCATTTTTCTAAAATAGGTTCTTATAGTTATAACACATAACAAAAACCGCAGTAAAAATTCTTTGGTTCACTCTAATAATAAATGCCAGATAAAGTGGTCATTTTCCCCATAGTGCATTCCCAGCCGGAGCAAATTGTTAGCAGCCACTCTGACCGTAATCAGTTTGCTGTAACAGCAACTTTCTCGAGTGGTTGAGTGCGGCAAAGAATGCCAAAGGGGTTCTTCAGTTTCTAAATTACAAGTATTATTGCAGGGGTTTCATTTATCGACATTCAGTTTTTGGACAGTACAGTGTATTTTGTGACTATTGCATTTGCTTAACAATAACATAAAGTTTTCATTTGGATTAAGCCAATACTGTTAACTTAAATAGTCTTGTGTGGTAAACCCTTTTTTTTATATAATAATAAATAAATAGTCTTTTGTGGTAAACCCTTTTTTTATATAATAATAAAATACTAAAAAATCTAAAATAATACTTTGACTCATTGTTTTTATGTTTCGTAAGGTTTTATTTATCATTTAATTTCATGTTTTACTGCACGGACAGTAAAAAGTTGATCGAAAAACGTATTAGATTAAGTATACGCCCGATATTCACGTACAATTTTTTATTTTAGAAACGAATAAATACGATTTCAACACTTTCAACAATTGGTGTAGTTACCTGAAAACACAGGTTAAATAAAAGTATGCATGTGCATTGCTACAGAAAATTAAGGGTTTTGTTTAGGCAATAAACGAAACCCGAAAACGGTCTCTAGTTTAATTTAAATTTCAACGAACGCTTCGTCGTCTGTTAACGTGGCTGGAAAGGTGCGAAATGAATTCCGATCAAGTACATACCGTTGCCTTGCCATCTTTATTAAAATAATTAATTTAGTCCACCGCAGGCGTCGTGTTTGCCACTGACCCGAATCCTCCAGCAATGCACTCCGCTTCCCTTCGCCCCCGACTTCTGGTTCTCGGTACTCGACCAAATAAATGGGATGCCAGTGGTAATGAATTTGAAATGGGAGACCAACCAGGTCAGCAGGGCAACTGCAACACAGCAATATTCCTATGAAATGGCAATATAAAATTTCGTATTTCGTTTTTCGCTATTCGTTATCAGCTGTACCCATACCCAGTCCATTCGCACTCACCCGCACAATTGAAACTCACAGCTCCGGTTTCGGTGCGTGGGCGTTGGGCACTCAGCTGGCGGATGTCGGATGAGCAGAGATGAATCCCTGAATGGAAAATGGGCTCCGACTGCAGTGACAGATTCCTGTTCAATTAGTGGCATCGTGTGACTGGGCATCGGACTGCGGATGCTGACTAGATGGGATTCGCAGCCTAACATTTTTCTGCTTAATGCTCACTCTGTTTCTCTTTTCACAGGAACTGGCGGGAAACAAATCAAGGGCGGCTATCTACTGCGCTACAAAAGTGAGTACACTTATGAAAATATTTATTTTTTTTAACTTTTCAGCCATTAATTTAAATAATATTTTAGAACAGTATATCACACGTGAAAGTTAATAAAAAAAACTTAATTTTAATTTATAAAATTGTAATGCATATTTGCGTTTGTTTAAGCAAAACGGAAAGTTTAAATTTGGTTTGGTAAACTATTGTTACTTAATGTTGCACATATAGGAAATAGGGATTTAACTTTAAATTCAATTAATAAAAATTTCCTTGCACTAGGATAAGTTGCTAGGCAGTTTTAGGAAAGATGCATTGAAATAGGTTTCTGGGAAATTGCAGGAACCTAAAATGCAGCACCCTTTAAGTGTGGTCCGATTCGGACTCTTTCCTCTGGCTGTCAGCACAGTTAGCAAGGTCCTTCCAGGGACGAACAGAAACCCTCGGCAGAGACGACAATCTGTCAAATCAGCACAACAGTAACAGTCCTCCCAACTCAAGCTCGACAGGATGACACAGCATCCACAGATGAGGTAGATGGATGAGGTAGATGAATGTGGTTTCTGCGGTTCCTCGAAATGGGGGAACGGGGTGTAATCACTTCGGGGTCACATTCAAGTGTAATTACTCATGATTTGGCAGTGCTATGGATGCGTCATTGTCACGCTTGACGAGCCGAATGAAAAATCATGGCCTAAGCAAATTGGGTTGAGCCTCGGTACAAATTAGTAAAGAAAAATATATTAAAAAGAAAAGTCTATAGATTTCTCATGGTTTGATATTCGGTTCTAAAGCGTTTTATTTTAGTATTTATATTTAGTTTATTCCAAAGTGAACTTCACATTAAATCTTAAATTCCTTGTCCCTTTCTTACAGAGCAAATGTTCTGGAACCGCTGGGCCGAGGAGTGGGTGGTGCTGTACGACGACTCGACCATGGCTTGGTTCACGGAGCCGGGTCGCTCCTCGCCGTCGGGCAAGATCCTGGTGAAGGAGGCGCCTGAGATGCTGGCCATCGCCCACTGGACCGGCCAGATCCCACGTCGTCCGCCGCTCCCGGCGGGTGTGAATGTGTCGCAGCTGATTGCCCTCGGCTCTCAGGCCAAGCGCTCCAAGGTCTACTGGATGCTGGCCAAGTCGGAGCAGGAGGTGAGCGACTGGGTCGATGCGATTACCAAGACCCTGCCGCCGCCGCCACAAATCGAGCTGGTGGTGGACAAGCCGCACCTGATGAACGTGCTCCGACGCCCGCTGGTGCGCATTAGACGTGAGTAAATTCCCCTAAACACTTTTAATCCATCCAGCAGCTTGTTGTCTATACATAAATCCCTTCCGGACGATTTTGTCTCTTTCTTAAACGGATTTATTGGAAACACAGCGGTCTTTTCTAAAGTTTTAAATATCTTTTCTTAGATTTTTGGTTAAACTCATTTGTTTATGGGGAAGACAACAAATATGCCACCCTTAATATAATAATTAATTAAACACACTAAATGTAATTCATTTATTGAAGTCATAGTTAAATCAAAACTAAAACATGGTCCCTTTACTTGGGCTCAAAATAATACTGCAAATGCATATTTTTATTACTTTAACAGTTTAGACTCACAGAAAAATTGCTGGACACAAAAAAAGTCAAACTTTTCAATACAGAAAAATTTAAGTACTAACTGAAGAATACTCAATTTCGGTAGAAATTTTGTTCTGTGCAATTTCCTGCTGAAACTGACACATATTGAACGAAATTGTCTAGCCTATACATAACCTAGAATTTCAACGGAACAGCAATTCAATGGAAAAAGGCATAAGACTCACTTATTAAATGTTTTTTGTGGGAATACCCCTGGTAACGGGGACGAATTCATTTTTACGCTTCCTATGTACAACCAACCGAGAAGATTAAACTCAAAAAAGAAAAAAATCGCTTCGAGGGAGAGACACTTTTGAATTTCTGTAGAAATGTCCACAACAGCACATTGCTACAAACACTTTTACTTTTTCATGCACATATAATAAACCACTTAGTAGTAGTCCTTCCTGTGAAACCAGACATCCTGGGTGCAAGTATTTTACAAACCTCCTTTTATTATGTTCAAAACATATTCTTAAAGTTTAAATTAAGTTTGATGTTTATTTCATTATTTTCTGTCAAAGGAAAGACCCCTTTCACTCCTCTATATCTTGGGGTTCTTGAAAGTCTATTTTATATGTAACTTACACTTTTTGTTATGTAAACAATCTTAAATTTCTTGTGTCTTTAGTGGTTTTGTTTAACCACCTTACTCCTTCTTTGTACTCATTATGTAATGCAGCTGCCACCCAGTCGGAGGTGAAGCAGCGCAAGGCGTCGTCCCATGGAAGCGGAGCCAGCGGCAGCAAGCACCACCGCTGCTCGACGGCGATGTCCACGAAGCTGTACAGGCAGACCCAGAATCCGCTGGTAAAGAGCGATGCGGCGGTGGCCATTCTCAGCAAGAAGCCGGACTCGAAGGCCTCGCTGGCCTGCGCGTTGCCATGGGGCCACGGCTGGGGATGGGCCACGCTGCCCAACGGGGTGTGGAGCGGCGGGCTCACCTGGTCGCAGTGCGAGGACACCTTCACCCTGCACGCCCTGCCCACCACCCACTGCACCAACCTCATCGACACCTCGTGCAGCGGGGCGGTGTACCACACGGACATCGGCGGCTTCGACTTTCACTCGTCGGGCGTGGACGACATTGGGGGCGAGGACTTCGACTATGCCATGGACTGTGGCGATTTCATATTTTAAACTCCCTCCAGCACAAGAAGCAGCCATTCAGATATTCGGATATGCAGCAACCACCCACCCAGGGGGCAGGACACTTTCGTCCTTGCCCCGCAGATTTTGTCGTCGGTCGGACGGAGCCAAGCAACTGGTAGTCGCTTGGGTAGTAATTAATATTTAGCTGTGCTTTCGTTAATCACTGAGTGTTAGGTGTTGCTAATGAGAAAACGGGAAGCCCCCGGCGTTGCGTATACGCCCCATTGTCCTCGTCCTGGTCCGGTTTACTAACCCGCTGTACCCATTTTCGTGTTTACCTCTGTGTGTTGCCCCAATTGCGTTGAGCTGTTGAGCGGCAACAAGCGCAGTTTTCCCCTTTTCCCTCAGTGTACTAAAATATACACATACATGTGTCAGAGGCCAGAGAATTAGTAGTGAAATCTTGAATTATTCTATGAACCTTTCCTCACAAGAAAAAGGTTTTAATGAATTCTACAGAACAGTTTTATTGATGCCACTCTCTGAACTCTGGCAGATACACACGTACTTTATGTGTCTGTGTATCCAGCCGTATATGTAGGTTGAGCCACACACTCGCCAGCCGCCCACCCGCAATCCCCAACCCACTGGCTACAGAACCCCACCCAACCGCACTCAGCCATCGCAGTTGCAGTCGCAGTTGCAAGTTGCAACCACAAACATTTGAAATGCGAAAATATTTTTGCATCGCGCATATAAGTAGGCTACAACATATTTTTGCACTCGACAAGCGAACAAATTACAATAAATAATGCAGACATGACGAAACGACAACTAAATTAAAAACGAGAATAACAACCGTAAGAGATTGAAATACTTTTATGTATTTTGAGACTTTTGAATTTTTTTATTGATGCAATTTGTAATGGAAACACTTTTCAAATTGTTTTTGCCATGATTTTCTAGAATTTTTGGAATCGATAGTATTTAACCGCAAATCCAAAGCCCGAAATGTCCTTTCCCTCCCCCCAAACCCGTTTTTGTGTGCAAGTTTTTGAAACATTTATACAGATACAGCGCGCGCGTAAATTAAGTCAGTCGAAAAATCGATAAATGTTTAATATAATTGTGTGAAGCAAAAAAAAAAAAAAAACAATGCAGAATATTATATTGGAGCATAGAAATTTTTATATAGAATGTTAAACAGAAATGACAGTAAACAGGAAAACCAGGTAAATAACAAGTAATTAAATGAGGGAAACCACTCGTTCACCCACACAAACACAGACACTCTGAAAACCGAACCCTTGGTGTTTGTGTTAGCACTTAAGGCATGGCATCCGAATGTCAGTTGAGTTTGCGGAACTACAGTAACTCACACAGATCGACATACCCACCCGTACTGATGTAAAGTTTATAAAACAAAATCAAGCGAAACAACTAAAACAAGTTAGCAACCCAGGAAAATCACAGAGTATTAAGCCAAAGACGTATATACACAGTAGTTTGTATGTACAGTACACACGTGTACGAGTAATTAGCAGTTAAGGACACATAAACAGAAACCAAAAGAAAGGTCATCGCCGAGTACTTGGGGCACCATCCACACTCACAAATCATCCCACATCGATTCGATTTTGAATTTGATTTTGAGGAACTTCCGACACAGTTTGTGAGGAGGGGAAACGCCGCTACGGACACCTTGAGAAAACTTTAACTTTAGGCATATTTATATAGAATAGAAAGTAGGCTAAGTTGGAAACGCAGCGTCGAGCGCGCGTTAAGTATTATATAGTATGTATGTATGTATAGTAACAGTAAGTGTATGTACTGTAAGAATGTGCAGGTTTTCAAATGTTGCATGCCGCGAATACGCATAGAGTTAGGATAATAGAAACGCGAAATATTATGTAAAATACGGGTAACAGGACACACTAAGTCCCTGCGCATCTGTTGCATGTCCTTGTACGCGCGTGTATACTTATATATTACTATACTATATTTATGTACAACAATAACAAAGAGCAAAGCTACACGAAACGGAAACCTTAAACCTGAGCCTACAGCCTTAGCTATCATACCCCCTCACCCACCATTCGCTACTAGCCCCATATAGTATCTATGGACACATACTCGTGTGTGTGTAATACCTATAGCTATAGTCTGGAGGAACCGGGAGGAGCGCGGACCGAGGAGCGAGTCGGGCATCGGGGAAATGTAAAACCCGCCACGTAACGTAAATGAAATGTAGACTAAAAGACTTAAGCAATTGTCGTTTAGACGTTAAATTAGAGCGCATTGAATGTTGGCTTATAGTTCTAGATACAGAAGGGATTCAAGAGCGATGTGCGGAGCGTTAGGTACATATATGTATTTAAGGATATCCTCACCACAATGTTTTAGTCTGAAGCCTAGACCGAATAAATGGAAATTTGTTAGCGAGCGAGTAATAAAATCGAATCGAAAATGCGAAAACCAAACTAAAACCTAATGAAAACCAAAAATAAACGTAAAAATAAAATCAACCTTGGACAATCACGCATAATATACGCATGTAGGAAAACTGGATTAAATAATGTATGTAAATGGTTAAGGCCAAAGAACCGACGGTAGCTTGTGTGGCATAGTCTTAGCACGTCCAGCATGGGGTCCACCAGGGGCTCCGTGAACTCAACTAATCTAAACACACACAGAAAACACACACGATGCGATTCGATTGAGGGCTCGAGCCAGGTCAAGCTTCAATTAAGTGTCAATCCCCCACTCTCTTCAGTTGAACCCAAACCGAAAAGTATTTTTGTAAACTTTATTAAAAAAAAAAGAACACCGAAAACAAAACCAGAAGCAAAAAACTTAACACAAAAACTTGAACATGGATGTTTTAAAAACGAAACTAAGCAAATGTAAAACACAAGTATACTTTAGAGGCAAATTTTTGTAGAATAATTGTACACGTAAACTGCATTTCCAATGTTAGCTGAACAACCGTATATAGTATAAACTGACACCCACTTACATATGTGTGTCGAGCGGGGGTGAATCCCATTTTTATTGTGCTGCGCATTTTCAGCGGACGGCTGAACTGTGAATAGTACCTTAGGTAGTGCTGGTATCGCGTGTAAACCGCATTCGATGTAACCAAATTATGAAATTGTAGTAGCCAATCGGTAATGGTAACGGTAACGGTAATCGCTGGCAATGATCCGTAGAGAGAGGAACCCTAGAGAGCCAGGAAGCGGGTAACCGGAAGCGGAAGCTGGCAAGCGTTGCGTATACGCCCCGTATACGCGGTCGTGTAACTCACAATTAGGCTAGTAAGTTCGCGTTGTTTGTTATCAGTGTCGTTGATGTTGATGTTGAAATTGCCGTGTCATTGTTAAACGTATTCAAGTTGTAATCCGACGGCGTTCGGAATTAGCTGTGTATGGGACCCAGAGAGAGGGAGAGCGCAGGAAGGGGCTATGCAGGGCGGCACTCATCGACCCACGCAGCAGATTATACAAACACAAATTATACAAGCAAGCATATATACTTAGGTGTGCAAAATATCCACGTATATACATTGGTGTAAAAGGCTTCTGCTCGAACCAACCCAAAAAAAAACACCCAGAAAGATGTTTTATTCCACCAACCGGTTGGGCTGTTCCGTATCGGGCCCGCAGCCTTGCCAAAGACTCTTCCAAATCCCTCGAGTTTCCCCCCGAACAGTAATTAGCGAAGTAACTACTTACGTAATTCTATAGATGTGTATGTGTCTATGAATATATTTTGACGCCGCCAAGCTCGAAAGTTATAGCCAGCCCAGGAAGCCATCGGCCAGCACTAAAAGATCTTTTCGTGTGGCAGGTGCAGGTTCAGGTTCATCCAATCCAAGCGAAGCCAAGCCGAGCCAAGAGCAAGTGCCGCCACTCTCTTGGCCAACTCGGCGAAGAGCGGCAGCCGAAAGAGAGTTGGCTCTTATATGGTTTCAAAACCGCAGCCCAAGACAAGCGAACAATGAGTGCTTGAATAATAATTATTATGAAAACGATGAGCAAATAGACGCTAAGCGAACAGCAAAGAAGTCATTAACGATTAGCAAAGCCCAAATGCTCTTCCCAGATTATTTATAGTGTTTTATCACGTTCTAATAGACTCAATTTTTTATATTAACAATATTGTGGTATTCATTTTTTATACCCAAAGTTTAAACACAAATTGAATGTTGCCAAAGTTTTAAAGCTGTTGCAATTGGTTGCAACAAAAATTATTTTTAAGCGACAGTTTTTTAGTTGCCTCTAAAAAAACTGAATTTGTCAAAAGCTTAAATACCCTTTGAATAATTTAACATCAGAAGAACATTTTAGTGTGTTTTAAACTTGTTTTAAAATAAAATGTTTCAGTTGACAATATTTTTAAACCCGAAAGCCCTTTAAAATTTGTAATACTGTGTTCTCAATATTTTCTGGTTCGAGCTCAATGTTAACAAAGCTCAAAAAATGAAACAAAAGTTTTTTAAATGTCCGCTTGATAATTTGATTTAGAAACTTAGTTTTAAAACTGCAATACATACTAGTATGATTTGTTTACTATTAAGAATATGGCTTCCCCAACCCAACTTAACTATGATTAATGATGTTTGGCAATCGGACTGCTAAAAATACATCTTATGCATGTCTGATTGGATGACTTCAAAGGGGGTTGATGAAGAGTAAAAGGCGGAAAACATCTGCGGAGCGTCAGCGTTGATAAATGTAAAACAAAAGCAAATAAAGTTTAGCAACAACATCTGAGAGAAAGAAACAAAAACAGCCATTGAGCGATAAATACATGTTTCTCTTCGCGTGCACGCACATATGTGTACGGATATTTCTGGGAAAGAAGGGGGGAGATACTACAGAGGGAGGCTCACCCAATGTGCGAGGGTTTCTGGGAAGGGGGAGCTGCCGACACGCCACCATCAGCAGATCAGTTGGCGGTGCAACGCTCGATGTCGCCAACTTCGCAACTTGTTCGGGCCGGGCCGGGCCGGGCCGGTCATCGGTGTGCCATTGTGTGGATTTCGAATCGGAATGGAATCTTGTCTCAGTTAGCGCGCAAACTTCTAAGCAAACAGTCGCCAGCGCGAGGCTCCTCGAAAACACAAAACACACTCGAGACACACGCGGCGTATGCGTAATTACTGTCCATCAACAGCTGGCCAGTTGCCCACAGAGGAGGCCACCACCTATCCTTCGGTGACCCACTTCGCGGTCTGGCTCTAAAGTTCAATCCTCGTTTGAGTGCCTTTTTAGTGTGTCAATAAACTCGCGTGCCCAGTGTCCACTCCCCGAAAAATCCGCCTCCCAGGTCAACAGTGCCCCAGCCCAACGGCTCCAGTCTGCAGGTATTTATCCATCAAGCTGGTAAGCTCATTTCGGCAGTGTATGCAAATCGCGGCTCCAAACACAAACAAAGTCGGCAGAGAGTTGGGATTAGTCAGCGAGAAACAACGTGTGCCAAAAATCCGAAAAATACATAAATTAATGGTATTGTTTGGGAGTGATAGGTAGAAATCGGAAAAGGTTTTTGTATACCCTAGAAGATCTAATAAAAATGTTAAATTAATGTGACAGAAAAAGTTGTTTAGTAGTTTACACCTTTAAACTTAATTTTAAAAATGAATCAATAGATTTTATAAAGACTATTTTCTTTTCATTTAGTTTGCTTTCTGTGCTGTTGTTTAGTTGTCAGTCAGTCAAAATTGAATTTAATAGTATGAAATCGCTTCTCATTTTCAATAGCGAATTGTATTTAAGTTTTACTGATAAATTTCCAACGTTAGTTCATACCTTTCTTGGGTTTTTTTCGGCCTAGCTTTGTAAGTTCTGTTTGTGTACACATTAAGATAAGCGTTGGATTTAATCAAAGTTCGTACGCTTTTGGCGAGTTGGAGTTAAATTCAATTGGATTGGTTTGTTCATTGATCGGACCGTATTAGGAGCGACCACCGGCCCACAATTGTCAGTCTGGGTCTGGGTCTGGGACTTGATCTGGGCACGGTTTCAACGGCTTCCACATCCACTTCCAGATCGCCACCCACGTACACACAAAAGTACATCTCGGTGAGCTGAGCTGAGCAACAGTTTCCACTGACGCCTCCTGGCGACATTTGTTGGCCTGTCCCCACCTCCGCTCGCATTTGCCTTTCTGCCAACTTGCGTGACTCACCGGAGAGTCTGAGCCGGGTCTGCGGTAACCAAACACTTTGAGCCAAGCTCAGTCGCGTCATCACCTTGGCCGGAGCCCACACACGAACACCGCATCAAATCGCATCGACTTCAGCCGACTAAAATCGAATTGAGCAGACTCTATTTGGCGATGGCGTCAGAAGGTTCCGGAGAAAGCGAGATGAAGACCTCAAGGCTGGCGCAAATGCAGGTAAGAGTCAATAATTAACTGGTTTTTTTTAGAGGTCACGCTTTTGTGGTTTGTTTTTGATTTAAGTACTGATCTACTGATCTATTTTAAACACTGCTTACGACGATACTGACAGGAACCAGTTTTTTTTTTATTAAAATAAGCGCTTATCTGAAAAAATGCAGAAACAGGCACTTCTAGATTTAGGATTTAAATTAGATTTTAACAGAAGAATTCGGTTTTAATTTGGCTACTACCTCAGTTCAATTTAAATTTTATTTTATTAGGAGTAGCTGCACAATAAGCCAGAAATAGACTTCAATTTCCGTGATATACCATATATGGACTAAAGCTTTTGGCGGAGTTCTATTTCGGTTTCTCTACATGAAGTTTCCCAGCGAAACGCCAGCTAATTAATTTGTATTTGCCGCTGTTCATACATATTTGGTAATGGGAACTGTTGTCGCCCCCGCAACAAACAAAAGGCGCTCCTTGACTGCCATCTGTTTGCGGCGCACAGAGGCGTCGACAGTACAGAGGGGGTAGAGCACTTTCCCCCCAATTAGCTGTAATTAGTGTTGGCCAAACTACGTCACTGTATTAGCCACTTAATATCCAAAAAGGGTTGACATTAAGAACGCAAACATGCACATGGGGAATCTAACAAAAACGAACTTATACATACATACATAATCGTACTATTTACGAAAAAATATTACTGTGTTCAAAACAAATGTTTTACAAAAATTAAAGAAACTGCTATTATAGGTCTTTAAAAGAATAAAAACCATAATTTCCAATGTAATAAACCAATGAGTAATCTAAAGGTTTCAAAGAATTACCGAAATCTTAATTTTTGGTTAAGACTTTGTAAGATAACAGAAATTAGGTCTGAAAAAATTAATTTGTTTGTGAAAGTGTAAATATTAATTTTAATTATATTCCTGTTTGTTGTGCGAAATATTTTAGAAATTTTAGTTTGGTTCTAAAAATAGTACGAGTAAATTAAGTATTAGTTTTTGTTATCTTACAGTAGGTAGATACATTTTGAGGTTTAGCCAAGGTGCTAAATAAATTTAAATATTTGTAATGTTTTGTCAGGGTAATCAACATTTAAAGAGTTTAGTGAAAGTATTTTATCGTAATGGCTGTGACTTTTTGTCTCTGTGTACCCATTCACCATTCACCCAACTATAATAATTCATCAATCAAAAAACTTACCCAGGGAAATAGTCGCGCGCGATTTTTATCGCTGAAAGGGGGCGGGCGGGTAAAGGACACCGCTGAGGTCCTTTGTCACCTGGGCGCTGCTCTTCCGTGGCGGCATTCAACAATTGCTGTGCCTTCGGGGGAGCGGATACCGGGTGTGTGTGTGTATTCCATGTGCCCGTGTCATGGCAACGATGCAGCCATTGATTTTTTGTTGTTATTGCTGCACGCCAATAACAACAACAACAACAAACGGCCAGCTAAACAAAAGGGCAGCCAGCTAGGATTTTTCGAGTGTCCGATATACACAAAGGACTTGCATTTTTTTCTGCTTCGGACGACTTGCCAGGTGGCCATGGCTGAGTTCGAAGGCCACTACCAGGACACCAGAGGCAGAATACACAGGCAGAAGGAGGACGTTTAGAGGGAGCATGCCCACAACCACGCCCACACCCACACCCACAGCCGTACCCACAGCCCGTTTCCGGGGACAGGATAAGGTTTCCTTTGCCCAGGCGGGTCGGGTGGCAAGGGGTTTTATGTACTGGCGGCACGTAAGTGGGCACGGATTTATTCGCAGTGCACCTCCTCCTTTGTGGGAGGTGGTTCGGGGGCTTACACCTCCCCATCGCCAGAATAGACAAGCAAACAAACCCCAAACACACACTGAAACCTGTGCACTTAATGACTCCACTCGGGGGAAATGGACGCGCTAATGTCCAGTTCCTGTTCGCTCAGTTGACACGCGCTCTCCGGCCCGGAATGTTGCAGTCGGCGGACGGGGCCGAGGACAGAGAATACCTCCAATACGAGCACGATTCGGAGCTCGGCCAGGATCACATTCTGCCCCTGAAGCTAAACGAGTCCTGGGCGGCCAGACGCCTCATGGAGGCACTGAGCCACCTGCCACCTAGTGGCAATGGCAATAGTAGCTCTGCACCAGTAAGGCAAACAAATTAGAGAGCAGAAAGAGCAATTGAAAAGCAATTTTTGAAATCTAACAAAAAATTTAAACTCAAATCCAAGAAAAACTGTGTTCTGAATGTGTGAAAAAGTATCTAAAATTTAAAAAATTTAAATAAACTAAATATAAAGTTTAAAAATTACTTGCTACCCAACAGAAACAAACCAGAACTTTGTGCCTTTTAAGGAACTGAAAAATATTTTCTAGTTTGCAAGTTCAACAAATAAGTTTGCATCGAGCAACTCGTACGTTTTTCTACTGAATAAATAAATACTAATAGATCTGAATAAAAATGGTTTTAGCCTTGTTTAGCAAAAATTCAAAGAGTATATACCATATATACTACTTATTTCCTTATTACTGTTATTAAATACTTTGCTATTCACCTCTAGATGCGTTTCCAGCAGCGGACACAGCAGCAACAGGAGGTGCGCAGGCGGGAACTTATGGGTACAAAGTCCGTTGGCGAAGGCCTGGGCACTGGAGCGCCCAGTGCCGCCTCCACCAGGCTGATCGGCAACGGAAAAGTGCGCCAGATGTTCGATGAGCGTCGCCGCGGAGCGGGCATCGATCGCAGTAATCCCCTCAAGCCAATCGGTACGCTACCCTCGCCGCCGCCCCAAGCCAAAACCCGTTCCCAGCCACCTATGCAGCGGCTCATCAAGGGCGTATCCGACATGAACCTTAGGGAGCCACCCAATGCCACCAGGCGCATCACCAGCGACAGCAACAACAATAAGTTTGCAACCCCCCGGACCGTAAATCGAAACCTAAGGCCCGTGGTCACCCGGAAAACGCCACCTGCCCAGGAGACGACGCTCTCCCGACAATCCCCAACCTCGCCGCTGCACAGTCCTGGCATGCAGACATCCAATCGACCATCTGGTGGTGCCACCCCGCAAGCCAATCGCCTGTCGCCGCCATCAATTCGACGGGTGAGTAGGATCTTGTCCATTAGAGCCCCTGCATGAGTGTTCAAAAATCTAACTAAGCAGATCAGTTTACCCTTGCAGGGCTCTACTTTCAATCACTTGCTAAACTTTTCCAAATCTACATTCCATGTATCTTCCGTTTCAGCCAGAGCCTAAATCCCCAGTAAAGAAGGTCGGCATGGTAAGCATATCAGAAACATTAGTACCTGAACACTGAACTTACCACCTTATCCTCAGCCGTCAAAAACAACAGCCCCGGAGGGCACTTCCCAGTGTCGGCACTGCGGACGCTACTTTAACACGGATCGGCTGGAGAAGCACGAGGCAGTTTGCCAGCGCACGATGACCACCAAGCGCAAGATCTTCGATGCCTCCAAGCAGCGCGTCGTGGGCACCGAGGCCGAGAAGTACAGCAAGAAATCGAAGGGAGCCCGCTCCACATACAGCAGTGCTGCCCAGCAGAAAGGCCTGACCACCGGTGTGAAGAAGAACAACTGGCGCAAGAAGCACGAAGAGTTCATCCAGTCGATTAGGGCTGCCAAGCAGGTGCAGATACACTTGGCGCGCGGTGGCAAGCTGAGCGATCTGCCACCGCCGCCGCCTTCAGAGAATCCCGACTACATCCAGTGCCCTCACTGCGGACGACGATTTAACCAGCAGGCGGCGGAGCGTCACATCCCCAAGTGCGCCGACATGATACACAACAAGCCCCGAAACGGTGCATCGCTGAAGAAGCGTTGATTGGTGATTGGAAGTCGGTAATAGCTGATCTCTGGTTGATAACAGTGAACAAGCGCATACTTTTACTTGTGATAAAGAAGTTTGATGATTGGAACGAATCTAAAGTGGCCTATAACTACGGTGGGTTGGGCATGGGGCTGCTAATCTGACAGCACCTCCACGTCGTTGCCAACGGAGGTAGAAGGCACGGCTGGCACGGCGGTTGATCCCGATTTTTCGCGTTCAATAATGGCCTTCACTGCCTCGGCAGCCTTGTTCATCTCCAATCCTTCCAGCATGTAGGCCCAGTTCTCCAGAGTGGCATCATCGTCATCGGAAATCCAGTTCGTCAGCATTTGGATGCAGGCCACGTTGGCCGTGGAGTGCTCCATTTGGAAGAAGAGCAGCTCGTCGTTTGTGAAGCCGATCTTCTTGCCCACCTTCATCCAGGGTTCGCCTATAAGTGGAGCCACCTCCTGGATGTGCTCTTTGGTAACCATGAGCGGCTTTTCGTGGGCTGGGAGCTCATCCACCTCCTCCACTACCACCGGCTCATTGTCCTCCACCTCGAGATCCTGCTCTGGTTCAGCCTCCTGGAGTGCGACTGTGGCATCCTGCTCGCCCTCTGTGTTAGAATGGTTGGCTGACAGGCCGTTGTTTTGTTCTGAAGAGTTGATGGACAAGAGGGCCACTTGTTTGGGCTCCTTGTCGCGAATGAGACGCTTGCGAACCTGCTCCAGATAGTCAGAGATCTTGCTTGAAGGCTGCGAGAGCGAGGTAAAGAAGTGTGGCGTCTGGCGGGCCAGCAACCGCAATGCTCGCCACTCGAAGGCAGGGTCTATCTTGTCATGCGGCGTCTCTAAATACGTCTCCAACAGCGGCAGGAAATTGCGCTGCTCGCTCTTGCAGGCTTGCAGGTTGTCCGGGGAGTAGTTCCACAGACGGGTTAGGTTATCACTAGAAGGATATTTGCTTTATATATTGCATTTTGTTTTACTGCCTTTGCTTACTTTCCCAAATAGAACTTGCCATTGCGGGCAGCATCGCGCAGGGCATCGCCCAGTGGACGTCTGGGCCTTTTAGGCGGAGGTGGCTTTGCATCATCCTCGCTTGCGGCTGGCTCCTCTGGCTTTTTGAACTCCTTGCAGCCCTCGTTCTTCCAGTTGTTCCACATCTCCTCGCGCACCAGCATGTGATGCACAGTTCGAGCAAATCGCTTGCCATACGGTGGTGTCTCCTCTAGCAGCTTGTACACACGCGACTCAGTTTCCTTGATAAAGTCAGCCTGGTCTGTGGTCAAGGTGTAGGTCTCGCTAGAAGTGCACAACATGTTATATCATTAGCTATGCATTTGCTTTACAAATATTACTTACATTTTAAACTTAACGCTGACTTGAAGATACTGAAACAGAATGAGAAACTGCACAAGCACAGCACGACGGAAATTGCCGTCAGAGAGCTGCAAAGCCAAGAGCTTTGGATTGGTCAGGAACTTTGCGAAAAAGTGGTTCGCCTTGATTACGGCCGACACCGCCGCAGCATCAACGGCCTCTTCGTCCACCTCCATCGCCTGGCTAGCCTCGCTGGGATTGTCGCTGCCACTCTGACGCACATCCTCTAGCTTAAAGCTCGAGAAGGACTGCAGTATGTTCTCGGCGTGCTGCAAAGAAAGTATTTAAACCAAAATAAAACCAACAAACATGCAGGACCCATTTTAAAACATGAAAGAACCCACTCACCATCTGGAACATCTTCCACTGAGCCTTGTTGTAGCACTGGTTGGGGTTGCGGAAGAAGTCCTGCAGCGACCAAAACTTGCAGTACAGATCGTAGTCGATCTTCAGGGGGATATCCTCGGCGGTGTCCTCCAGCTCTTTGTTGTCGCTCTCGTCGTGATCCTTGCTGTCCAACCCGTACTCCGTGAAGTTGTCCAGATTAAACTCGGACACTATGTTCAAACCAGATCGCTCCGAGAAGGGAAAGAACTTGGACAGGAAGAGCAGGATGCGACCGCAAAAGACGGTGTTCTGGGTGCGGGAGAGGCGGCGCAGCAAGTCGTTGCACATGCGCAGGATGTTGTTCTTGCACGAGGCAAAGAAGATCTCCTCCTTCCACACCTCCACCAGCTCCTCGACGAACCGGAAGATCTCCTGGCACTTGTCCAGCGTTACCACGTCGAAGGTGTCGACGAGCAGAACCACGGGAATGGTGTTGGACACTATCTCGGCCCGCGTGGCGTCCACGGAGAGGCGCACGAGTTCGCCTATGCGCTGCACATCTTCCTCCAGCCGCTTCATCAGCAGCACCCGGAATGCGTGGTCCATGGGCAGGCGCTTGTCGTGCTCGGTGTTGGCCTGGAAGCTGTTGTACTCCTTGACCAGCAGCTCCACGCTGCTGGCGGCGATGGCCCGTTCCAGGGCTTTCTGTAATCATTCAATATTTTGCATTTTTTCCTTGCCGGCAACGCGCTCATCCAAAATTTCTCACCTCAAACGCCGTTTGCAACGTAAAGTAGTCGGCAAACTTCCCCGCACCCTTGCAGGCCACTTCCACAGCAGTGCTCATTTTAGTTTTAACAACAATTGCAGCGACAACGGCAAAAAACAAAAACCAAATGTATGTTTTCTTTAGCAAAATGAAACACAAACACGGCCAGCGCTGCCAACTCGGTTGGTTTATCTTTAGTGTGGGGCAACTTAATACTAAGAAATACTAAACTTTCGATATCGATTCAATGTTTTCTGTGGCGGTAAAATTGTGTTTTTGAATTGAAGCTTATCAGAAACGCATAAAATAAAATAATTTAATGAGTTATATGAAATATTTATTCAAGAACATTAAGATGTACTCAATTTAAATTAAATGTAAATGGGATTTTATTACTGAAATAAATCGGTTGTTTTGATTATCATATTCTCAATGTGATGAGCCTCGTTATCAGCTTCCTAGGCAAATAATTCCCATTACGCTTTTACTCTCTACAAGGTCGCGGAAGCGTTATAAGTAGGTCAGCCGAATCAATGTACGGTGTTAGTTGGAATCTAAATCTTATAGACCGTAGCCATGCCAAACTCTTACGTTGTGCTTCTATTGATTCTGGCACTGAGCGGTGCCAGCTGCAGCTCCGGGTTTGACCTGATCTTCCCAGGACACTACAGGTATCCACCTGCTCCAGCGCAGACATCCTACCCAGGCTACCGTGACAGTGACTACAGGCAGGTGCAGCCAGTTCGGCGAACAAAACCTCAGCAAAGATACAACGACATCTGTCGCCTGGTAAACACGAATGGATTCTCTAACCCGGGCGGAGTGCCTCGGTGTCCTTACTAGGCTAGACTATATTTTATACAATCAGCGTTACAATTACAACTTGGAAAATTCACTAAATAAATATCAATAAAAGTGGTGCTTAGCAGCTAAGTGTTTTAAGTGTTTAGAACTAGCTAGTTCCTAGACAACAAAAGCGACAACCTTAAGCTAGGGCTCCTCTCCTCTTCTATCCTCTAGAAGAGCCGCTTTTGGACAATGTAAAAGACACAGGCGAGAAACAGGCAGAAGGCGAAGAAGAGCAGCATCTTGTCGGTGCACTCGCGGCGTCCGTACTTCTTCAGCAGTTTGCCGGACATTGTGATGCTGCCGGCCGTGTTCTGCAGCTCGTCGCTGGTGGCCTCCACGTTCTGCGACGACGCCACCAGCGTCTCCAGCGTGACGGCGCTCTTTTGGGTGGTCTCCGACAGATGCCGCGATATGGCCAGCATCTTTTCGGTCACGTCGTTCTCCTGGGACACCAGACTGCCCTGGTTGTGACGCGCCCGCGCCGTCGTTCGCTGGCGCAACTCGCTCTCGCCGGTGATGGCCATCAGCTCCTCACGATTGGCCTTCTCGATCTCCAACATCGTGGACACGTTCGCCTTGCGGAACGCCTGCAGTGTCTTGGAGAACTGGTCGCGATGGGTGTCCACCTCCTTGGCCAGCATTGCGTCCGCCGTGTCCCGCGCCCAGTCGTCCAGGCGCTCGATGCTCTTCCTGATGGCCGACAGCTTGGCGCGCCCGTTCTCGTTCAGCTCCTCCAGTTCGGCGATTGAGGTGCGGCTGTTCAGTATGTCCTGGAATTCGGAGTTTAGACTTTGGTTCCGCTGCTAGCTGGCGGCCACTCACCTGTATGATCGCCTTGGCCTGCAGGTTGTTGTCGATCAGATCCTGCCGGATGGACTGCAGTGTAAACGTGTCCTTGTCCATGGCCATGGCTCCAGCGAATTGTGTTTATTTAAAAAAAAACAATTGCTATTTTTTAGCTCTGGTGACGTGCCGAAGTCGTGAGTTAACCAACACTGTAAATGCGGCGCAGGGAACATCGATAGGCAATTAGCTTGGGCAAAAACTATCGTTTTTTAAAACATAAAAACACATTCTCTTGTAATTTAAATTAATCTTTCTTGAGATAAGATAAAAGTGACTGTATAACTTAACATAAATATATTTAACATTTTATATACAGAATAATGCTTTTTTTTATGGAATCATTAAAATTTATTGAACAATGGCTATAACTAATAATAATTAGTTAGATTTACTTTGATTTCCTCTTCATATATTAATATTTTTAATGTTTAAGTCTTTGGTATTTAAAAATTGTAAGCGCAGCATTTTTCGATTAGTACTTTAGGGCCCGATTAATGTTGTTAGTACCATCCCTAAATTAACCTTATGGCCGCGTAAATCGCGAATTTCGTTTCTTTTGTTTTGGACGAGTTCCCCAAACTCCGATCCCGTCCAGTTGTCACTACTTACCGGGATGATCTTTGTGTGAAGCATGTCAGATACGTCCTTTAGCTCCGTGGTAAGTGGTTTCCTGGACCCTTGACGAGCATAATCAGATTTAGACGTGTTCAATTAAGTAGGAATCAATAGCATTTGGCTTTTCCCACTCCACGGACAACGACGAATCCAGCTCCAGTTCTGCTTCATCCGCCAGCTCAAGCTCCAGCTCCAGCGCACATTCACCATCTAGCGCATCTTCACCATCTAGCGTGAGCTCCATTTCCAATAGCAGCTCCGATTCGGCAGACGGCTTCCAATCTCTGCACTTCTCGCATGATCATAATTCGCTGAATATAAGTGTGGAGATGAGCTTCAATAGCAACAATGAGTCGAACTCTCGAGAGAACTCAACCACCTCGCCTGGCACCCCCTTGCTGAACAGCTCAATCTCAATAAATCTGGCCCAGATGGAGGACGAAATAGATCGCAGTACGTAGCTCGTATCCATGAGTCAATCTATAACATGTAATAACTGACGGTTTTTTAGTCAACCGCTACTGCGAGGAAGTAGTGGCTCAGATTGGCAACGACATTGCACCTTCAACTACCTCAACCCCAACCATAGTGCGTGGGATTCGTCGCAGAGCTCAAAGTAAGTGAAAATTAAATGCAAATCCTATAAAACCTTATAAATTATATATATTTGGGCTTTTAAGTTTTTTGGACTTTGTAATATTTTTTAGTCACTTACGCCTAAAAGAGTTGTCTTGAAAGACACATAAAAGTTTCCTTTTACTTTTGTATTCTAGGTAGTCCAGTGGAAGTAATAGATTTGTCTCTACTGGACGTGTTACCTTTGCCTCGATCAGCCCGCAACCGCGCTCCCGACGCAGTCATTGACTTGTGCACACCTGATAGACCAACAAGCCGTTCACTGTTGCCCTCCAGCGCAACCAGTCGTCGCCGAGCCTTTCAACAGTCGTCGAGTTCTTTAATAGTGGATGCAGAAAATCCGTCTCCACCGAAACGCGTCTGCAACGAGCAAGATCTGTCCCAGAAGGAAGACTGCTACAAGTGTCCAGTGTGCTTGGAGAACGTGAGCAAGCGCGAGCCGGTCTCAACAAAATGTGGCCACGTTTTTTGCCAGGAGTGTATTAAAAATGCCATACAGAGCACTCACAAGTGCCCTATGTGCAACAGAAAGTTAACAGCGCGTCAGTTTTCGCGCATTTACCTTTAAGGTTTCCTCTTGAGTTTGTTTGGTTTACGTGCTAGCTCTGTGAGCCACGTTAAGAATTACTATTAACATTGCATAAATTATAGTTATCAATGACATCGTTAATTTAAAAGCGGCTAAGGATGCCTGCTCTTGTGATTTACATACAAATATTTTAAGTTTTTTTCTGTATCCCATTCCACCAAATATAATTCGTTCATGAATGCCATTCATGAGCATAAAATGAAAACTTGTCGAGTTGTTGGGTAGATATGCCATAGTTTTAAAGGATAAACAAAGTGTTCATCAACGTAAGCAATTCTTTTCAAATCGAATGAAAGATCAGCCACAGAATAAATACACCAAAATAAAATGAGTCAAACAAGCAAGTTATTAGAGGTGGAGGAAAGTGGTGAAGAAAGAGCGCCGTCACGTGGACCTGCCGGTCTATCCGAAGCCGCTGCCTGAACTAGACTTAAGCGTCAGACTCGATGAAAACGAGTTTACAATGACCGAGAAAGCGGCCCTGCGTAATGCCTGGCGTTTAATTGAGCCATTTCAGCGCCGTTTTGGAAAGGACAATTTCTACAGGTAGCAGTCTTAATACAAGCTTCTTTATCTCTGTACATGTATACATATGTACTTTTCCCAGCTTCTTAACCAAGCACGAGGACCTTATTAACTTCTTTAGAATCGATGGAAAAATCCACCTGGGTAAGTTACATGGTCATTCCCTGGCAATGATGAGGCTGATGTCGAAGCTGGTCCAAACGTTGGACACAAATCTGGAGTTCCGCTTGGCCCTGGATGAAAAACTTCCCACACATCTCAAAAACGGAATCGATCCCGTCTATATGAAGGTGAGTGGTCATAATTTTAAATATTTTCTGAAAGATAGATAGTTTTTTGTGCAAGCTGTAAAAATTCTTTAAAAAAAGTTATAAATTTAATTTTAATTTTGACAATTAAAATTACAATTTATCAAAGTTGAAACGAACCAGAATAACTATAAATAATTTTTAAATACAATTTGTTTTCAATTCTCTTCAATTCCTGTTCATATTTCTTAAAGATGTTGGCTACTGCTTTAAAGAGATATATTCTTGAGTCACCTGTCATCGAAAATCATAAGTCCTGTTCATTAACTAACGCATTGACCCGATTGGTAAAGATCATCGGGGAGTACGCCCAGGTGGATGTGGCCAGAAAACGAGCCATGTCCACTGCCCTGAGGAAGTCGGACCACCAAGGGGATTTTGAAGAGGAGAGTTCCTAGAGAATATATACAATCCTCTAAGTATGCTATGGAAAACATTTCGAAACATTAATGGAAAATTATATTGTGAATTTGTTTGATGTGCTTAGTATATTTGGATTAATTTGTTTAATTTTTTTGCGTATAATACGTTTTGCCAAAAATGTTCAAAATTTCAGAATGAGTAAAGAAGGAATTGCACGGAAGTCTACCGATACAGAAAGCATAATCTATCCAAAGCCTTTGCCCGAATTTAAGGCGGGACCTGTCAAGGATGACTTGGGATTCACGCTTACCGAGAGACAGGCTTTAAAACAGGCGTGGAATTTGATCCGGCCCTTTGAGCGGCGCTACGGACAGGACGTATTCTACAAGTAAAAAGATTCGCTTTGAGGGGACAATATTTAAAACCAATTTTTGGCCGTTACCTAAATGATTTCTATTGGGGCATTAATAAGTTCCGGGAAGGAGGTGAGCTCAACCTAAAAGCCCTGCACACACATGCGGTTGGGTTTATTCACTTTTTCGGTCTTCTGATCGAAGAGGATGATCCAGTTATGTTCCAGATGATGATTACTGACAACAACCTCACGCATAGCCGCTGCAAAGTAGGATCCTCTCATATTGGGGTGAGCTTGATATTGATAAAAACTTATAGTTTATAAATTAGCTTTGAGATTAAATAAAGTATTAGGGGCGTACAACGTATATATCTTTCTAAATAACAAACTGTTAGTAAATAATTTTTTACTTGTCACCTATCAGAACCTAGCCAAGGCCCTGGCGGACTATTTGCTAAAGGTGCTCCAAAAGGTGAGCTCTCCATCGCTGGAAAGTGGCTTCAGAAAACTCGTTGAGAAGTTCGAGAGCTACCAGGATAACCTGGCTGTCACTGGCAGCGCATATAATCGCCTGAGCAGGAGCTCAAGGTTGAGCCAAACGCGGATTGGATCTCTGGGACCGACCGCGCTTCCTGATCCGTCGATTTATGATGGAGGTCACGCAGCTCACAGTCCGTAAATCGAAATTATATCGGGCAGTTGTCGCTGCCTCTGCCACTGCCACAGCGATATCAGCCTCTGTCGCAGTCGCAGTCTCTGTCGCCGCTGCTGCTGATTTCGCTTAGCCGCTAACCGCGTTTCCTTGGAGAAATTCAGTTTTGCCCGGACGCTCATCGCGTTCATCCGCACGTTTCGATAGTTAAAGCGCTTTCACAAAAATTGGAACTGATCAAAAATTAAGCAACAGCTAAATAAACAAAACTACCCCGAATAAATAACCTCGCACTAGCGGGTAAAACATTTAAATTGTGCTAATTTCAACGTTACCTCCTGCAACATGGTGGCCAGCGAGGACATTAAAAAGGTAATTAAACTAGTGAATTTGGTGCTCTGGTTTTATTGGAAGGTACAAATATAAAATCCGAATGTACGGATCAAAACCAATCACAATGTTTATTACGCATACGACGTGGGGTCCAGTGGGCGGTTTGTCAATTATGAATTTAAAAGTTTAAATAAGAAAGAAGCTGTAGGTATTTAGGTTTTTTTAGATTTCTAGCAATAAAGCATACAAAATGTTGTTTAAATAAAATAAACAATATACTTTTTATATTTATATTTATATTTAAAAGAGATGAAAATCACTTTTACAATTTTATGTTGAATATTGGACTTATTTTGCAACCGCACGTTCCGATAGTTAAATAATACAGTAACTAAAACTTATCAGAAAGTGGCTTCAGCAAAAGTAGTAAAGCTACTTCTAAAAATAAAGTTTGAAAATTAAAAAAACATGTTAAAATGTATATGATACATAATAAGATTAAGTTCAGGTTTAAATTAAATACGCAAAAGAGTACGTTGTCATTAAATACTTTACTTTGTTTTTTAAAAATAAATAAAACTGATACAAATCAATATTGGAAATTGTTTAAATAAAAAACTTGGTACCAAAAAACTTTTCAACAACAAGTACTAGTTTTAATTTAACAAACGTTAATAAGAAAAACCAAGAACACGTGTCCATTGCTTTGTTTTTAGTATCCAATCTAGGGCTCAGTTCTCAAAGCATTAGCTACCAGCTTTAAATGTACATAGTCACTTAAATTTGCATTTATAGTCACAATCTAGCCTTCAATCAAAGAAATAATTTATTAGGCACTAATTTCGAAACGATTTCCAAGTGCCCAGAAATATCTAATCGAAATACACCCTCTGAAGAAGTTTACGCAAAGCTTATGATTTATAGAGGCTTCTCCTGCTTGAACAGTTTTGTTTACTATTTTCGGTTTGTCAGGTTGCCAAGTTCGTGTTATCGGGAGTAATAAAGCAAAGATTATAGCGGGCTTAGGGCCACAGGATTGAGAGTTTTGTACTTTAGGGAGGGATTGGACTTCCTTGTGAACCATTCTGTATTGCCCTTGACAGTGGGACTGAATATGCTCAGCTCTGCCGATTGATTAGTTGCCACTCGACAGAGTTCGTTCAAGTGGCTCTTACCAAACGCTTCGATGGGGCATTAGGAAGTCATATACCCATAATTGAGCACGGGGCCAAAAAGCTCTTATCGGCGAACGAGAGGGGTCCGATCAAGATTTTGGGGGTGGCAGCAGCTACGATCGGCGTGCGGTTCACGCAGCCACTAACTGCTTTCGATAGTGGCCAATTAGGTGACCACCTTTGAGCGTGACGCCGGGCTCTTTCGTTTCAGCCATCTAAATGATTCACTTTTAGCCAGCCGGATGATAAGGCGCGGCATTTTTCCATTGGTTTTTTGGGCTACTGCTCCATATTGCTGTTTTATCACATCGAAACAGTAAAACACTAATCGCAGTAGCAATATAATACATATTATATTCATAATTTCAGTCGCGTGCCCATCACTTGCTGTTGTTTATGTTTCCGGACATATTTACCCGGAGTTTATCTGGCTTGCACCGCCGGACTGTCGGGCAATCTGCAGGGCAAAAATAATAATATTTACATATCAATAAGTTTGGCATTTCATGGTCAAGCGCATCCGGTTAAATATGATTTACAATACTGCAAACATTTCGAGATTACACATTTTCTTTAATGTTTTCTTAAACATTTCACTTGAATGTAGATAATCTGGAAATTGAACAGCCTTCAGTAAGTTCAAGCCCATTCCTCATGTATGATACAAAATGAAAAAGAGAAACAGTAGCCTTTGTATTAAAAAATTAATCATGCCTTTTATTTATAAGTAAAGAGAAAGCCAGGGCTTCCAATAATGTAGATTAAAATAAATATTAAAACGATGATTCAACAAATGACACAAGAATGATCCTTGACAAGACTTTTAAGACTAGCGAAATTATAATTATTTTTTTATTATTTTCATTCAAGAAGGCCCTTTCTTGAGTAAATATTTACTAATATTTACTTATCTAAACTACTGTTCAAAAATTTTTTTTTTATTAATCTGTATTTATAATAAACTACAAGAAATTTTAGATAGTTTTAATATGCTAGATTCCACATTGTAAAATTCGGAAATTCCACTTTTCTTGGTTTTGGATGCGGCTTTTGACTTCCCTGCAAAAAATATGAATACGATTATAATTTTAAAAACATAATATTTACGAAGAAAATGGGTTTGTCTAATAATTTTATTAAATGAAATAGGTAATACATTTTTTACAATTTGTTCATTAAAAAAATATATACTTTAATTAATTTCCGTATTGCCTAGAAACCTGGGAGAATAAATAGGATAATTTGTTAGTCCATAACCCACTTTGCAAGGCACTTTATAGTGGTCTTGTCATTTTCATAGTCTATATCTAGGAGTATTCAAATGCGAAGCACACCTTGAAAAACAGAAGCGGCAGCCAGGGACAGGTAAACAATTCCGCGCAGCAATATAGCTTTAATTACCGCATGAGCAATGGACTTGAGCAAATTAAGGGAATTGCGTCAATAAAAGAAATAGTCTATCGACTGGGCGAGCTGCAATGACACGGGCCTCAATAAAGAAAGCCAAGGAAAATGTGGGCGTGTAAGCGGAAACGTTGAACATAAAAGCGCACCCGGCATAGGTGGATACGGGTGCTATCTCTGGCATCGGGGCAAGTGCACGGGAACGGGAACAGGCCTCCCGAGCAGCACATGGCACAAGGCACAAGGCACTCGCTGCACTTGACATAGGAAAAACAGCGAAAGGCGTTTGCAGAAACAACAAAGTAAATAGAGCAAAGCGAGCGATGCAAACTAATTAGCATGTGATGTGGATGAGCTGAGCGCGCCTCTATCAGTACACTGCAAAAAAATTGGCACCTAAAAATACACAAATTATTTAAAATCACCTAAAACTTATTTTAAAATAGGTTAAGTTCCTTGTGCCACATATTGGTTTTCACAGCGTACTTTTAGGAACTTTTTCAAGTGATTTTAAGTCGCTAGAAATTTTAACTTTTTTATAAATTCCTTGTATTCAATTAAATCTTTTTGCTTGATAAAATAAAAATTTATAAGTAGTTAAAAAGGTTGAGTACGAGTCAAAGGTTAATTTTAAATCTTTAAAATCCAATTTCATTTAGAATTATGAAAATAAATAAGTATAAATATTTATTAACAAAGTATGAATAACTTTTTCTCACTGTATGGTGGGTGTGTCTGGTGTCCCTCTCTCGCTGTCCCTCTCCCACTCTCTGGCCCTCTCGCTCGCTCAGCCAGCGGCTGTTCGACTTGTTTGGATGCGACGGCGGCGACAGGTTTCTTTTGGCATGCACTTGACGCCATTAAGGTGTACGTGTTTTTTACTTTATAAATAGACATTCCGTTTAATAACATTTTAAACGGTTGCCTGTGCCTCCATCAAGGAATCAATTTCATAAGGAGTGATTTTATGGGGCTGTCATCTAAGTCATCTAATCGGCGACAAGCTTCTATTTATAGGCGGAGAATACCTGATGGATTCGGTTCTCGTCCGTCGGCACTTGGCAAGTGCATTGCAAAACGCATCTAAATGCATTAGCAGTTTAATTTTAACTGGCGAGAGCAATGTCGGAAGCACTTGTTTGCTTGGACTTTGTTCGACTCAGGTGCGGTGGCGTATGCGTAATATCTGCGTGATTGCTCTTATGAAATCTTTTCAAGTGGATTTCAATTGAAGTTCAAGTAATTTGGCAATGCGTATAGGGTTTAATTGATTTATTTGTAAGACATAGTAAGGGAAAACGTGCCTTCTTCTTTCGAAATATCCTTCGAACAGGTTGTTTATTTAACCTAATTGCCGTCTAAACACACTAAACCTATTTCGAGAGAAAACCCAATTGTCTCTGACGTAAAAGAAACGATTCGACTGCATCTGATGCGCGTAATCTGCTGGCAATCCAACGAAATGCCAACACAAGCGCCAGATAAAATAAAAGTTCTATGCACAATAGAAGAATTTTCGCCAAGATTCGAGATGAAAATACGATTTTCGAAGAGTCCAACGTTTCAGTCGTCTCGAGGCGATCGCACGAGACATACCATTGCCCCGAGGCAGCCACTAAAATAAGCTGAAAATCAAAACAAGAACACATTTACATATACAAGAACGCTTTCCTAAGATAATTAATGAGAAGCGATAAAAATACGCAGAATATAACCCAATATATACAAACCATAAAAAAGTGTTTCTTACAATAACAAAGTGTCATCAAATTTGGCACAGTGTGCTCGTCTTATATAAGGCGTTGACAAAGAACCCGGAAATCGGCCGAGTCTCGAATGGATTCGGAAAAGGTGGTCCGCGCAATGGCACGTTGGTGGCAGGTAAAGCAAATTTGGTGAAACACCTTCGTTGGATCCAGCAATATCATCTGATAAGTTTTCAGACTGTGTACATACAAACCACACGCTAAAAGTGAATTATTATCTTCAAGTATTGTTCAACATCAAAAAAGACAGAATTATTAGTACCTATTAGTACCTACTTTTAATATTTAAAAAGAAATGTTTTTACATTAAGCTCTGTTAAAAACAACTAAAAAGTGGTCCCTTTGCAGTATATCATTTTGATTTGATCGTTGTTTTTAGATAACCATTACCATTTTTATTATAAGCATTTTTGATAACAAAGAAATAAATCTAAAGCTTTATCAAAAAGGGTACTGTAAAGATTATCAAGATTTATTCAGCTTTTCCTTTAAAACAGTTTTAGCCTTGCTAAGTGATATCACTTTATATTGAGTCTTTAAATCGCTTAGAGTTGGGACTTTCTTTAAGTTTCTAGCAATTTTTAAGCTAAAATACAGAAGTTTAGTCAAAGTCCAAAGAAATGCAAGCACTTTGAAAAGAGTCGCAAAGAGGAATCCAAACAGGGCAGCGATTGTAATCATTTTGGAAAAAGTCCTTCAGTAGCTATTGGAGAATTTAAGCAAATATCTTTAAAATCCGGTAATTCCCTTTGCAGACTGTCAGTCAAGAAGATGGCGATCAGAATTCCCGCAATCCAATGCTTTACGATCCTCTGCAAGATGGTGTGGTGAAGACTTCAAAGACCCGCCAGTATCTGGCGGCCATGATAAGTAAGAAAACGGACGTTGTTCAACCCAATTGGATGGTAGTTTTAATGAAATAATTACAGTTTGCTTGGGTGCTGTTGCTGCTGGTACTGCCTTAGCCTGGACGAGTCCTGTTCTGCCGCAGATCACTGCCAATACCACGGTCACTAACTCAACAGCCGGAAACTCCACAGTGGGCAACTCGACAATTGCAAATGGAACTAGTCCTACTCCGCTTCCTGTGCCCAGTGACATTCAACTGACCGCCTCACAAGGTAAGTTCCCTTTACTTATTAGGGTTCTTAGACAGCGATGATAACACTTTATTGCCTAACTGCATTGATAACTATACAAAAAGGCAAACTTTATTACCCTAGCATTAAAAGACGTTTTAGAAAGCACAACCGCTTAACTTGCCTCAAAGTGTAGAAATTAAAAAAATTCTGAAACAAAATATTTGGCTGTCATCTTAAAATTCAAAATAAACAAGAATGAAAGATATAGTCGGGTCCCGACTATCAGAATTGCGATACTCATTGCACTCTTAAAAAAAAAACGAAATTAGAAAAGACTGACAAATGTTTCACAATAAATTTAAAGTTGTTATTTCATTTGCTTAGAACATCAACGGGTATTTAGCTTTCCGAATTGTCGACTTTTATGGTAGGGATATAAATTGGATTAAATTGACAAAAGCACTGCAAATAATGTATGAATATATAAGCTGCATAGTCTTTACAAGTGGTTAGGATTTACGTGACAAGGGAGCTTTTGATAATAGAGATAATAAAATGTTTACATATAGGTACGTACGTCACTGTTTCCCTGTTACTAATTTATGGCTAGTTCGATAAGTTTGGCTGATATGGATTATCTAACGATGTTTGTTTTTGCAGTAACATGGGTCAGTTCCCTGCTGGCTATTGGCGCCTTTTTGGGAGCCCTGCCCACCGGATATATAGCTGATACGATCGGCAGACGCTACACGGCCATGGTAATGGACGTGCCCTTTATTCTGGCCTGGATTGCGATCAGTTTCGGTCAGTCAGCTGGCTGGCTGTATGTGGGAAGATTTTTGATCGGTAGGTGATCGGTTGTAAAATCCTTATATTTTTAGCTTATTTTATATTCGAAATTACCCCAGGCATATCCACTGGCAGCTTCTGCGTGGTGGCTCCCATGTACATCTCGGAGATTGCGGAGACCAGCATTCGGGGCAGCCTGGGTACTTTGTTCCAGCTGCTCCTCACGATCGGCATTCTCTTCGTGTATGTGGTGGGAGCTCTGGTCACATGGCAAACTCTGAGCATGCTCTGCCTCATCATACCAATCCTGCTTCTATTCGGCCTGCTCATCCTGCCCGAAACTCCAGTCTATCTCCTCAAAAAGGTTAGACAACAACAAAATAATAGTTTACTTAAATATTTAGCACACAATTTGGATGTTTGAGTTACTAAATATCTCAATCCGATCAATATTTCCAGGGTCGTCGCTCCGAGGCCGCTCTCTCGCTGAAGTGGTTGTGGGGTCGGTACTGCGACTCCCGTAGCGCCATCCAGATGATCCAAAACGATCTTGACCAGGCAGGGGCTGATGCCTCCCTCATGGATCTGTTCAGCAATCGTGGGTCTCGCAACGGTCTGGTGATCTCCGTCCTTCTGATGGTTTTCCAGCAGTTCTCGGGCATCAATGCGGTGATCTTCTACACTCAGTCGATCTTTGAGTCGGCGGGCAGCACCCTGGACGCCTCCATCTGCTCGATTGTGGTGGGCGTGGTGCAGGTGATCATGACGCTGACCTCCTCGCTGCTGATCGAGAAGGCCGGACGCAAAATCCTGCTGATATTTAGCAGTACGGTGATGACCATCTGCCTGGCCATGCTGGGTGCCTACTACAACATGAAGGACAGCGGCAAGGATGTGTCGGCCATCGGATGGCTGCCCCTGCTCTGCGTGGTGTTCTTCATCGTCAGCTTCTCGGTGGGCTACGGTCCCATTCCCTGGCTGATGATGGGCGAACTCTTCCTGCCGGACGTGAAGGCCACCGCAGTGTCCCTCACCGTCATGCTGAACTGGCTGTGTGTGTTCGCGGTGACCAAGTGCTTTGGCACCCTGAATTCCATGGGATCGGATGTACCCTTCTGGTTCTTCGGCTCCTGCATGGCGGGGGCCACTATCTACGTGGCATTTGTCCTCCAGGAGACGAAGGGCAAGAGTGCCAGCCAAATCCAGAGCTGGCTGAGCGGTCGCTAGGGACTCCAAAAGGGACCCTTATCCTTAATTTAGTCTAGCTAAACGCCCTTGAACTCGTAGGTGAATAAGCAGCCAATGCCAAAAAATAATGTAGGAGTTTTGCATCACTCGCCAGATAGGTTGATACCTTTGCAAAGGAGATTAAAATGAGAATTATTAAGATTTTTTTTAAGATTGATTGTTTTTATAAAGTCAACCAACCAGCCAATAAAGGGCAAGAGAATGACTTTGTTTATAACTTTTTGGAAATCTTTTGTATGATTTCTTTATATTTTTAATTTTTTAACAACATTGTTTCACAGAGAACAAGAATTATTAGTATCCTTAATTATTTTGCACAGGTATAAGTAACCATTTGATACCTATAAACAATATTACGCAAAGTGTACAACTTAATGTATCGATGTTCCATAATGTTCATAGAGTTGGAAATGAATTTGAAACTTACACTAGGTGTAGTAACATTAGTTGCTAAGTATTCATTTAAAAGAACCCCCATCCCTAGATAAGTGGATTGAATAGGGACTCGCCCTGTTTTGTCTCCTCCTTTTTGTAGTGACCTCTTGTTGTATGTAAACGTAAGTTAAGATGGCAAAGACATATACTTACAAGTGCTAATTATAGTAAATGTACATATATTTGATAATAAAAGAAAACTGTACAGGAACCCGTGGTGTTTGTATGTCAGATTGATAGCGATAACCCCGGGGACCGGGTACGCCCCTTAAATTGAGCAGCTTGACCATTATCAGGCGAATGCAGCCGATCGGCTGGATGTTGGGGACAGGCCACGCCCACTCCTGGCGCCAGTGCCTCCTACAGCCCAGCCCACCCCCCTTTGTCATGGTCAGTGTGAAGGTCATCGTCGGTTGATTGATTGATCGACATCGGAACGGAATCGGAATCGCCAGATAGACGCACATAATGCAAATTGAAATCGTGCCAGCCACAGGCTATCCCACTTTTACATACATTCGCGTTCGATCGCCGGCATTTCTATGCAAATATTTAACGCAATTACAGGAAGCCCATTGAAGTCCGTGTTTGCTTGGATATTTGCTCACATGCTCAACAGCTTGTCGACAATCAGCAACAAGCTTTAATTAGGTGACAAATATTGAAGGGGCTGAAAAAGTGGGCGTGATACTGCGGCTGGAGATCATTAGGCTTAGACCTGTCGTAGATAATTTCAATTGCCGTTCGACGTTCGAGTGTCTGGTAAATAAATCGATGGAATTGGATGGGCTACGGATTAGCTGAGTACAAAAACAAGTGAACGAAAACAATTGTGTAATAATGTAAGTCAATGATTCTTAAAACAGAATAACAAAAAAAGTGACAAAAAGGAATAGCTTGAAAGCAATTTAAAGATTAAAAGATACTCCTTTAGTACAATAATAATCTTTTTTCGAGTAGTTCTTGTATGTACTTTTGGTAACGTTATTTTACGGCTGTAATTAGCTTTACCTCTATAGGGTGCTACTTGTATTTGAGCTAGAATTATAGGTTTATGAAATGTTTACCTCCTGATAATAGGGGCTGTATTTATATGATTACTCAATCACAAGAATATAACAATAAACAACTAAAAGCAGTATTTGTTTGTTTACTTATTTAATCACAAGACTGATATAAATGGATTGATAATTCCAAACTGATTTTAAATGGACAAATCGTAGTAGAAGTTTCTATAAATGGAAACGGACAAAATGCAACTTGTTTCCAAATTGGCAGCAACACGAGCCCCCCGTTTTGCCATTTAAACATCCAACCAAACTTAATGTTTTTGTTTATACATTGAAATTATGTCCGGACATGATAACCAGTTTGTAAAAATGCAACTGCTGCTTTTAGGCCCCCAAATGAAATTCACTTTCACGTACTAAATTTAGCAGAACGTCATAAATAAACGCACTGACTTTAGGCTTGTGATTCCCATGTATATCATAATGCCTGTTCCGGAATCCGGATGGCGTTGAGTTAACCAGAATCCGGCCCACGTCGATGTAAAACACTTAAAGTGCCTACACCGGAGACATTTCAATTAGCAGATGTGTGCGGCACGCACTGGCCAAGCGGCTTAATTGTGTATGTACTAACTGTGGCGATAGGCCATCGGAACAAGTCAGTCCCCCCGAATCGGGTCTATTGCATGCTAATTAACTTCCTCAACGCTGATTCACACCGGAGAGTGCCTGAGATACCGATCGGCCAAATTGCTCTAAAGTTTTCCACACCGCAGTCCGGAACTAGAGTTCTGTGAACACCTAAACAGAACTTAAATGTGTTTTTTATGGCTTTGTTTGTTTTTTGTGTGTCAAAAAAAGGCTGCGAGAGCACCGACCAATTGCCTACCAGCCAGACAAAGCGCTGATAAAAATCGAATAAATTCCGAGCTCAACTCTCTCAGTTGAGCTTGGATCAACGGTCGCGTTTAATTCGATATGATAGTTGTCCGTGTCTGCGATATGTCTGGTTCTCCACAATATGTGTGAGCTTCCTCCACAGTGTAGTATATAAAAAATGTATTATCTAGCCTCACTTGCGACTAAGTACGAGTATAAATGCGTCTGTCATAATTTTTGCATGCCCAACACAAAAGCGTCAGAACATCCGCGAACTGCCATCATTTTAATTCAGGCAGTCCAGTCGAACAGTTAGCTCTGATCTCTGTGCAGTCCAGATACTGAATCAAGTCTCACATTACGTATACGCCGCGTATTACAGCCACAGAGTGTTTCATTGATTGCCCACTAATTGATAATTTCGGCTTCAAAATGGGTGAGTCGAGCGACCTAGTTAATAAGTGTTTGTTTTTGATCGCCTTTGATTTGTACCCCACTGACGAGCGCTGCTGATAAATTGATCATGAAGTGTCGCCTTGAATTATTATAAATATCAAATATGATAATAACTTGGGCTCCGATTAGGGCCCACACCAAACGCATTATCGCAGTGAGCATGAGCATAGTTAGTGGGCTAATGGTTTCCCCAATCAACGTGTTACCTATTTCATTAGTTTCCGTTTGATTTCGTAGCGATCAGACCAGCGTTTGTTTGCCTAGCTGTCCTTAAGGCTCCTTTTAACTCCTTTATTCTTTGGTAAATTCAATTTTAAAATTTTGTGATTAAAGCAGATAAAAGCTTTTAAAAAACACTCAGTTAAACATAATCATTTTGTTGAAAAAAAGTTATATTTTAACTTACAATTTTGAAAAGAAAATGTGTATTGTGTTCTTTGATTTTTAAACAACTTGTGTTTGTTCTGTGTTTGTGATTTGTTTAAAAAAAATGTTCAAATTAAACACGTGAAAATTTCACTTTTATGGTTTAAAGAACGTGTTTAACGTGTGCATTTGACTTTTTTTTACATTTTTATTTGTCATATATCTTCCGGCTTATCAAGTGGCTGTAAATTTTCAGGAAGCATACTTTTATAAGTCACCAATAAAATGAGATCAAGATCTTAGGCATGCGTTGCTAAGACGAAAAGATAAGGACCGTTGAATGAGAAAATAAATGTGTGTTACAGTTTTGCAAGTCAGTGTACGCACGCATGTTTTATCTAACAAAAAAAATGTTAGCAGTTGTAGGTAAAAAACTTAAAAACCCTAAAAGATTAACAAAAGCCCATTTTTAAATTTATTTGTCAACCAACAGCTGTTTGTTTAGGTGTACCTATGTAGCCAACATTTTGAGGCATATCTCTTTTTTTTTTTCTTGTTCTACGAAAGCAACACTTCGTTTTGGAGACGATGAAATAATGCCTTATCAACTTGACTCTGATTACATTTTGGTAATGTCTGTCCCGTTACTAATGACGTTAACACTAGCAGCACCTTCTACTCTTATAACTTCATATCAATAACATAAAAAGGGAAGCTCTTATAAACTTGTATTTATTATAGTGGCACAATGGAAAGTTTTACACATTACTTCCGTTGCTTTAGATAACCTTCAGAGGATGAAGTTAATAAAATTAAGTGGCTAAATTATTCGAAAGGCTTATCAATACGTGTATCCCCAAGCGATTTAAAAGATTGGCAAAATCAAAATGAGTTATTGCCAAAAATCGCAACAATTAATCCATTCACAGGGATTGTAAATCAACGGCGCATTAACCTAATCTGCTAATTTTTGATTATAAAATGTAGGTACTTGTACGCATTTTCATAGAAGTGCTTTATGAATAAAAAAAAATATAGTTCAATGTCAGGGTTAGATTTGAAAAAAAATTTACCTTTGCGTAACTTCAAAATCAATAACAACTAATTTGACGGAGAGGATTATTTTTCCAAGTAACTAGTTGCAATGTGAGGATCTTAAGTGTTTTATTTAGCTAGCCCAGGTGTTCCTTGGTCACTAACTTGTTGAGATACTACCCCAAGCAGATATTACAATCGGTGCTATTCCGAGAGCCTTTCACACCCCCTTCACGTGTCTCGCCCTACTCACAGAAATTATGTCAACACCTTCAGGCTGTTACTAGCAAAATAAATCCAAGGACAGTGCATCATACTGAACGGAAATTACTTAAGAATTACAAATCATAATCAAACCATTATTTATTTATAAGTGAAAAACACCACTTGAAAATTAGGGCCCTCCTCTATAGGGACGTATGTTATTTTTAATTTAAAAACAAATACAACTGCGGGTGGTAAAATCATTGTGAAGTTTTTGTTTTGTTAATTGGTTTGTTATAAAAATCAATTGATCAAATCTTTTGTTTTGATAAATAATAAAGTAATCAATTGACCTTTTTTTTTTTCAAATTGGTAAGCAATATTTTTACCCTCGACTCTCCTTCTGAAAACTTTTTGGGAACGGTTTGCTTGTCCCAGAACCAAAATTGTTTACTCAATTTTATCAAAATGATTCTGAAGGGAAGAAGGATATTTAAAAAAAGTTAAAACTAGAAGGTGGCCAAAAAGAATGTGAATTTTATCCCCAGTCGGTGACCAACTTTTGTTGAGTACACCGGGATTGAAGTGGGCCTGTCGCCCTTTTGCCGGCGGGTTGGGCAAGCAAACAAATTGAGATTGGGGCACAGTTTTTGTTGCAGCGCCTTATCACATTACATATGTAGGAATACGTATATGGGCCAGTTCAAGTGCAAAATGCACACAAATAGCTCAATCGCAACAAATTTCGATGAGATTTCGATGCCAGGGAGAGCACCGATCGGGAGAAGGCAGCTCCGATGATACTACTTACACTGCACACCTATAGCCTATAGCCTATAGATGGGATTGCCATGGAACGGGAGGCGCTACCCCTGATAAGATAATGCACGTGTAAGAGCACTCGTCAAGTCAAGTGTCGGTGAGCATTATTGGACGTGTATTGATTTCGAATGCCTTCCATATAAGGCGGAAAATCTTTAAATTCGCGCGATTCGGCGATTCGAATAGCATTACAGTTCTCCAGGGAGATCCCAACGGTTTGAATTTTAATTGCGGATCCTGCTCGTACGGGATTTACTTCGTTTTGAAGGATTTTTTTCTGTAAGGATGTGCGAAAGTGAACAACTATTAAGTGTATACCCCATTAACAAAGTGTCTAAACTGCCCTAATAATAGTTTGGTGTCATAATCACTACACAAATCTGCGAAAAGTGTCGACCGTGATTACATAAACAATTACAAAAATAAATTGGCCACTTAAATGTGACAGAATATAATTTGTATGAGCTTTGTTCACAGCTCAATTAAAATATTTTGATAATTTATCGCATTAAAAAATGAACAGACTGCAGTTCCGCCTTTGCTTTATTTATTTTTTTCCTATTTCTAACTCCAAACGATGTGTACCAAATTTCCTAATCTAATGGTTCGATAACGTGATGATTTAAAAATAAGCAGCTAATGTGACATACATTTTGCGAACGGAACGAAATGAGGGGAATATTTTTGGCTTCCCCTCACATATGGAGGCATGATTCATGCCCTCCAAGAAATCAAAGCAGTGTCAAGTTCTAACAGTTTAAGCTTAAGCCCGATTGAATTACAAATGGGGATAACGTCATTAATCCAAGTCAACTGAATTGCTAATAAGGGACTTTCGCTTTTTTCCTATTACGCTCTTGCAGCTGCTTCTGTCCACTTTACATTGCCCAGATGGCTTCAGTAGGTCGGGAAGACGAGAGCGGAAGAAAGTATTCCTACACGGAGGTCAGTACGTTCCAGATAAGCGAAGGAAACACTCGAAATATGTCACCCGAACCGGTCAAGTCCGGTCGCATTTTTCTGGCTGCTGTGGCAGGTGAGTAAAGTGGTGGAATTTTTGACTAAGGCTTCAATACTTCTAAAATTTTAAGTAACTATAGTTTTTAGGTTTTACTTTATTTAATGCAAAGTTAAAAGAAGGATTAAAATACCAGCAAATTTTTGACAACTGACTGAAATTGCTAGTTAATTAACTAATGGCTTTTAATTTAATTAAATCAAATGTGATAATAGGTTAATGATACGTTAAATTACTTTGTAGATACTCAGTTTGAGAATTTCTATAAAATATTTTAAATATAAATTTAAAAATGTTAACAGATTTTATGAAAGAGTAAAGTACCCATAAAGGAAAAAGGCAGAAAAATAAAGGTTATTGATTTGTTTGTCTCAATTTAGATACTGAAAGTCAAAAAACAATGCTTTAAATATTAAAATTAATTTAGCTCAAATTATATTGAAATAAAACTATAAAATATATTAATTCTTTTGCATTTCTGTATTAGCCAACTTATCCGCCTTTGTGGTGGGCACCACCCTCGGTTGGACCTCCCCGATTGGGCCTAAACTGAAAGCCGAAGACACCTCAGACTCGCCGCTAAGCAGACCCATTACCTCCGAGGAGGATGCCTGGATCTCATCCCTGATTGCCATCGGAGCCCTGGTGGCTCCTTTCGTGGCCGGGCCGATGGCCGATCGCATTGGTCGGAAGTGGGTGCTCCTGTCCAGCAGCCTCTTCTTCGTCCTGGCCTTCGGTTTGAACATGGTGGCCTCCGAGGTGTGGGTTCTCTACCTGTCCCGACTGATCCAAGGCTTTGGCGTCGGCTTCGTGATGACCGTGCAGCCCATGTATGTGGGTGAGATTTCCACGGACAATGTGCGCGGTGCCACAGGATCCTTGATGCAGCTGTTCATTGTGGGTAAGTTCATTGATTAGCGAAGGGACTTAAAATATAACAAATTTTTAAAACGAAAGTGCTTTCCCTTTAAGTACATTGATTAATTTGACAATTTTTAACGAAATTTCTTTTAATGATGTCATATTTTTCTCACCTCAGGTGGCATCCTGTATGTCTATGCCATCGGACCCTTCGTTTCCTACCAGGCCCTTCAGTGGTGCTGCATTGTGGTGCCCGTGGTCTTCGACGTTGTCTTCTACATGATGCCTGAGAGTCCGTACTTCTTCGCGGGAAAAGGCCGCAAATCGGAGGCTTTGAGGTCGCTGCAGTTCCTCCGGGGCCAGAGTGCCGAGGGCGTGCACGACGAGATGGCGGAGATTCAGGCCAATGTGGAGGAGGCGATGGCCAACAAGGGCACTATGATGGACCTGTTCAGGAACGCCGGCAACCGAAGGGCCTTGTTCATCTGCGCCGGCTTGATCTCCTTCCAGCAGTTGTCCGGTATCAACGTGGTGCTCTTCAACAGCCAGTCGATCTTTGCTAGTGCCAATACTGGTCTGGATCCGGCCATTGCCACCATCATCATCGGCTGTGTCCAGGTGGCATCCTCGGGACTGACTCCTTTGGTGGCCGATCGTCTGGGCAGGAAGGTGATGCTGCTGACGTCCTCCAGTGTGATGACCATTGGTCTGGCTGCCCTGGGAGCATTCTTCTACATGCAGCTGGTTGTTGGAGACATCTCCAGTGTGGTTTGGATGCCAGTTCCTGCCCTGATCATCTACAACATAGTGTACTGCACGGGCTTTGGCCCCCTTCCATGGGCGGTGCTCGGTGAGATGTTCCCGGCGAACATCAAGTCGGCGGCCTCGTCCGTGGTGGCCAGCACCTGCTGGACACTGGGCTTCATGGTCACCTTCTTTTATCCCACTCTGGACGCCCTCGGTTCCTACTACGCCTTCTGGCTCTTTGCCGGCTGCATGGTGGTGGCCTTCTTCTTCGTCCTGTTCGTTGTGATGGAAACGAAGGGCCTCAGCCTGCAGGAGATCCAGGATCGCCTCAACGGCAAGCGCAACTAGGAAGCATTCCATTATGATCTTTAACGTACGTCTAAGGTCTATATGCAAGTATTTTATTGGTTAGTTTTGTAAGGCCTAAACTCAATTGTTACATGTTCTTCCTGTTAATTTGTAATCAAAACCAAAAACTTTAGAATAATAATTATGAACAGAAAAGTACAAAAAGTGTGTTTTTTTAAGGCGTAAGAGTGGTTTATCCACAACAGCAATGGCAAGGAGGTTCATTAATCATTTATAGATACTCAAAAAGAGTTAATTAGGTATTATTATGTGGTAAATTTTAAACTTATTTCCTAAATGTTTTCCAAGTGTTCACATAGCAGTTCCTTGAAAATAAAATGTTTAACAAAACCCAAAGATAGGGTATTCTGCTTTGCAAATATTTTACACCCACATGTCTACGTTATACGAATTAATATTTAGAAAAATACCTAAAAGTATGCACTTAAATGTGAAAGATTTTATTGGTTAAATTTGAATTTGGTGAAAAATTATATTTCGTTCTAGTTAACTTAAAAAAATTTTGTTATATCAAAATTCGTCTTTTAAATTTTTTTCTGTACAACTCATAGAAAGTTAACATTTTCAAGTCGTAGTTTGACATAACAAATCTTTCTTTATTCCAAACAAACAATTTGTTCAGATCACTCACAAACTGAGTCACAGAAAAAATACACAGAAAAACTTTGCCCTGATGGCTCCGAAAACGCGAGAGGCCTTGTTGGCCGAAATGGATCTGATATTCCTGGGCTCTTTGTTGCCAAGGTGCTGCAAGGACATCACCACCACCCAGGCCTCCTACAAGGATTACAAGGACGAGAGGCCAAAGAGAACTACCACAGCTTTTCGGAAGCAAACGGATCCTTCTCTGATTTCAGGTCACTATGCGAACAATCTGGATGTTTCTGGGCTGCAAATGAAAACAAAAACATGGCCACGAACCACGGACTGGCGCGAGGAGTATGCGCAGTTCGTCAAGCGCAATAAGTGGTGCAACGAGGAGATCTACCAGCTCTTCTTCGTGCATCCCCCCATTGAGTACCACAGAATCAAGGAATATCTTAGAGACCTGCTCAAAACCACGTATATCTCCGACTACTCTCCCAACCAATACAAATCGCTTTTCAGCCAGCGCAGGGAGAAGACCCTAAGACCAGATCCGGACGGCATTGACTATCAGACGACCTACGGGAACTATTACAATCGCATTCAGGAGGTGAATCCGTTCAAGTCAAACATTTACCCAGAACCTTTGAAGAGAGTCAAGAGCCTGGAAATGGGAAAGTTTGCCAGGGAGATGCGCAAACTGTTTACCAAGTACAACTTGAGCACCTACTACGAGACCATCTGCCTCCCAGCATTGCTGAAGGCCAAGGATGGTATTATGCCATCGGGACCCATCGATCGTTATACACTTCGCAAGCACTAAATGTCACCTCAATCAAGATTACTCAGTTCATAGCAAACATTACATAATGCAAGCGCTTTATTAAAATTCTACTGATTTAACAAACTTACACAGCCAAGGAATTCTTTATATGGTTTGTTTACTTGCTTAATTCAGGAACGCATCGCATTTCTTTTCAAGTGTTAAGCTAGCTCAATATCATTACCCCTTCAAGTCTATAGTAAGTCTTTACTGCAGTCAATAAAATATATAAGGAAGGGCTCTCATATTTTGTTTGCTTATGTCATTAAATGACTTGTGCGAATTCTTTGGCAAATACTTTATATTGTTTGAGTTCTTAATCAGTTGAATATAAATTTATATGTACGTGCAGGTGCACTATAAAAAGTGCAATCAAGCAGGTACAATTTTGGTGGTAAAGCAGATTTTTTATAATTATATTCAATGTGTTATTGTCTCTTTACACGATGACAAGTTAAATTGATGGGTGTGATCGTGCGAATTACACAGCTCTGTGATTTTTGTTTCTTTATTTTTGAGCGATAGCTTTGAGTGCCACAAAAGCTATTACAGCCTATAAAATATCAGGTGTCTGTGGGCGAGAGCTCAGTTTTCCTTAGAATTTTCAACTCGAAAGTGCGGAAAAACAAGTACCTTCTAAAATGGATCGCTGGTTGAATCGTGTTGCTGTTGTTACGGGAGCCAGCTCTGGCATCGGAGCGGCCTGCTGCAAAGATTTGGTGGCCAAGGGCATGGTCGTTGTGGGATTGGCTCGTCGGGAGGAGCGTCTGAAGCAGCTGAAGGAATCTCTGCCAGCGGATCAGCAGGCTCGCTTCCATGGCCGAAAGTGTGACGTCAGCGTGGAGCAGCAGGTTGTCGACGCATTTGCCTGGGTGGATGAGACTCTTGGTGGAGCCGACGTGTTGGTGAACAATGCGGGTATAGCGACGGAAGCGAAGATCACCGATGCCGACAATGGCACCGACATGCGGTCTGTCTTGGACACCAATGTCCTGGGATTCGTCTGGTGTGCCCGCGAGGCCTTCAAATCGCAGCAAAAGCGAAATGTCACCGACGGCCATGTGGTGGTCATCAATAGCATATTAGGGCACAAAATTCCCAACATGCCAGGCTTTGGCTTCAAGATGTATGCCCCGTCTAAATTCGCCGTCACAGCTTTGACGGAGGTCCTTAGACTTGAGTTCCAGGAGAAGAAGACGCAGACCAAGATCACAGTGAGCTTAGTAGGGGTTCTAAATAGTTGTATCAAAAAATGTAACATTGTTTATGGCATAGATTATTTTGGGCTTTCGTATCACAAACATATTATTCTTAAAATTAAAATGATATTTCATTTTATTGTACTTTACTCTTGAACCATAAACCTGAGATAACAAAATAATAACTGATCCCATTTTTTGTAGTACTTTATGAAAGGTTCATGTATTTAACACTCATTAAAAAAATCAGCTTCCTAATATATGTACATACACCCATAAAAAAGTCATATTCAGTTTTATTTAACTGTAACAGAAAGAGGTATTGAGAAAAAAATTTTAACCCAATTATCCTTATAGAGCATTAGTCCTGGAGTCGTCGACACGGAGCTTATTGATGAGAAAATCAGGGAGGTAATGACAAACTTTCCCATGCTGCGTGCAGAGGATGTTGCCGATGCGGTTTCTTATTGTATCCAGACGCCTCCCAATGTGCAGATCCACGAGCTGACCATCAAGCCAATCGGTGAATCGCTTTAATTGATGTTGAAGTGGGGGTGAACATTTAAAAAAAAAAGATGTTTTATTACCACTAAAAGCCAATTAAAATGAACTATAAATAATAATATATAAATAATAAATAAAAAAAAAAATAACAGGAATGTGGTTTATTGAAAAGTACCTTTTTTTCGTAGGAGGCTCGGGGCATAAAGTATTCTCCATTTTGACATTAAATATATTAAAAAAACATAAATATATACTACCTGATTAAGTATAATATATGATATTCAAGGGATATTATTTCCATTTAATTACCCCTAATCATACTGTAAGTCTTTACTGCTGTCAATAAAATGTTATCCCACTATTGTTTATATATTCATATGCGCAATAACAAATGTATGTATAATATCACCATGACTAGCAGTTTTTGTTAAGCAATTAAGGCAGGCTTGCCCCTTGTGAGATCAAATAAATCATTTTTTTTTTTTTTGCAGTTTCGGATAGATACATGTTTTAATTTTACCCTCCTAAAATTTCAAGTCGAAATCTCTTGAATTACGAAAGTTATCGGCCGTTTGGTGGACCGGTGTCAAGCGCGTGGGCTAGCGTGGTCAAATTTTCAAACGCGTGTTTCTCGAAACCATGTTTTCCGAGTTTGCGGAAGTCCTACAGGTCGCAAAAATTGAGCAATCGTCATGAAATTTTTTATACATGTTTCTCAGAAGTATGTGCATGGTTTAGACTAGGATCTTTTGAAAATATTAAAAATTGTTTTTTTTTTAAAATAATGAGTAACGAAAAAAAGAGGAAAAACCCATTTTTTTTTTTCAAAAGCTCATAACCTTTGCATTTTTCAAGTTTTTTTAATTATCCTAGTCTAAACGATGCGTAAAAGTGTACAGATTATGAATAAATTCGTTTCTTGCGTTTCAGATTTTTTCTAAAAATTCTAAAAAATCCGCAATGAGGACGATTTTTTCGCGGATATGCCGCCATTGTTGGGTACTCCCCCCACCCCCCTTCACTTGGATCGCCCCCAAAAAAATTGTGTAGCTTCAATAAACTGTACCCTACAACTGGCTAAAATTTTATTCCCATACCTATTATACTTTCCAAGAAATAAATTCCAGAAAAATAATCAGGTTTTGGGCGCCAACAAGGTGCAAGCCTGCCTTAAAAGCTCCTTTTTACTTCTGGCAAACAAAATATTCATATTGTTTGGCTGAGATATCCCAAAAACAAGCAGAAGCTTAAAATTAAACGCACTGGCAAATATTAAAAAAAACAATAGATAAGATCAGAACGTACTTAGTCGAATTTTATTTGTTCATGTTATTTAAATTAAACCATAAAAATTAAATTAATTAACTAAGTCAATGTATCCATAAAATTTAATGATTGTCCCTGTAGGGACATATTTTAAATAAACTCTGAGAAAAAAAAAAAAAAAATGTTATTAAATAACTACTATCAGTAGGTACAAATGTAGGGGGAAAAGCTTAATAGTTCTTTATAATTCGATGTTATTTTCTCTTCACACGTTAAGTTGATGGGTATGATCGTGCGAATTTCACAATTCTATGATAACTGACTCTCTTAAATGTAGGTAATTTTTGAGCGAAAGCTTTGAGTGCGGCAAAAGCTATTAGCGCCCATAAAATATATGGTGTCTGTGGGCGAGAGTTCACTTATCGTGCGAATTTCAAACTCGAAAGTACGGAAAAATAAATACAATATCTATTAAAATGGACCGCTGGTTGAATCGTGTGGCTGTGGTTACGGGAGCCAGCTCTGGCATCGGAGCGGCCTGCTGCAAGGATTTGGTGTCCAAGGGCATGGTCGTTGTGGGATTGGCTCGCCGAGAGGAGCGTTTGAAGGAGCTGAAGGAATCTCTGCCAGCGGATCAGCAGGCTCGCTTCCATGGCCGAAAGTGTGACGTCAGCGTGGAGCAGCAGGTGGTCGACGCATTCGCCTGGGTGGATGAGACTCTCGGTGGTACCGACGTCTTGGTGAACAATGCGGGTATAGCGTCGCAAGCAAGGATCACCGATGCCGACAATGGCACCGACATGCGGTCTGTCTTGGACACCAATGTCCTGGGATTCGTCTGGTGTGCCCGCGAGGCCTTCAAATCGCAACAGAAGCGCAACGTCACCGACGGCCATGTGGTAGTCATTAACAGCATTGCGGGTCACAAAATTCCCATCATGCCAGGCTTTGGCTTCAAGATGTATGCCCCGTCTAAATTCGCCGTCACAGCATTGACGGAGGTCCTTAGACTGGAGTTCCAGGAGAAGAAGACGCAGACCAAGATCACAGTAAGTTTAGGAGGTGTTCTAAAAAGTTGTGTTAGAAAATTGACCAATATTTGTGATAAAAATAACTTTGGGCTTTCGTATAATTTTTCTTCAACCTCAAACCTATGATAACGAAAACGTCATTGAGATAACATATTAATAACTGATACCATTTTTTCAAACCCTTTTGAAAGTTATATTGAACACTATCTGTTCGATTTTAATGTCGCTTTTAAGATATGGTAGAATTTTTAATCTACATATGTACTTCCAATTATTACTACACCAGTTGCATAATAGAAAAACATTCAGTTTTATCTAATATTTAAGGAAAAATTCTGTAAACCAATTATCTTTAAATTTGTAGAGCATTAGTCCCGGAGCCGTCGACACAGAGATTATTGATGAGAAAATTAAGGAGATAATGCCAGAATTCCCCATGCTGCGTGCAGAGGATGTTGCCGATGCGGTTTCTTATTGTATCCAGACGCCTCCCAATGTGCAGATCCACGAGCTGACCATCAAGCCAATCGGTGAATCGTTTTAATTGATGCCGAAACGGAGGTGAACGTTTCCCGATCTCTAAAGAAAGTAACATGCTCAAATATGAAATGTAGAAACTACCAATCGAACATTTTTTATAACGAGTTTGATCAACTGCCAATTGAATTAAATAAATAAAAAAGAATGTGGTTTATTCCTAGTTTGGACAGCATTTGATGTCAGCAAACCATCGCAGTTTTCTATTTATTCCATCTACATGGGAAGCTAATAGTTATAGATTCCAATTGCCAACATTTCCAAAAGTATAGATAAAAATGGTTTTACAAGTAACATTTATTAAATCACTTCAACACACAATTTCAATGAAGGAAGTACAGGGCCTTTTAGTTGCAGTTAATTACAATACGTCATGGTTTTGGATTATAACACTAATTTTGTATAAACACCGATTTCTTTGAGTTTCTCACCTTCTGTATCACAGTTACATGGTTATTACAAACGTGAGCGTGTGTATGTTTGTTTTGTGTTTTTGTTTTGAACGCATACAACTAGGATAGACAACACATATCTCTGCGCATATAACTATCATATAAAGTAACTACATCTTTCTGGCGCCCACATTGCGGCCAAACTTAACACCTAATAAAAATCCAGAGTATAAATAGTTTTGATTACAGTTAAGTACATAAACAGCATTGAAACGTTTGGCTAAGAACTAATAATACCGTCATCGTACAGTCCTAACGACAAAGACGTACCCAGTACCTCCGCTAATTGCTTCAGTTTACAAATTGTATTCACTTGGCTGGAGCATCAAACGTGCAATAACAAAAATAATAAAAGCATATTGCAACCGTCTGAAGTCTTTTGGAAATAGCACACTAAGGAGAGTTTACAAGTTTTCGCTTCGCTTAATTTTACCAAGTACAAGTACACATATATCTAGAGTATATCAATGTAGAACTCACACAACGTACATATGCCTTTGTCTGCATATTTTAAAACTAAATATGCCGACACATGGTTTGTATATGTATATATAAATGTATCTCGGAGGCGGCTTCAAAGTCGCCGTTTCCTGTATAAAAATGCAGTTGCCTGATTCTCCTTGACAACAACAACGCGCGCTGGCCGGCAATAGTAACTAACTCAATTGGATGTAGACGGATACGTTTGATATTTGCACTAATGCAGCGTCTGGAACGAGTGCTCAAAGTCTCTCGGCAGCGACGACAGTGCATGGGCGCTCTCGGTGCCCGAAATGGTTTTGATCAGGCTGTTAGAGTTCAGGGACTCCAGCTCGTGCGTCTCGGAATTGGCCAGCTCCACAATGGCCGAGCTGGTGGGTGTCAGCAGTTGCTCACTGGCGATCACTTGGCTGGGTTTCCTGATTTAAAAAAAAAAAAACAAATTAGAATTTTATAAAAAACCTTTAAATTTTTCCAGGAAAACATAATTCGAATTTCTAGCTGGCTTAAAACAGTTGGTTAATCTGCGATTAAAACTGTTTTTAAATAAATTCTATCCTAATCCCAAAAATAAGAAAACCACTTACCGCTCATAGAACTTGCTACTGGCACTGTTTCTCTTACTCCACAACGGCCACTTAAGCTCCAGAAATCCGTGCTGCGGCCCGGCCACTCGCAGCAGACTCATGAGGAAGAAAGTGGCGTAGAACCAACTAACGATCATGACCACCACCAGGAATACGCCGATCTGTATATAGGGGAGTATATTGGAAGCCATCATGATGCCGCCAGCCAAACCCGTTGTGGTGGCCGCCATTACTGTGGGTCCAATGATGCGGGATAGTACAAACTGTGTGGCTGCTAATCTCTCCTTGACCGGTGACATCCGGTAGTGGATGCCATAGTGCAGGCTGAAGTCCACTGCCAGTCCGATGGCCGTGCTCACCGCAATGCTCTCCAAAATGTTGAGCTGCCAGCCGAGCAGGATGAGCACCGCCACGGTGTTGAAAATGCTCAGCGAGACGGTTAACACGGCGTAAATGGATATCAGCATGTTGACCGTGAAACATAGCAAAACTACAAGCGATGCAGCCATGGCCAAGCAAATGGCGACCAAGGTGTCGTGGGAAAGTGTGTCCTGCACATTGTAGAATTTCAGGTCGCTGGTAAACCATCCTCCTTGCAGTTCTGGAGGTGCCGTGGTCAACTGCTGCTGAAACCAGGTTTCAACAGACTCGTAGAACTCTTTAATATTAGCGTAGATTGTGCTGTAGGCCACATTTGACTCGAATTCGATGACCAGGGCTTTGACCACCACCGGTGTTGATGACGCATTGTAACTGTACTCTGCGCTTTCATTTCCGCCAATTCCTAGATAATCTTCTGCCTCCAATCGAGGAGCATCTGCAAACTTGGGGCCTGCAACCCCAGGTCGAAAAAAGGTGGTGTCATACATGTTGGAAATGCTTTGTGGCAAGCAATAGTCGAATATATGCGGGTCAAAAGGAAACTGGGCGTCGCAGCAAGGCGAACGATCCTTTCGGGTAATGTCCATGTCATCGATGCATCTGAAAAACAAGTAAAATCCGTTTTAAAAGTCTAACAGCTTGCAAAATCAGAAAAAACATTTTTTTTATATCTGAAATATTTAAAACTATTCAGGATCTAACAAAGCTAAATATGTTTTGTATGAGTATTTGCTCACCTGCGCTTCATATAATCGATGAGGTTTTCAATAAAGCAATTGGGCAACAGCATGCCCAAAGTCTCTTTGTAAAAGGGTTGCTGGCGCACACTCTGGCAAAAGTCAAGGATCCAAAGTTGCGCCGGCCTGCTGGATACATTAAAATTATTGTCGTAGTGCAGGCTACCGTAGGAATTGGGGTTCGTGTAGTCGCCATCGTCCATTGCCTGGACGCCCCAGACAAAATGCATGTGCATCTTGAAGTTCTCGTACGCCTGCAAGGGCTTCTCAAACCAAAACTGCTGCTTCAGGCTGGAATACATCTCGAACGGATGCCGTGAGACGAAGAGCTGGAAGTGCGATTTCTCCGGCAACTGGAGTCCTGGATACCAGAACACAATCACGGCACTGGACGCGCCAAGAGCACCAAAGATTAGGAGCCAAAGATAAGCGTAGTTAATTATGCTGTGTGTTATGCACTCCTCAAACATCTGACAAAATCTGTTAATTGACTTCTTGCAGGCAAGGATCAGCTTTTGGGGCATCGGCTGGCGACAGGATATCCTGCTGGCAAAAAGCCGTTCCATGATGGACACCGATGCGGGCAGCCAAGTAATCATAAGCAAATAATTTGTTACCACTACTGTTCCCGCAAAGATCCTGAAAAGAAAAGATCAAAATGTTGTATAAAATATTCTTTTGATTATAAAATCTCCAAGATCAACTCACCCAAAGCACTTGATGGCCGTTATGGAGCTGCTGTATGAGGCGTAAAAGGCGCCGGCTGTGGTGAGCGAGGTTACGAACATGGAGGCAGCAGCATGACGCATGGTCAGCGCCATAATGTTCTCCAGCGATTCCGTGTGATCGCTGTGCTCTAGGGGAGTCGGTAACGCACTCTGAGTAGTCAGGGTGCATCGACTGCTAAACCTTTCGGCCAGCACACATTGCCAGATCTTCAGAAACAAGAAGACATCGTCTGCTCCAATGCCAATTATCACCACCACGGCCAGTAGGTTCATGTAGGGGAAGAAAGCGAACTCCAGCACGATGGCGTAGAAAAAGTACGCTAATCCCAGCGAGAAGCAAATGGCAATGCAGGACATTACGGTTATGAAGGCCGATCCCGTGTATAACCAAACGCTGGCCATAACGAAGGCCCCTCCTAGGGAAACCAGCCAAACATCGGTGAGCAGCAGCTCGTTAAAAAGCTCGTTCTCCAGCCCCAGATCCATGGCTATCACTTCAACCAGCTCGTTGCTCAGCACCCTGCAAAAGCAGTCAGAAATTAAAACTCGAATAGAAAACAACAAAAAAAAAACAATTGTAAAAAAGTATAAAAAAAATCAAAAAAAAAAAAATTGCAAAATGGATCCAGTAGAGAGGGAGAAGTACTTAACTAACATGGAATTGCCAAAGCCCAGGAAGCTCATAAGCACCAGCAGAGCGGACTATGTTAACCATACCGGAAGAGCTGTTTACAACCCCCCCATCAGTCAAAGGCAAGAGGATCCTTCCCTATTAACTGGACACTTTGCGCACAATCTAAAGGTTTCTGGTGTAGAAAAGAAGACAAGGACATGGCCGCAATCAATGGACTGGCGCGAGGACTACGCACAGTTCATAAAGCGACACAAATGGTGCAATGAGGAGATCTACAAACTGTTCTTTGTGTGTCCGCCCGTCGATTTCAAATTACTTAAGGACTTTATAAAAGATCTGCGCAAGTCAGTTTATATGTATGACTACTCAAGAAATGACTATTCTTCATTTGTGGGTCGTCGTCGTCTAAAAAATGTAAAATTCTTCGAGGATGTGGACTACCAGACGACTTATGGCTGTTTCCATAATAGCTTGCAGGAAACTGAGCCTTTTAAGAGCTCTTTATATCCGGAACGTTGTCTGAGGGACTTGACGTTGGACAGGATCGCAGCCGATTTGCGCAAATTGTTCACTAAGTACAATGCATCCACCTATTTTGACACCATTTGCGTCCCAGCCTTGATGAAGGCCAAAAATGGAATAATGCCGTCGACACCCATAGATCGTTATCAATTTCGGAAGTATTAACTTACACCTCTTCCCATTCGTGGAACAGCGGCAGCACACGGTTGGATTGAGCTACCGGCACAAATATCATGGCGTATTTCAGGTATACGTTGGAGTCCTGAAAAATATAAATGTAAATATAATTGCGTAGTGAAAAAAATATACTAAAAACATAAAAATCTGAATGCTTTGGACTGTACTAAACACTTTAAAAAATCTGTTAATAGCTTATATATTATTTAATCAACATATTTAGCGTTATTTTTAACAAGTTTTAATTTCATCGTAATGCTGAATATTTTAGGATTCTTTTTAAAATTATTTCATGCTGAATATAACAGATTTGTGAACCAATTGTTTTTGTACAACTCACATTAGACTTGATGAAATTAAAATCGGTCAGGAAGTTGAGGACGTTAAAAACGATATTAAGACGCTTGCACTCCTCGGGAGCGCGACAGTGCGGGATTTCGTTGCACCGGTTGTCCATCTTCAGGTCGTGGAAGTACTCATAGCAGCCGGAGAGCAGAGCCTGCAGCGAAGTAACATCCTCTGCGGTGAGGTCAAAGCAGGAACTCTTGTTGGCCAGCATGGCGGCGTAGTTGGGCAGCGACCACGGTCGGCAGCATTCGGTGGTGAGCATCTCGGGCTCGCAGAAGGCCCGGTAGCTGGGCACCTCGGTGATCTGGTCCTGCAGCTGGCACATGGCCAGCAGGCCGTTTAAGTCGAACAGCGAATCGGTGGCGTTGGGCCCGATCCGCTGAATCACAAAGTGGGAATACTCCTTTCGCGGTGATGAGTCGCAAAAGAAGCCCTCAATAGGCTGGCGACGATGCACGTCTGCCCAGCCGTCGGTGGGCAGGGTGGCGGCTTGCTTCAGCAGCCGCCAAGTGCTCTTCTTGGTCTGCACCCGCTCATGTTGCTCGTCCTCATCTACTGAGGTGGTGTTGTGCCCGTACTCGATCTGCTCAGTGCGTCGGGTGGGTTCCAAAGAGGAGGCAGCGCTGTCGTTGGTGATCTCGTAGTCTCGGAAAACTCCGCTATCGCCCATCCAAGTGTCGCCAGGGAGATTTGCAGGTGGAGCACTCGTGGCCTTCAGCCGCTTCTTGAACTGCATCATCTTCTGGGCCACATCGTGATGTTCGTGATTGCTCTGATTCTGTTCTTTGCGACGCTTGTTTTTGTTTCTGTTTTTGTGCTTGTTCCTGCGTCGCTTGTGATTCGGGATGCAACCTGGTTTCCACGTAGCCCTGTTCCACGCGCCTCTTCTCCCACAAATCCGAAGGATTCGAGAAGAGCACTCCATGGTGGTCAGTCTCCTGCAGCAGGTTGTACCAAGCCGTCAGGCGTTTACCTATCTTGGTTCCTCGCGTCTCGAATCCCTGAAACAGACAAAAGTAAAATATACATTGCAGTCTTACTTTTTGTAGATAATAACTAATAATCTGCACAATGAAAAAATACAAATTACACGTTCTTAAGTGTCCAAAACATTTATAAGAAATTTTTGTGAACGAAAGTAAATTTATTGAAAAAATGCTGGGCTTTCCCCTCTACTGTTTATACTACTCACCAAGGTGGGATCGCTGAAGTCGGGCAGCTTGTTCAGGATGAGGGCCACGATAATGCAGGCGACGCAGTAGACGGCTATGGAGACGACCACCAGGTACGGTCGCCTGGCCAGGACGTGGTAGTACCAGTTCATCTTCTCCGAGTCAAAGCACAACATGTCATTCGATTTATAATGCCCAAAACCAGTTTATTCTATTTGCATAGTGAGGTCGTTGGTTTCCTTTGGCGGATGGAAAAGTCTGGAATAACCTTGGGCTGCAGGGGTGCTCCTTGGGACCGTGCCAAATTCTATTGTTTGGCTTCTGGTATAGATACTGCCTGGTGGTCAGGTATCTGACGCGGATTTCCACTTGTTGAACTGCATTTTCCTGGGAGTGCGAATAACTCAGGGCTCGGAACTAACTTAAACAACACAAAAACAACCAAAAACTTTGCGAATAAGGATAATGCAGAAGATGGTGAAACAACAACAAAAAAGCAGCACAAAGGATACACTGAGGTGTGAGCCAGTGTTGAACAATGCACTTACCAGTGCTGGCTGCTTTGAAGGAGCGAAACGGTAAATGAACAGCTATATTCTTTAAAATTTAAAACAATAACATTTTCAACATATTTCATACCCATTTACTGTAAAAAAATATTTCTTTGTTGCTTACATTTTTAAGATTAATTTTTTTCAATCAATAATTTAAACTTTGTCTTATCCTAAAAATCTGCTGCTAGTAATTAGCCAAATTGATCGAACAACTAGATTTTTACGCCAGCACTATCAAAACATATGTTTAAGCGGTAGTGTTGCAAAACGCGAACTAGTTCCGTTGGACCGCAGCTTGTGCAATGTTTTGTAATCGTATTTACAAAATACTTTAAACCCAAATTTATAAATAAGAAATGCTGCGACGCGTGCAGTGCTTGCTGCGACTGCACAGCAGTGGACGCCAGTCGCTGGTCACTGCCACCCGCCTTCGAAGCTACTCCACGGACGATGCGAATCCCAAACAGAACCCCAATCCAAATCCCAATCCCAGGGCTCAGAAACCCGGCACGAAAAACCTGCCGGCTGTGAGGAATCCCTTTGCAACGGCGCAGGACAAGACGAAAGGACACCTACCTCACCATGGTGGAGATCTTCCAGGAGCGAGATGTTCACCGGCGCAACCATGTGGAGTTCATCTATGCGGCGCTCAAGAATATGGCGGAATTCGGAGTGGACCGCGACCTGGAGGTCTACAAAGCTCTGATCAACGTGATGCCCAAGGGCAAGTTTATACCCACCAACATGTTTCAAGCTGAATTCATGCACTATCCCAAGCAGCAGCAGTGCATCATTGACCTCCTGGAGCAAATGGAGGACTGCGGGGTGATGCCGGACCACGAGATGGAAGCCATGCTGCTTAATGTGTTCGGCAGGCAGGGACACCCCCTGCGCAAGTACTGGCGCATGATGTACTGGATGCCCAAGTTTAAGAACCTCTCTCCTTGGCCACTGCCCGATCCTGTGCCAGATGACACCCTTGAAATGGCCAAACTGGCGTTGGAGCGCATGTGCACGGTCGACCTGCGATCGAAGATCACGGTGTTCGAGACCAGCGAGCTGAAGGACGCTATCGACGAGACGTGGATTGTAAGCGGGATGAGTCCCGAGCAGGAGAAACTGCTGCGGGAGCACTCCCGCCAGAAGGCGCTGTACATCGAGGGACCCTTTCACATATGGCTGAGGAATCGTCGCATCAACTACTTCACCCTACGCGCTGATCCAGATCCACAGTTCCTGGCCCAGTTGGATGAGCGGCAGCTGGACGACGACGATGTCTCCCACATTGAGGTGCCGTTCTTTGGACGCGCTCCCCCCAGGCGACACAATCAGCTGGGGAAGCTGCGTTCTGTCCATCAGCAGGATGATGGCACCATCATGGCTATCTGCGCCACAGGCACCTCCACCAAGGACTCCCTGCTCTCGTGGATTCGCCTGCTGGAGGCGAATGGTAATCCCTCCATAGGAGAGGTGCCAGTGCTCTTCCGGTTCACTTCCACAGTGCCCGCCAAGGCGGAGGAGATCGAAGGTGGGGCCAGTGTCCCAGTCACAAGTGATAGCAGGAACAGTAGTCAAGATGAGCAACCAAGCAGTAGGCGAGAATAAATCAATTGTTGATCAAATATTTGTGTTTTTTATGCTGTTACGATTAAGTAGTACATGAAGGCCAGTATTTCTTCTTTTATATTGTCTTAATAATGATCAAAATCTTGAAGAAATGGTGCCCCCTCCGTTGTCACAAGCACAGACTAAACCTTTTCGAAAAAATTGTATCTTGGTGTCGCTTTTAATGAAGTAAGAGTAATTAAGGAGGTTTGCACACAATTTCCGATTGTGAGCCGAGCTTAAACGAAAAATCACAGAACCCGAAACTAAGTGTACAGAAGATCTGCCTAGGATTTAACGCCTCTCTCTAACCGCTAATTAAGTATATGTACATGTCATCTGTGTTTGAGATATATAGTAATGTCAATGGAACCATCCAGATGGTCAGCTTCCGGCCGGGGCTGCTCTATTTTGTGCCTGTCTTGTTGACGGGAAACACCTGCGTGACCACTCCAATGCCCTTGCTGGTGCCCTCGCGGAAGAGGATGCGCATCCCGGGACGCACGTACTCAGGGTGGCCGACGAATTCGAACATTACAGAAGCACAATCGTTGGTGCCAAGTCGCTCGCCACCCATGATTCCCCGAATGACAGCCGTCTGGCGAATGCTTCCGATGTGCACCGTGGTCTGGAAGCCAACGTAGATGGCCGTGGCGTGGAACAGTACGGATACCTTGGCCTGCAAGAGAAAACGATAAGGAAAATATTAAGGATGTAGATGGGATACAAGCATAAACCTTATTTCCACTTAGCTATCAACTTACCTGGAAGAAATAAGTTCCGAAGGGCTCATCCGGACTATTCCCAATATCACCGAGCAGCACCATGCCACTCCGCAGCGTGGGCAAATCTTGGTCCAAGGTAAACGACAGCGAGGCACTCTGACCAGCCCTGACAACCCGGCAGGGAGCCTTGTTCCGATGAATGGTGTTAACGTTCACAGGATGGAAGCTTCCATCTGGCAGTGGGCCAACCTTCATGGGCATATTTTCGGTGAGCACGCCCTGGACTAGCAGACCACCCACCACGGGTCCGACGTCTGAGACCCGGAAGATCTCGTCCACCTGGAACTCGCAGGACTCCTGCTCCAGGCGATCCTTCTCGGCATTGCTGATGCCCGGCGACAGGACGTACAGAAACTTTGTGACTAGATTCAGGCCCGTGCCCGTGACATTCGAGACGCAGAAGATGGGCACAATGTTCTCGGACACCTGGTTCGACCCAGCGGAGATGGCCTCATCAGTGTTGGTCACCACAAATGGCACCTTCCGGCAGCCGATGGTGGTGAGAAGGTTGCACAACTCCTGTACCGTGGCATCCGGCGAAGTGATGTCCGTCTTAGTGACCAGGATGAAGAACGGCATGTCCAGCGCCCGGACAATGGCCAGGTGCTCCTCGGTGGTCTCGTTGCACCCGCTGCCAGCCGAGACCACCAGCATGGCGTAGTGCGGCGAGTATCCACTCAGCGCCTGAACGGTGGTGCGCATGTAGCGACGGTGCCCGGCCAGATCCATGAAGGTCACCAGCTTGCTAGACCGATCACTGATCTCCTCTGCCGTCATCATTTCATTGTACTTGTAGTTGACCACATTTCCTAGCGCATCGAAGCCCAGGGTCTCGTGGGAGATGCAGGAGGTGCGACCTAATTTTTGAGGAGTGAACTTGGTTATTTATAAAATTAACAAAGTAGTTTAAATAGGATTTTAATTACCCGACTGAATCTCGTGCATGTGCCGGAACATGTTAAGCCGGGCCCTGCCGTGTCCATTGTCCAGCTCGTCCTGCGTGAGCACGCCCAGCAGCGTGGACTTGCCGGCATCAGCTCCTCCAAGCACCGCCACCCGCACCTCGATGTTGTGCTGGTCGTCGGGGATCTTCCGGACGAGTACCTCGGCTACAGCCCGTCGTGCGGCGATGGTCTTCCGTCGGAGCACCGAGGTACTGGCTCCCAGATGGTGGGCCATCTGCTTGAGTGTCGTGAGCGAGGCGTTCATGTCCTTATCGCTGAGACCCTGCAGATAGCCGGCATCGGAAACGCCGATCTCGTAGATGGCCTCTCCGTTTCCCTCACGCAGCCGCCACTTCATCTGGGTGACCAGGTGCTCGAACCGCTGCTTCGAGGGATTCACCAGCTTCAGCTTGTACTCCACATTCCCGAGCTGCGGCTCCGGTGGCAGCATTCCCTGCTCGAAGTCAAAGATCAGGTTGCCCCTTTCGGTGGGCATTCCGCCTCCCTGGCTCAGGCTGATCTCGTTGGCATTGGCGTCCGTCTCGTAGTCGCTGCTACTGCTCCCGCCGCCGCTGCTGTTGCCATTTAGCTCCGGCTCCTCGTCGAAGCCGTCGTCCTGATTCGGATCGAAGAGACTCAGGAAGGACTCCATGCTGTGTGGGGTGGCAGAGAAGAAAATATATAAAATAAACATACTTTTCTTGGGGCAATTAGTTTTCTTTTAAACAAAGAAACGTTTTGTTTCAAGAAGAAAGCAAATTGTGGGCCAATTGCGACATTGAAACACAAATATAAAGACAAATACAGATTTTTGAACAGCTGTGGCTGAAATTATAGCACTACAGATCTCTGAAACTTTCTTATATCTTGAACACTGAAAAAATTTGTTAATTTAAGTAAGGCACATTTTTTGACTACGGCTTTATAACTTTTTAAAGGTTAAAAAAAACCTTTTATAAAAGCCAATACGCTTATGTACATAATTTCTAAATAATTTTGTTTAATAATAATCATGGTAATTTAATGTTAAGTAGTTATTATATTCCTTTCTTACTATTTTAAACATTAGTTACTACAGTTTGTTTTAAATATTGAAAAATACGAAAAAGGTAAATGTTTTTAAAAGTTTCTTATAAAACTGACTTCCTTTTTTTTAATATGCAAAATTTATGAAAAATAGTTTACGTTTTACAAAAGAAAAAATGTTTATTTTTTTTTATAAGAAACTTTTATTATAACCGCGATTTTTTACCGCAACTGTGTTTGCTGTTGTGTATCCGTAAAAACTGAATTTTCTTCGTTTGTTTTTTTTTACCGTCCTCTTTGACTTGCAGCGACCTTGAAACGCTTGTTTATGTTTGCCACGACATTTGCCTTTGTTTGGATACACACGAATTGGGGGATAAGACCGACTAATACACCGAATCCCCGACTTCTTACCAGATTTTCTATAACGTTGCACTTGGCTCGCAAGTAAACCCAAGCGATTTGAACTTATTCGTGGGATTTAAGGCAGAAACTGTTTCTAAATGCGCGCGGCTCTGGCACAAATTATCGATTTTGGCTGCGCTTTTCATTTGCCCAGGTCCGAATGGTTTTTTCGGCTACGGCTATCAGGGTTCTGGGACGGGATCTGGGCACTTGTTCTCTCCGTTTTTGGCTGCCTTTCGATTTTGTTTATAACCTGCTCCGCTTTTCGCCCGCGAGCGAATGAGTGCGCGAACCACAAACACAAGGAGAACCCCGAGTACATAAATAAGTTTCAAGAGCTTTTGCAATACCCTACACAAAAGTGGGGCATTTGAGCGATAGTATTCATTACTGTTCATAACTAACTCGTGTATTTTTTACAAACTTATTATTTTAAAAAAAAAGTTTTTACTACCATTGTGTTTTAGTGAGCAAAACATTTGAACTGATTTAAGGAGCATTTTAAATTAATAATTTTTTTGTAGTTTTTGGATGACTTTTTATATATTGTTTTATTATTATATGCTTTGTATTTTTTAAATTAACACGTTTTTTTTTTAAATATCTTTAATTGCCATCTCACAGATTCTAAAAATTGGGTTCGAAAAAGGTCGTAATGATCGACATAAAAATGGAGTTTTAACGATTTTCTGCAACGTGAAATGCCTGATAACTATAACACTGTTTCATTTAAAACCTTAATTAGTAAAAATTAATGAGATACAATAAAACTGACACAACGTTTTATAAAATTGCTTATTTGTTTAACCTTTTTTAAAAAGGGGATGTCCAAGTCGACTTGACCCAAAGTTTTTCGCGCGTATTTTCGACAGCTTTTCGCGTCTTGCCTTCGCAGCGTTTGCTTCACCTCTGCTTTTCTACACACAAGCGTTTGTTTTGATCTGATCAGCTGCGAATGACGCCAAATCGCGAAATTGATTGTGACTTTTCGACGGGCGAAAAGCTCTGCTCGAATTGAATTACGGGGAATAACTGGCGTACGTGTCAACAAATAAATAAAAAATACACTGCAGATATAAGTGCAGCCCCATGCGTGGGAGGGGGGATTTCGCCAGTAGCATATTTTGCATTGCGATTTCATCAGCCAAACAAAAACCATGTCAACGCACTCCACTCACATTTCGCAATTGTTCCTCGGAAACTCGTTTTCTGATGCAATAAAGTGCACTTGCGTGAGATGATCTTCAGAGGCCTCCAAGTGCGTTTAGTTTTCCCTTTAATAATCACGTTGCCATGGCAATTTGGAACTTTTACATGCTTAAGTGCTGTCAACACACATTAATTAACTCAGGTGGGCGCCAAACTAAAGCAGCAATCAAATAAAAAAACACGTTTAAATTCTGCTACATTTTTGTGACACAAACAAAACACGGTATTTGCCTTGGCCACGCGTTAGTGCGTTTTAGCAACAGTTCTTTAGTGTTTATCCAGTCACAGGGCACGCTTACCAACACTGCTTTTGGCGCTGCCAACTTTAGTGCACGGCAAACTGTTCAAATTCAAATTATAGCCGCCAAAACAAGAACAATATTTGGGATACAAAAAAATAAGGAGTCAATAAAAACAAAAAAACAATGAAACCCAAGTATGTCCTTGAAAACTGAACAAAAATATATCAGTGAAAGTAGAAACAAGTGTTAAAATCTTTCCAATAAATACAAAATTATATATATTACGAGAAAATTATTTGTATAAGAACTATAATTTATTTGTTTTTGTTTGCCTTTGACTTCAGTTTATTTTAAAAAATTTTGATGTTAAAAAATTAAACTACAATAAAATATAAAGAAAACTAGTGCAAATGTGTTGATGATAGCCCCATTCTTGAAATGTCCTGTGAGATCAATCTCTAAAATAAGTAATGCAAATAAATTTAATTCAAACTCATTGTATTTTCATTAATATGTTTACGTTTTATTTCTTATCAATAACATTATTACTTTATCACAAATATTTTAAGCATTTTTACATATGTAGTTAGTTACAATGATGTGTATATGTCTGTTTTTCTTTGAAGGGCTTGCCTAAATGCATATATGTACAACGTTGGCTCTCTTTGAGGCTCATAAAATACTATTTGCTGATCTTGACATATGGGCGTGATGCTACACATTTTGGGGTTTCTTTTAAAAATTTAAACTACTCGCACTCTTTTTGGATATCTACAGCGGGGGACCTTTTTTTCTAGTCATAAACTTGGAGGAAGTTTACGATTTGCTCTATCAGTTTGCTTGGAATGCTATAACTTTTACATTTAAACATTATGACAATACATTGATTTCACTAAACGCTATCGATGATTTCAGCTTAAGTATTTTCTGTTTCTCCATTTCGAAACGAATCGCTCAAATGATATGAACACTTATAGTTGCTTAGCCCTTGTCTATGGTATGATATAGTTTCTCCAGCATTACTTTGCTTGCCTTCAATAAGAGTTGCTGATATGCTAATGCCTTGATAACAATTGCCAATGAACAGTACGATAATCGAAAGAGTTTTGCCACCTTTTCAACTATTTGAACCCGAAAGCAGCCGACCCGTTTAATGGCCCATAAATAATATTTAAGAATACATTCGTTGTGTGTGCTCAGGTCCAACGTTCAGCTGGTTAATGTCCGCCAATGAGGTGATGGAAGTGACCAAAATCGGGCTCATCAAATCGCATTTTATCCCGGGCTGGTCTCGGTCCCGACCCGCATAAATCATTTTATTAGCTTATTAAAAACTTTTCCATTTATTGTCATCGTTTTGCGCTATCGTGCGCACAAATCCGTGCCCAGTTCTTGTTCTCCGCCGCTTTTATTGTGTGCTCCAAAACCCATTCAATCGCCCGTGAGCTTATTATCGGGGTTTGGGTTAGATGATGGCAGGATGTGGATGCGGCGGCCATCGCATATTTTTCTAAACTTTTCTTTATTGCTCACTTGTTGGCTGTGTGGATTGTTGGATAATCGAGGAGCGGGGAGCGGCTGCTGCTGTGACCATTAAATTCAAATCTGGTGCTGTTTTTGGCGCGTGTTTAAAAGTTAAATAATGACCAGCACTGGGCACGCAATGGCGCAAGACGTGTCCAATATAACTTTTCCTCTTTTTTTTCGGGTCGGCTCTGGCTTTGATCTCCGCTCTCCGGTCTGCGATGGCAGTTCAAATAGTTGTGGGTTTGCTTTTTGCGGCTTGGGCAGGAAGGGGTATGCTTTCGGGGATATGTTCTTCTTCTTAATTTTAGACGGGGGAAAACAGATTTAACAACGAGTTTCGTGGGGAGCCCTGCGCCCAGCATCTTGTTCAGGAGTTCAGGACTTGGAAGATTAGTTTCACCTTTGAGGAGGACCCCCTTAAATTAAAGACTGACCTCGTTGAGCGACGCTGGGCGGAGGCTCCGGTGTACACCAGTCAAAGTATATAGTATACAAGTACGTCTACGGTTACACTTAGCTTAAACATTTACAAACGAACGGAGACACAGACACACGCGTTACATTTACATATTCGTACTTTTAGCTACTCCTCTAGGTCTAATTACTCCTAAGCGACGTCGCCGAACCGGGTTTTCACATACAGTTGCGGTCAAATTAATAGCAGTTACGGGTTTTAATTAATTAAAAAATATTAAATATTGAATAAGTCCGTTCTTAGTTCAGATTAACATGAAAGGGTTATCGGTTAACCTGTTAGTTTTAGAAAAAAATGTTATCCTGATTTTATTTAAATGTTAAATATTGGATGAGTATCAGCGAACAAGTTGAAGTTTTGAACAAATTGTTCTTTGAGTCCTTGTTCTTCTTTGAAAAATATACTTATCAAATCATTAGTTTTTTAAGAAAATTTATGATTAATAAAAAAAAGTCACAAGGATTAAAATTTATATTTGGCTCACAAATAACGTTTTTTTAAATTATTTTTTTGGGCAGTGACTTCAAACGTAGTAATTGGGTTTTAAAGGGATTTCCTTCTGGAACTCAACTTATCAAATTACCAAATAGCTGGTTATTTCTTTTTAAGTTCTAGAACGTTCTTTAAAAGATATCCTGATTTTACAATAATATTTAACTTGTTAAAAAAATAATATACTATTAAAAAACCCTCTGTACCTTTAATTTGACCGCAGCCTAATATGACTAGTTAGTAGTTCGCTGCCACTGTGATTCGGCTGTGTTTTTGGGCTACTGCTGTGCGCCAGTCTTTTGGTTGGATGCCAGGATGACAGGATGAGCCCGTGGGCCCGGTGCTTAAACGCAGCTCTCTGGGCCGGGCAAGGTGTCGGTGATGATGTGGTTGCGCCCCGCCGCCGACTTGTGCGTGATGGTGTTTAGCTGCAACGGCGACAGGCTCGTGCCGGCGGCCATTCCCGTTCCCAATCCCATTCCCATGCCCATGCCCATGCCCAGGCCCAGACCCATGCCCTTGGGCAGCGTCATGTGACCAGCAGCTGGAGGAGGCTTGTTCAGGCCGTAGTCTATGAGGCTGCTGGTGGTCAGGTAGTCGGCCAGGTTGAGCGGATCATGGCCCCGCTGCTGCTGCTGCTGCTGATGCTGTTGCAGGCTACCACCTGCCTGCTGCTGGGACAAATTGTGGGGCAGTGTGTGGTGCAGGTGGGAGGTGGGGCCGTAGCCACCCGCAGCTCCATTGGCATTGCTCACAGTGCTGCCGGCGGAGCTGAGAGTGCTGCTGCTGCCTCCCGTTCCAGCTCCAGTTCCCGCTGCTCCGGCGGCATAGCTGGCCATGCTCAGGCCCAGCTGCTCGTATCGACTCAGCGTGGGCATGGCGTCGTAGAGGAGTGGGGGAGCAGTGCCCCTGGCCCCCTGACCCGCCGCAGGGTCACTCTCCAGCTTCAGGGTGCTGGACTGCGAGGGCGGGCTGTTCAAATGCGGCGCATTCGCGTCCTGCAATAAACAACGGGTTAGATAACTACACATATATTATATATAGCCATTGAGATACCCGGCACTCAGTCATTATTTATGGCGTATTTTAAAGATGTGGTCTTAAATGCTTTGGAAATAGTTTAAGATAAATAAATAGAATCGGACATTCTATCAAATAATTCAGCGAGAAACTAAAAACATTAAACATAATTAAAAGGATTATAAACAAGAGGCTAGCCATTAAACTAAAATGTGGGATACACCATATTTAGATACTGTTTATGGCTTCATTTAAAGTTGTTATCTTTAATGGATCAAAAAAAGTTAAAGATAGTTTTTGTTTAATATTGTAGAGAGAGATATAAAACACATAAATATAAACAAGAAAGTAGCCATAGCCATAGCGATTTAACCATCCATTTATTATTTATGGCTTTATATTTATAACTTTAATAAAAAGTAAATAACTGAAGACTAACTTTTTGTTTAAAAATAATTGTTTTATAACTTTCAAACCAGTTTGTATGTTAAAAGTGTTTTTTAGAAAGATTGAAAAAAGTTTATGAAGAATTAAGAAGATAGTATTTCTGAACCTTATCTTATGCGTTTTATTTAAATACAAAATGAAATAAGCTAGCTTGTATTCTTTAAGTTCTAGTTATTCATAAAAAAACTTCTTAAAACTTTATTCGATTTATTAAACGAGCATATGGTCTTACATTAAAAAAACTTGTCAAAATACAAAAAACTCCTGATGTACCGGGTATAAAAAAGGCGCAGTCAGAGGCCAACGACTTCTGCTGGCCACTGGCACTTACATAATCCGTGGTTTTGTGGCTCCCAGCGTTGCCGGTCATGGGAGCAGAAGATGCACCACCCGCACCACCTCCGCCGGCGAACAAACCACTCGGTCGATTTCCCAGTGGCGACGAGGCGTCACCGCCAGTTGTGGCGCTCTTCTGGGCGCTCAATATGTCCGGCTGCTTCTCGATGCCCTGCTTCAGGGTGTAGGCCACCACCAGCCGCTGGTGCCCAGCTCCTGTTTCCAGCGGGGCTGTGACCGTTACATCCATGCCTATCGAGTGTACGTGTAAAACATTAGCGGTTTGAATGAAGGTGTCAAGGTTTTGGGAACCATTGCAGAGTCATTACTTTTGGGGTTTTTTATCATTGTGAATAATAACGTGGACTTGGTCTTTGTTAACCATTTTTATGGTCTAAAGATATTCGAGCTTGTCTGCCATGTACTATTATATTTAATCCAAAAGGATATACATATGTAACACTTTGAGTTTAAAAAAGATGTACACTCGCCTAAATAAATTTGCAATATTGCAGAATCCAAGATGTCTCTTGAACCTTATTGGTTGATACGAAAAGTCCTCTGCAAGGGTATTCCAAAAATATCCACTCACCCAGGTGCTTGTCCTTGTCGTCGCACATGTTCCGGGCTCCTTGGCCACGACGTCTGCGAACGGCGATGACCACCACGGATAGAACCGCTATGCCCACGGTGAACAATGTTCCGGCCAGAAGAGCAGCCAGTGGCAAAATTGACAGGCCCATGCGACCATCTGCAAAGAATGGCAAGTAAATGGAAAAGGGGATTAGGACATTGCTGCAAAATATTTGACTTATTTTCTTTGTGGTATGAGGTTCTAAACAGATAGGTTTCACTGCATATTTTTACATATGCCTTCATGGACCTTGTTCTTGGAATTTTGAATTGCTTTGTACTTGCTTGCTTGAAAATTAAATATTTTTTGTTTAGCCAAAATGTTAACAATTTCACAAACATGCTCTTTAACACCTAACAGGCCTCACCATAAATTCCATTCACTTTATAGGTGACATAATCGAGAATGCGCCACTTAAAATACAATTTGTAAAAAAAAGCACATGCGAGGAGCGCACATGCACGGTTTCTGATGATGAAAGCAATATGCCAGTTCTTTGTCTGACTGAATTCGATAAATAGCCATTGGCCGTCGAGGGTCCAATAAACTGGATGCGTCGTTGGCCACTTGACTGCTGCTCGCCCAGCTCTTTTTCAGCCGAGCCAGCAGCCATTCCATGTACATATATCCCATATATCCGCTGATGTTTGCCCGACCCCCGTATTTGGTCCCCATAAAACGCACGTCGCATGTCAAGTGGCTGCCACAGGCAGCGGCCCTTCAGCCTCCTGCTCCTCGCCCGCTCGTTTAGTTTGTTGTATTTGCGATGGCTTTAACGTCAGCGCTAAGCATTTCAATTAAAATCCGTTTCCCGGCTGGATTTTCGGGCCATTCGGGAGAATGGAGAATCGTAATTGAATATGCATTACAAGGCCGCACACACTGCGTATACGCAACCTAAGCGATGCGACGCGTCGCCCACTTTTGTATGCTATGGTATTCGACATTCAACAAATCGTGCGCGCCTGCGGATATGCAACGCAGAATTTCAATAAGCAAACATCAAACCAGACGAATCCAGGAAACAGGAATACAGTACAAATTATGAAAGTCAATCTAAAAAAATACTATTTAACTTAATTGATTTGAATTTCAATTTAGTCTTAATAAATTTTAAATAGTCAAGACATTTTGGAGGATTTGTATAAAACATACTCAAAACAATTTCAGAAACTCCACATAAAATTTTTTTTTTTTTACAATATAAAGCTTTTAAAATTAATATTAAATACACAGAAATCAATCTAAATCTTTAATTTAAATATTGTGTATTAAGTTGTACCTTGGTCAAATTAAGTATTTTATTGAAAATCTAGAAGTAAATGTGTGTTTCAAAAAGAGGATATTTTTACTTTATATATTTTAGGGATTTTAAATTTCAAACTCTTAATTTTTTGCTTCTTATACCTTTTATTCATTCATAAAAAAATACGTAAAATTATCCTTTTACGAAGTAATTTTAGATGATAAAACCCTATTAATAGCACTATGCATTGATAAAACAAACAAACAAGTAGTTTGTTTTATATTTTAACAACACTATCATTAAGCCATACTTGTTATAAATCTATAAAAAAAGTCAGGTTTTATGTGGTAGTTACTGTAATAACCGAGCGACATGCTACCTACAGATTGTGGGTACTCTGGCGAGTGGTAGCGGTTGGGTGGTGCAGACTGTTGCTAATTTATAAACCTGGGCTTGTTGTCAGCCAAACGCCAAAGTTGCAAATCAATAAATATTCTTTGGGTGCTGCTGCTGTGCCAAATGTTGACGAAACTGCGCCGCCAGCGAAATTGCTCATTTATGCATGACTGCGTCTAAGCGAACACATCCGTACAAAAATACATGGCCAGACTCCCACCCAAAGAACACCCATCAGTTATGTCCAATTTACGTGGGTTGTAATTGCTGGCACATGACTTAAAAAAAATAAACAATTTCATGCATGTTTGTGGCTGTGTGTTCAGCCATACAGCACGTTTAAAATGGTTGGTGTTTCGATTTGTAGTGTTTGTTCATGGAGCCAAAAACATTTATGGCTGGATTTTATTTTTATAGAATTTAAGGCAGTTTAATAAAAAAATACTCGTTGAAATAATGGAATGTATTCAAATTAAATTATTGAGTTAGAAAACCGCAAATAGCTTTTGTAAACTCACACATTTATAATTTAAATTATATATTTTATTGGTTTTATGATTTTTATGAACAGTTTTAATCACAGATTTATTTTTAAACTCTATAAAAAATATATAATTTTGGTTAATTGATTTCGTTTATAGTAAGATTTAATATGTAGGTGCAACATAAGCTATAATTTTATACTACTTGAAAAAAAAACCTCATAGATACCAACCAATTTTTTTTTATTTAAAACTGCATTATTATTAATAATAATTCTTTAAAGTATTTAAAAGTGTTGATTGGCGCTAAAAAAGCTTTCAGTACTTGCTGTATTGGACTTGAACTGGGTAAGCACAGCTAACGAGGTAACGTATGACATTTTAAATTTAAATTAGATCGTGCTAAATGTCTGGCAATTGCATGTGGCAAACAAATTCTGATTAAGCACAACGCATCAATCATAGAGCTTATTTGCATGTTCCGAAATCAGAGGACTTAACTAATTTAAATTAAACACATAAATACGCTACGAAATACTGGTTCTATATACATTTCTTAACGCTTATCCGAGCAGATAAATAACGTGTTATTTAATTTCGCAATGCTCATATAGCGTTTAAATGATTTATGAATCGATGAGCAAATTGGCGAGCGAAAGAATTCAATTAAATGTGAAATTTATTCACTGTATTCAATGTCATGCCAGAGTGGGAATAACTCATAATAAATTCATCACTCCGTTTGATACTCCGCCAAACGAAACCACATAGCGGATACGTAATTTACTTTCTCATTTATGGAATGAAGAATGCGAAGAATCGGCACTAAGACTGAGGCACCTTTGCATGCGAGTGGGAATATATTTTCAAATTATCCACTTGTACGTATATCACCCATCCGCCCTGTCGGCGACAAATCCCCAATCGCATCAGCAAACCCAGCACAAAGGGCATAAAGGAACATAAAACCGAATCGAGCAATCGCTTGCCAAATAAAATGTATATTTGGCAACCAGGAAGAGGGCACTTGAAACAGAAACAGAAACTGAAACGGAGACCCACGACACATCGCATCGCACACAGGACGAGATGCCAAAAGAAAAAGAAATTTAATTTAAATATAAGCACACTGGCGTAATGAAATTTTCACACTTGTGCAAATATTTACCAATAAAACCACCTGGAACGGTGTGCCAACCAGGCTGAGGGGCCACACTCTATGCACATGCCCCGACTTAAGAGGATAAGCCACACAACCGACCAAAGAGCCTTCCGGAGACGGAGAGTCAGTTTGTGTGGCAACCCAGGAGCTCAGTGGCTCCGATGTACAGTAACTGTATGGCCCACCAGGAGCTCCATGAGCACCATGAGCACCAGGAGCACCTGGAGCTGGTCCTGCGTGCCGCTCATAAGCCAATTGTTTGCATGGGTTTCATTTGGATGAGTGCAGGACCTGGCTATCCTCCTTCCGGCTGCCTCTTCTCATAAGCTTAATTCGATTTAATGCTCCCGTTTGTGATATAAATGATTCGATGAGATGATGAAAAAGTGGATTGGTAAAAATGTATTGGGAATACCGGGGAGCACTGAGAAAAATATTTAAAAACAAATTTATTGTGAATGTGATAAAATGAATGTATTTATAACGAATATATAAAATAAATGATTATTTTATAATCATAAAAACATTTTACTTTTTTAACAAGTTAAATTTTAAAGTAAAAATATTTTTGGGTATTGATTAAAATCTCAAAAGTCAAAAGTCATAGAAAAGTATTCTTTAGAGCAATAAATCTTTAGGATAATATCAATCAAAAGATTTTAAAAGACAAATTTATATGATAGATATATTACATAGTTATTATCTTAAAAATGTATCATTTAAGATTACTTATAAAACGTTACTATAATAGGACTATAAATTTATTTCTGGTGAGTATTTTCTACCAGTGTAAGGGAACGTGCCCATGTGGGTTTTAAGGCGGGAATGCGTTTACACAAAGTAAGCATAAATAAAGAAAACGCTGTCTGCGTCTGGAGCTCCATTTCAAGGAAACAAGGCAGACAGCGGTAAAAAAAAAGGAAAGGAAAGGAGCAGAAAGGAGGAGGAGGTGGCTGTCATCTATTGCAATGGCGGTCACATTTCCCTACAGCCCCTCACTTCGATCCGCCGTAACATATAATTTTATTTTATTTTACTTCACTTTCTGCACCGTTGTCTTTTGGGATATTGTATTCAGATAAGACATGTTTAATGTATTTTTTCTTGTCGTACAGTAATCGTTTATATTTTGTGCGCTTGGGCCTTGGGCCCGAGCTCAACTTGGAGCTGTATCAGAAGCTATAGCTCCGGTGTCTGTTGGGTTTCCTGTTGGGTTGCTGCTTTTGATACCTTGTTACCTTGCGACCACAACGTGGGCGTGTGTACTCTTGCATGTGTGTGCACTGAAAAAATTATTGAAAACATTTTCCAAATGTTTTTTATTTTGAAGGAAATGAAATTGAACAATTTTAAATTAAAAATAATTTATTTTTCAATATTTAGAACTTTTTAAGGCTTAAGACAAGAATTAAATTTTGTTGTTTTATTGAACTTATAACGACATTAAAGGCATTATTGTCTAGGAACTAGGCAATTTGAGATTTAAATGTAAAAAAATATAATTTTTAAATGCACAAAGCTTAGATCTAAACGCTTTTTCTGTTGGAATTTGTATAAAATTTTTTTTAAATAAGTTCTTGAGAATTTTTGTTCAGTGGATGTGGATGTCTGTTGGTGGTGTAATGTAACTCCTGGGGAATCTCTGTGTGTCAGTTTAGCATAACAAGATATTTCTTTTCTCAGTTAAGGTTTTACGTTGCCATCGCTTTTTGGGCTAAAACATGAAATTGATTATATTTACATTAATGTGGCATCAAGTGTTGCCATTGTAAAATGTTTCTGCCGCCCATCTTTTACCCAATTTAATTCGGTTGTTGGCAGAAAAGCTTTTAGATTTACCAAGGTGCAAATATTGACACTTGACGTGGGTGGATTGCATGTATAGTACACGTAAGAACACGTACTGCATGTCCCTAAAATTAAGTAGCCCACACACACAGTAACTTGTGAGCCAACTGTGATATAAGTTGGCCAGCATTCAATCTGCCTCACACCCCCAGATAAAGCCCATCTGCCGTTGATATATCGCATTAGGGAGATGATTGAGTGGATTTGATGTTCATAACGATTGACAGCCCAAGCGTTCACAAATGCAATTGTGCAGACAAACATTATTGGCTGACCAAGTGAGGACAGTATTTGGGGCACAACATCTAAGTAGCACATACTATAGCTCCCTGTGCGGTGCCTTTTATAATGATGCTGGTCAGGTGGTGTTGCCACTGGAATTGCTGATGCCATAAATACTTGGATGCTGGTGCATTATTTGTTGATATTCGGCTGATTGATTGTGAGGCAACGTATGCAATGCCGGTGAATAAAATTATTAATGTTTCCTCAAAGGAATCGATTTTGGGAATTCATTAGGAAGTAATGCAAACAATTTAATTGGCTAATAGGCTTAATTGTTGGCCGTTTGGAAAGCTCAACATATTTTGTCAACTTGTCTGTGTCTATAATATTTGGGTCTTGGGCAGATTAATTATTCTGCTACATCTGTACCAACAAATGTGTTTTTATTTGCGGAATACCTGAAGAATAAACACTCTTACAGTAGCAAAGTTTAAAAAAAGAATTTAATAAATAATTAAAAAATTCTTCCATTCAATTGAAGGTATTTTGTGTGTTCGGTTCAATTTATGTTTGGCCAGGTGTAACTTAGGTTTTGGTTACATTAAAATAAGTATAAGGGAATAACAGCCTAATTTTAATAACACCTATCCGCCAAGGAATTTCTAAAACAGAATTAATTATATTCAATTATAAGTGTACTTGGGAAGTTCGAGTTAATATCCAAAAATGTGAAAAATAAATGCAGTCCTTTTAAGATTATTTAAAGGGTGTTAAAAGCTTTGTAGTGATTTAAAATAAGTTAAAGGAGTGAATAAGGGATTAAAGAAAGGTAGAGCTGATAATTTGATTTTAAAGCAAACGTTTCATAAAAACGTTCAGGATATTTTCCCCTTTATTTGTATCCTCTTACAGACTTTCGAAAAACAAGCAGTTTCACAGTTTTTACCTCGATTGTCGTAAGTACGGAAAAACTTTTAAAGAAAATTAGCGTCAAAGTTGAATAACAAAGCATGAATAAGAAATCTTTGTGTCACTGCGTTGGCTAGCCAGGGATGTGGGATGAGGGATGATGGGATGTTGGGATGATGGGATGAGCCGAGGGGGACGTGGAGCAAAGTGGAGTTGCAGTGTCGCTCCAGCGTAAACAAAACTCGTTAAATAAAAGAGCAATTGTACTAACAGCGGCAGCAACAACAACCACAGCACAGAAATGAATGAAAGAAAGAAACTAAAACGGTTAAGCGGAATATGCAAATACTTGAATGACTTTTTAAAGGTGAAATGGTGCTTAAAAAGCAATGAATGCCATGTCCTGGTCTAGGGGAAGTTTTCCGTTTCGGTCTCCTCACCTGGCAAAACTTTGCAGTAGTTTCTTCACATTTTTTTTGTACACCTACCTGAACGCTTGTCCGCCTCATTGATGGGCACATTCTCGAGGACAATCGGCTCGGATCGTCCCTTCTGATTGACGCTGTAGACGACCAAATGCAGGGCGGGATGGGCATCAGGATAGTAGTCCATGGGCATGAGATCTGCGCAAGAGAACGGTTAATTAATTAAATAATTTTACTATAATTAATTGCAAAGAATCTGATTAGTATACATGAAATCTCAAAAAGATTTTCCTAAAGAGCTGAGATTACGCCCATGGAAATACTTTGCTAAGTCTTTCCGAGTCGCAAATGTTGTGAAATATACGATGATTTAAGTGGTTTCATAAAGAGCATATAAAAAACTATTTTTTTAAATTTCTGTTTTCAAAAGATTTCTTTTTCTTACCCGACAGTTGGTAAAAACTTAAACTAGGGGACTATGGACATATGGGGCTTCTAAAGATTTATGCTCGATATTACTTTAGTTTAGCTTTTGATGCTTAAATTATTTTTTATCCTAGTGCAAAAATGGTCAGGTCAGCTTTGATCATTAATTTAAAACTTGTTGTGCTGTGTGCAAACTTCATTAGGCAAACAGGCATTTAATTAGCACGTCGCGGTGCGAAACTTTGGTCGCATAAAATGAAAACTTCCCGACTGCGTGTGTTTTTTTTGCCCTCTCGCGTTTTCTGTTCTCTGATTTTCCGCTTTCTGTTTTTCCGTTCTTCTGGTTTTTCTTAATGCGCGCATCAAAAGTTTTGTTTGTGCTCCTCCTGCACCGATATCAGCTCATTAAAATGGCAACTACTGCACAAGGGCGGGGGGGTGGGAGGTGGAAGGTGAAAGGTGGGGGCGTGGCAGGACTTATACGCATATATTGGCAAGCCGCAGGAACAAAAAGCAGCCCCATTTACTCCTCCCTCCAGTCGAAGCGACAGCGTCGTTAACACGCCTGTCTAACTAATCGTGACTTTACGCTTCGTTTGACTTTGCAAATATCGCCAAAACCCCTTAACCCCCACCCCGACCCCATCGATATGGTGGAGCTAACGGAAAAAGATGGCACTGCAGAGTGCAGGGACCATGGAGCATGGAGCTTGGAGCATGGAACTGGGATCAGATCGGGTTGCCTAGTTGCCAACTTTAATAATCCAAAATGTGGCTCATTAACTCGCCCCATACCCACAGAATCAAATGTAATATTATAATTTTCGGTTCGCTGTTAACCCCATGATAAATCTAGCTTTTTCAACAGCTCGATTCGAGTTTTCTTCTGCCTTTGGGGGCCCAGCCACGCCCCTAGTTACCCTCACCCGCTGGCAGCATTCTATTTCATCCAATTCCCCACCTCAAAACGCCATTGGCATAAAAGTTTTGCTGACTAGCTAAAATTCATTACAACAAAACAGGCAACAGCATGTGCCAGCAATGGTTGAGTTGAGTTGGGGGACAGGGACAGGGAGTGGCAAGTGGCAAGTGGCACGGGGAAGCCGAGGTCCTGGCAGCCTCAACTAATTAATCTGCGTAGTGCTGGCTGGCTAGCTACACAGCGAAAAAAATACGAGCTTTTAGAGAGGTTTTCAATTCGTTTTTTGCACCTAACCTAAGCATCGATTTAAATTTAAATTTTATAAATGAACTTAACAATAAAACAAATTTATCATTATTTCTCCTAAAGTTTTAGATCCCTCTTAAACATTTTATACATATATGATTGCATAAACATTTGCAAAGAGAAGACTTGAAATTATAGGTTTGTAAAGCCTGTCATTAAATATTTTTAATAAAAAATTCAGATGTTTATTTTAACAACACAATATAGTAAATTTGTCTGTCTTTTAAAGATCTTAATAAAAAAAAATTTGGCATGCAAGAAATAAGGGAATTTTTTAAATCAAAATTACTTTTTGACTTTGGATTTAAGCCTAATTTTTATCGTTTGGAATCAAAGCTTTATATCGATATGTAGGTACTTAACATTTAGAAGATTATAAAATTGATTATGACAGTAAAAGAAATTTAAAACAGATAATTGCAGTTTTTCTTTCACTGCAGCTATCCCTCTTCTCAGCCGCAGGATTTTCGTCTTGTCTTGAAGCCAACGCGCAATTTTGCCAGCTCAACTTTTTGCTCAGTTTGTTACTTTGATTTGTTTTTGTTTTTACTGTTTGCCCCGCCGCTCCTGCCAATGTTGCTGCTGTTGCTGCTGTTGTCCTGTTGATTTCTTGTTGCTGCTGGCCGCATAAAAGTCAAGTCTTTAGTTTGCGGCTTTCGCACAGCACTGAAAATATTGTACCGCCAACACCCTGGGCCTCGTGATTTCTAAGCCAACCTCATTTAAATATAATAATACATAAGCATCGTGTAATAAAGCATTGCTCTGGGGCTGTGAGAATCTGCGGAAATATTGGATTTCCCCGCCACCCATTAAAGTCCAAGCAATTGAGTTGCCCCTTAAACGGACTACTTTAACAAATTGTGTGCATGGAGATTTGGTTTAAATTGTATTGCAAAAGAAAATGTAGGATACTTGATTTTGGGAACATTAAAGGAGAAAAGCAGTCGGAATAACGAAAGTAGAGCCTTTATAACTTTTACTTCTTTCCCCAATTTAAGAGACATTTGAAGAAAAATTGAGAAAACGCACCTGACAAATCGATCCGGAACACCGGCACATCCACATAGGTGCTGCTCATGTTGAGCCGCAGTTTCTTGGTCTTGGAATCGTAGGCCTCGAGGAAGAACTGCTGCTGCAGTCCGCCATCGTAGCCGGGCATGCACTCGAGTTCCATGGTGGAGTAGATGATGTTGTCGTAGTTGTCGAAATTGATGGTTCCGCCGCCCTCGTGTCCGCCTCCCGTTGTGCCCCCCAGTCCACCCGATCCGCCCAACAAACTCTGGGTGACGACCCCGTTGCTGAAGCTGTACTCCATGCGTGAGTAGTCGAAATGGGGCTGCTGCCATTCGGCAGTGGATTCAGTGGTCTGGGTGGCTTTGCTTTGGCTTTTGGTGTGTGGTGCTGCTGCTGTTGTTCTTGGGAGGTCGGACGTGGAGAGAGCCACGCTGGCCACAAAGTCATCATCGCTAACATTGTACATATCATCGACCTCGCCATCGTCATCGCCAGCCTCCTGCTCCTCCTCGACATTATCTTCCAAGGACTCCAGATCCAGCTGCTGTTCCAGTGACAACATGTCCTGATGCTGCGGCTTGCCATCCACCTCCTCCACTGTTTCGTACTCCTCCAAGTCGGCAGGACCATCGCCCAAGTAATCGGCATCGGTGGGCAGCTGGGCAACGTCTTCATCCAGGTTTGCATCGTCATTGTTAGCCCCACCATCCTCCTCCTCGTCGTCATTAGTTTCTGTTTCAGCATCCATCTCTGCTCCTCCTCATCATCATCATCGTCTTCTTCGTCGTCGTCGTCATCGTCGTCAGTGGAGTCGTCCTTTGATGCCTTAGAAGCCGTCTTGTCCTTGACTCCCGTTGCTGCTGCTGCAACTGCTGATGCAGCTTGTGCTGATGTTGCTGCTGTTTCCTTAACATTGTTGCCGCTAATTGCTGCTGCTGCTGCCGGCTGGTTGCTTATTTGCGGGACATTCGGCGGCAGCAACTGTTGCTGCTGCTTCTGTTTCTGTTTCTGCTTTTGTTTGTCAATGATGGTTAAGGATTTGCGAGCCCGCTTATTGCTGCTGCTGCTGCTGCTGCTGCTACTGCCAACAGCAACATCCTTCTCGATTTGCACCGCTGCCGTGGCAGTGGATGCGGCCGCCAATGAGGTGGCCGAGGATGATGATAATGATGCTGATGTTGCTGCTGCCGCCACAGTTGCTAAGATGTCATTTGCTGCCAGCCGTTTTCTTCTCCTCGAAGTTGCATAATGATGGATTATATTGCTGTTGTGCTCGTTTGTTCCCCCTCCCTCTTGCTGCTGACGCTGTTTGTGCATGTTTTTCTGTCGCTTATTAAAATACTTTGCTGGCAGTTTGCCATTGTTCCTGTTGATGTTGCTGCTGCCTTTGCCTTTGCCTACATGTGACATTGATAAATTTGATTCTGCTGGCTTCCGCTGCTGGCTTGTTATTGATGCTGCTGCCCCAGGCTGGAGCTGGTTGCCTGCATCCAGCTGATGCTGCTGCTGCTGTGTCAGTGGACTTTGGGCTTGCCGCCGCATCCGCTGCTTTGGCGACTTGGCCGGCGATCCATCAGCCTTGCTATCGCCACTGGACTTGCCAGCAGTGGCTTGTAGCTGCTGATGCTGCTGGTGTTGCTGCTGTGCCTGCTGCTGCTGCTGCTTCCTCTGGCGCTGCCTCTCGATGGCTGCCAATGTCTGTGACGGTGTGAATGATGTCCGCTTCTTGAGGCGCTGCAATTGCTGCTGACTGAGTTGCTTATTATTGGATTTGGAATTGGCCTGGCCAGCACTTGTCCTGCCCCTCATATTTTTATTGATCACATTATTCCGGGCAGTGGCATTGTTGCTGCTGTTGCTGCTGTTATTTCGCTCACGTACGTACTCCATGTGCGGGTAATTCGACTCGTGTCTGCCGTATTGTGTGGGCAGCATTTGATTGGCGTGCATTGTCGTCTGATTCGAGGAGTTCAGCGATGCGGAGGTCACCACATACGGCCGGAGGGTACAGTTCCTCAGTGCCCCCGGCTTGGCTGTAATGATTGGGAAAGCGAAACCAATCAATGACAAACAACATTCAAAGCGTATTGTGTTGCAGCAAATAAATCTTATCGTAAATTAAAGCTCTTCAATTTAATTACACATTTGTTCAATTCATCTAAAATCTCTCGAGATCAAAATATGGTTCTCAATTAATTTTTTCTTACATTTCTTTACAAATATTTTACACAAAGCAACAAATTTATAAAAAAAATGGTTAAATCCTTTGGAATTACTACGTGTATTTATTAAATGGTTTTTCTCTTAAAAGCATTTATTTATGTTAAAAGTTGTCATTTTAATTAAACGAAATCTTCACTAGAGTTGAGGGAAGATTACTATTAAAAGACAGAATGACTCACCTGCTGGCACCACCTGAAACACACAGGGCTCCGACTGTTTTCCAATGGTGTTCCGGCCGTAACAGGCCAACGTTCCGTAGTCCCGCTCGCCTTTGGGCGTGTAGATCAGTTCGCTGACGGTTTCCACTGCAAGTGAGCGGAAAACAGAGTACAGGTATAAATTGCAATTCAGTTTCAGTTTTAGTTTCGGCGCTTATTAAATTGCCCTGTTCGGCAAAGTTAAATGAAATAAGTTCTGCTTGCCCAAGCAGCCCAGTCAAGCCAACTGGGACGGCAGCAGATAATCCAATTTGCAACTGGGCAAGTGCATGATATTGATAACCCCACGCCCAGCCGCCCACGCCCACCTCTATTGTTCAGTTACATAGGCGTAAACAATCTCTGGCCCAGCTCGGGCTTCTGCGAAATTATAATTTCTAATGTCTGCTCAAGCGCAAGCACATGAAAATGCCTCTCCATTGCATATGCACCATAGGGGGCTCTTAACTTTCTGTAAATAACACACTGCGATAAAAAATAAGTCTAAATTATACATTTTTAAAGTAACAAAGTCGCATTTTTAAATCGGTTTAAATGGATTTTAAGATTTCTTCTGTGTTGTGTTAAATGACACTGCATAGAGTTATTAATATTATTATTTATACTAGTGTTGTCTCATTTTTTCCATTCTATCAGCCCAATCTTTTATATAAATTGCGTTTAAAATACTCAGAAATATTTAAATAATAGTGTAGTCAGGTATTCCTTTCAGTGCACACACTTACCATAGCTCTCGAAGTGCGTTTCGTTGGACTCGACGACGGTGCGCCTCACATCGCTGGTGGTGGTCATGGTGGGGTCCTGGATGGTGGCGTAGTGGCCCGAGGGCACCTCGAAGTGCTCGCCGCTGGTGGAGAATGTCCATTCGAAATCGATTTCGGGCGGATCCGAGTTGACGCGGCACGGAATGGGCACGGCCTCCTCCAAGGAGGCGCCAATCACGGTGATGGTGCTGCTGCTGCAGACGGGCGCATCTGTTGGCGACACGATTGTGAGATCGAATTTAGAGCAGGATGAGGACGAACGAAATGCAAAATAATGAGCAGCTGCAATTGTCCGATTGTCCCCTGTCAGTATCAAGTATTTATATTGCAAACATTGTGCTGACAGGCCAGAGGAATGGGCGTATCCTGGGCAAATTGACAGCACAGATTTTCAATTTAAACTAAACAGCTGACGTACAGTTTTTCCTCAGGTGTGGGGAATAACTTTAAGCTTTTGTTTCTTGAGCTATTAAACTACTTAACTTTATTGTTGATAATGAATTTCAAATATTAAAAAAGTTGTATCGGAACTACTCATGTTGATAAATTACAGACTCTACAGTGTCATCGGACTTTGCTAAGATATTTATAACCAAAACTGATATTTTATTTAAAGACTTAAAATAAGAAAGTTTTTAAAAATATGTTTCTATAAAAAGAGGCACAAGAGCCCTAAGTTGTGAGCTTAAAACTTAAAAAAACTTAATTCCCTTTTTCCTGACTGTGCCTTAAAAGTTTCCAAAATAGCTTAAAGGAGGAAAACTCCTTCCACTTGACTCATGATTTATTCAAAGTAAACTCATTTTGCGTTTCTGGTAACAAACGATTGAACTTGAAATTTTATGTCATACACGCGGCATGCCAAAAATTTAACTTCACTTCCCCGAAAAACCCGCGCCTGGAAAACTTTTGCTAGCAACTTTTGAAAACTGCGCCAAGTGTGGGATGTGCGTGGTATTCTGTTCCTTGTCTGCCCTGTGGCAACGGAATTCTGTCATAAACAACCCAACAACACAAGACAAAGCAGCGGCAGACAACAACCAAAACAACAACATCAACGACGGAAGACAACCAACGCACGCAACACTCTAAGCACCTGAAGGCATTTATTACCAAAGCCGCAACACTTTTTGTTGGTTTTTATTAAAAATTATTCGAAAAGTTAGTGTGTTTCAGTCGTGAGCAGAAAATCGTGTAATGAGATTGTATACAAATATTTGTACACGTTGCAGGAGAGTGATGCTTAAAATATGTGAACCTTTGATCGGGTGTTAGAGAAATTTTTCTATAAAAATAAGGGGGTTGGTTAAACTTTATCTACCTTGTTGTTTTACTAATTTGTTTTTTGAGGAAGTAAATGCAAAGGTTACGTAGATGCATGCTGTTATTGTTGTTCTTAAATCTTAACACTCAGATGATGGTGACATCTTTGTTTTATATTTCTTTGATGTCATAATACCCTTTTTATGGCAATAAACAATTTTATTCTTTTGACTATTTAAATGCTTTTAATATTTTCCTACTATAAATCAAGATTAATCCGCTAAATTTAACTAACTCTAAATTTTATAGTTAACAGCTTTTTTTTTTAGTTAGCGCTTTATTTTTTTAGTCTTTAAATAGAAATTTTATTTCTTTCATTTCAACACCATAAAGTTTCGGTCTTCGTCTTCTCATCTATCTTCGTTTGGGTTTTATCTAGGGTTCGCTGCAATTCCCTGGAGCGCTAGGTGCATTGCATTGTGGTGAGGCAATTTGCTGGGAAAGCTGAAACCAAGAACTCCGCATGGTCACAAAGCAATTAGGTGGCCAGAAAGGAGAGAAAACACCGGTATTGTTGGAATTTTGCGGAAATTATGAACTCCAGGTGAAACCAACTCACTCGCTATGCAAATTGGAGAGACAGGGACTCATGAATCTGCTGCATAAGTGCGCAATTTCGGATTATTATAAACATCCAGAGCTTTAAATCTGCAGTTGATTGCTTCGTTTTATGATTCCATGGACTCGTTTGGCCCGTTTCCTTGCGCTCATAATATTTTTATGATGGCGTCAATTTCGCAATCGTAGAATGTCAATTTTAACGTTTGCTGATTAATTTCTGCCAAGATATGAGCCAACTGCTGGCAGCCATTAATCAATTTATCTCAATCGTGGGCCAACAATAAAGCAGCCCCAAACCTCGGTCATATAAGTCCCCTCTCCCGCCTCTATCCCAGTCCATATCCAATCAACCATCAATCCATCCACCCATCTGTATGTAAATGTTTACGTGGCGTATGCGCGATGCTCGTGCAAATAGCCCACGTAGTATTTGCACAGCAGTCGGTGGCAGTGGCAGTGGCAGTGGCGGTGTGGTGTATCCTTATGCATTGTACTCGTATTTACTTTCAATTATCGTAATTATCAAAAAGGGTAACGGGCATTGGATATTCGGCAGCGGTAGCGGTAACGATAATGGCAAGGCAATGCAAACGTTTGCTGATGTCTTCGTTTTTCATTTTCCCACCCAGTTTCCCTTTTATTTCATATCCCCTAGTGCTGATTTTGCGTAAATTTTGGTTTTACCGAACTCAACCAGTTTTGTAGATATTTATTTGAGTTTGGAGGAAGGTCACAATCCCAACAAATTTAATTTTCAAATGTTCAGTGAGGCGCTCAAATCGGGGATAATTACATGTTGTTTGGCTAAGTTTTTCTATGGATAATTAGTATGTATATAAATATGAAACAATTTCTGTATTATGCTTAGATTTCACCTTTTATAAAAACTAAACAAAACCCAAAAAAGATTATACAAATATTTTTGTTGTACAATCCCCTTTTTTTGTATGGTTTTGTGTTTGTAATCCTACAAATACCTTAATTGTTGTAAAGTAAATTTAACATGGTTTTGTTTCGTTACTGGGGCATTTGTTAAAAATTGTCAGCCAATTAAATAATATGTAATTACTAACGAAAAAAAAAATCATAAAACTTAGTTTCGTTGAAAATAAAAATAAATATTAGTAAAATGTATTTACCATCGCTTTTGGCTTTTAAAATGTACTAAAAGTCTTTATTATTATTTGGCAGCTGCAAATTTATTTAATGATCAAGTTTGAAATCACAGCCAATTTAAATTTGGCATCTGTGCAGCGAGGTGAACAAATCGGACATAATTACATTTTTTTAGTTTAATAAACTAAAGATGCAAATTCAGGCTTAATGGCATTAAAATATTCATTTACCCGGGCAATTAATTAAATAAAATGTTTGCATGTGGGACTGCAACGAGTTTTGTTGCATTAAATATGCGAAATAAAAATTGAATTTTCCCCCAGCGCAGGTGCTTAATGTGTGTGCATAAATACACCTGACCCACCTGTTCCGTGCCCGTTCGCCTGACCTTTCCCATAATTATAAATGGTTATATAATGACTGTGAGTTTCGATAATAAAAGCAGATCATTCATTTTTATTACCTCCACCCAGTCAACTAGCCCCCAGCTGACACGTTAAGTTCGGGGGCTAAACTTTTGGCCCCGATGGAAATGCCGGACGATTACTTTATGAAAACATATGCATATTTATGCACAGGCAAACACAAACAGGGAGACCCTCCAAACACACACACACACACCGTTTGGTATTTAAGCATCATTAATTATTTAGAAATACAGTCGGAAGTAAATGCTCTATAACGGTAATTGAGACATTTTCAATATGTGCCCACAAACACAAAGGCTCCAAGCGGCGTTTATCGGCCATTTATTTTTGTGTGGCCCACAAATTATAATTACATACACACACTTTGGGGCTCGAAAGTGTGAAAAAGGCCATATTGCAGTCACTTTGATTGCCAACGACAACAAACAAGTGGTCACAGTGCAACTTCACGTCGAACCAGAATCAGAATCAGAGCTGTGACAATTAGAAATCAATTGAGTTAACACTTGATTTGGTTTCAATTTACACTTGCTGTCAGAGTTTTATTATCACTGAGCAGGAGATGGTAATTGGAGGCCATTAAAGTGGCTGGGGAATCCACAAAAGTGTCAATTAAGTGGGATAGAGCCATGGGAACTATGACAGGTGTTCTAAGAAATTTAATGTGGGTTCCCATAAGATAATGTTTTATTTGGAAGACTTTCTTATTGTTTTATTGATTAAAGCTAAAGGTATTTTATTCTATGTTAATAAAATTACTTAAAAGTCTTTGAAAACCTCAAATTGTATGTCAAAAAAGCGAAAAAATTTGATTAAAATTGCAATAGTCCAAAGACACTTCAAGGCAAACAGTTTCTACATTTCATATGTTTATTTTACCAATTTATTTTTGATTACATTTACTCTTTTAGCTAGATGTGCACAAAAAGGCATTTTAACTTTATTTACATGAGTTGAAAATGTCCTTCCTAATTAAATTTAACAATTAAAACAATGGGTTAAATAATTCCCAAAATGAAAAGTAAAATATTTTGGCATGCAAACTATGCGGAATGCACAAATTTGGGAAATTGTTTGACAAAATAAAAGTAAAATAAAACTAAAAATGCACTCACGCACAAAGCAACACACTTATTATATATTGTATACTATATGTGGTGATGTAAACGGATGACACGAGTGCGGCACAATATAGATCCGTTGCATTGTGCATATTACGGCTTTTTGCACAAAATATTTTCTGTCATTTTAGCATACTTTAGTTTCTGGGCTTTGTTGCTGTCCATCCTGTGGGTTCGGCGGGCACAACAAGGAGAAGGGGGTTCGGTGTAAGGATATTGTGCGATTTTGTCAAGTGCACTGCCGCTGTTTTTGTTATTGTGGCTGGGATTTTTCCTAGTGGGCGGAGACCCATTTTCCTGTTATCATTGTCGTGTGGTATAAAATAAATGTGTAAATGCGTAGGCATTTCCCTCTTTTTCTCGCTGTGTGCGTATATTTGCGCATAAATTTATGCATATGTATATTTAATGCTCCGCTCCACTGACATCAACTGTCAGCATAATTTTTGTGCACATACTCTTTATTTTGTCCTACATATAAAAAAATGGGTTTTATACACACTTCTTGTAACCAAACTATTGAAACGTATTCAATAAATTTATTTAGGGTCTGCTAACATTGAAATTTATGTAGTTACTTGCTTAGAAAAAAAATGTTTGTGAGATATTTAATCATGGGATGATAAATCTAATCGAATATATCTGGCAATGATAAGTAAAGACGTTACACTTATGTGTTAAATGTACCTTCCTAAAATTAAGTATACGACTGGTTAACCGGAATTGAATAAAGTTTTAAAAAAAAAACTTAATAAGTAGTAAGGTCTGGTTTACTTACATCGTATTCTCAAGTTGACCGGAGCAGACTGGGTTTCTCCGCGATCATTGGCCGCTGAACAGGCGTAGAATCCCGAGTGGACTCGACCCACACGCTGGAGAACCAAAGAGCGAGTGGAGATGATGATGCCCCAGGACACATTCTGGGTAACCGGTTGGCCCTGGTGAAAGAGGGAACATTCCTCAGCTTACTTATGCAACTTCAACATTTTTGCTTTGGGCAAAACTTACGTCATGCGACCACATGATGCGATGCTCCTTGGGATTGGACTTGATGTGGCACTCGAAGTAGACGTCGTCGCCCTCTTTAATGTCATCCGGACGCAGTGTGGAGCCCAGCGACAAGGTGACCTGTGGCGGATCTGCAAAGGCACCAAAAAATAGTTAGGTTCCCATTTTAATTGCCCTCGCTAATATGGAAATTGTGTCCTGCGCGCTATTTTATTCAAATTTTGAGGCTGCAGGGAGCCGCCTCATATAAAATATAAAATCGAAAAATATTATTGCATAATAAAACGCTGAAATTTACGGCGCTTTGTTGTCGTTGTTGTTGTCATCAATCTACAACGTCGCAAGGCAGCCCATAAAAGTTAACAACGCAGCGACGGAATCGCGTTATAAACCACCGAGCTACGGGGATCTGGATCCAAACGGGCTAACCACTGACTGTGACACAAATTTTTAAATTAAAATCGTTCCGTTGCCGCGGGCTACGCCCCAATATCAATGATGGATCATATAAAATATTTAGTGTTTTCCCTTTCTCCATTTTACATTTTTACAACATCATGATTGCACGACGGAAAAGGTGGCCAAAACCCTCGCGAAAAGGAAAAGCAACAAATTGTTACTGTTATGGTTAAAGAAAATATCTGAGAAGGGGTTAACCAGACTGAAAACTGTAAAACAGTTGATTTTAAGTTAGTTAATACATTTAGCTTAAAGGGAAAAATAAAGCACTAACTTCCATTTGCCCCACTTCATTTATCAAAGGCAACGGTCCATTAAAAGCTTAGCTCCACCTCCGTTAATCCTTTAAAGCATCTCGTCCTTGGGTACTTCTTAAAAAGAAACTTTCCCTAACTTTCTGTTCAAAGCTAACGCGCATTGACATTCAATATTTATGGCTGAATTTCGCATACATAGCTGGGGATCTATGCGTGACTTTAAAATTCAATAAATTTATGATTATCCGAAGGAAAACCCATGGCAAAACAAAGTGACAACACAAAAATAACTAAGCTAAAGGGACACTTTAGTGTGTGGGCCGAACTTAAACCATTTGTTTTTTGTTGCCCTTTGACAAAGTGGAAGGGCGCGATTGCTGTTGATTTTAAATTGATAATCATATAAAGTAAAATTTATGACATTCTGCTGGAGTAAATATGCGGAACGAAGCAAAACAGACAACAAATTTTTGCGCCAGCTTTTTTATGGCCACGCTGAAAGTCAACGGAATAAATATTGACATATAAGCGAATGGCTTCATACTGGCATACAGATCCCGATGGAAGGAGCGTGTGTAGTATGTAAATAATGTCGTATAATTTAGACTTATTTGCTCAGGCGATTTTGATTTGTGCGCTGGTTGCATTTATAAAACTTCTAATCGATTTAACGGAGTGTCTGGGCACTGAAAGTAATGCTTCATTAGATCTACGAAAATATGAAAAAATGTATTAAAAAGTTCCTTTAATAATTCATATTTATGTTACAGAATTCTTTATGTTTTAAAACCTATTCAAAATGCATTCAATTGAATCAATGAAAATTCTGTTTTAATAGATTTTAACTTGTTTTTAAATATCGTGTGCTTTTAAATTCAATTTATAGAAATGAATTATTCCTTAAACCCTTCCTTTTGGTTGAGTGTGCAGCTTAAATGCGATCCACTTACAGATGACATTCATCATGAGCGAGTCCTCGATGGCCGAGTTCTGTAGCCGTGGGTTGGAGCCCTCGCACTTGAGCATCGTGCCATCGTCCTCGGGCTGTGGGTAAAATGTCAATGTGGATATGACTCTTCCATTGCCCTGACTCGTTGACAGCTGGGAGGTGGGGGGAGGAGAGATAAAGTGAAACCGATTAGAAAAGTGCCCGCTAGCACTTGGCCAACGGAGGAAATTCATAAATAAGGCTTTCGCCTGGCCAAGATTGAGTTAGAGATTCTGGCCAAAGTGAGAGAGAGAGCTTACCAGGCCACGTTTGAAGGGCCGATTATTCTGCGTCCATTTGATTTCCGTGTCCGGCACCGAACCGGCCACAATGCAGGTGAGATTGTACTGCGTGTTCGAGGCGAAGACCTTCAACTTATTGGTTAAATTGACTGATGTGGGTTTGACTGTGGGTGTTTAAGGTTTAAGGGGATTAGGCGTGACTGGCAATATTGACCACCCGCTCCGTGTCCACTCACGTAACATCTCGATGCGAATGCTGCGCTCCACGGGGGCCACCAGCTTCGTGTTGGATGCCTGACAGCGGTACGTGTTGTTCAGGGCGGAGCGCGAGATTTGGGCCACCTCCAGGCGGTTGACGGTCACATGGCGGCCCATCGAGACCCCACTGCCCGCCTCCAGGGTTCGTGTTCCATTCAGCCAGGTCACCGTTGGCTCCGGTCGACCTGTTGATAAAGCGCGAGAATTCACATTAAGCTTTAACACTTTTGACCCAACTTTCGTTTATAAATTTTTCATTTTCTTAAGTTTTTAATACATGTTCTTCAAGCCCAGATTAATTTAACAGATACAACTAATTTATAGGGATAGTGTAAAATAAATGCGATCTTAATTATAAACATGTTTAAAAATATTATTTTTACTTATTACTAAAAACCTTAATATTGTGTTAAAATTTAGTTATATAAAAATAAAATTACACAAGTTTGAAATATATTTTTTGAGCTTGTGTCTTAGACAAAGGGTAGCATCATTGTGGTACTCCTGCGATTCAAGCATAAATTAATGTTTAATGCATAAATTAATTTTAAATTTCGTGCCAACTGTTTTTCGCTGGCAGCAAACTTTTCCACTCATGCATTATTAACCCGCCCGTCTAGCGAGAGTTTTCCCTAGGTGGTTTTCTAACGGAAGCGCTGTGACCACACAGCCGCGTTCGAAAATTTATGACCGAAAAAATAAAGAAGGAAACTTTCAACATTTTAATGATAATGCGCATTTAGCAGTGTGTACCCAAGGCTTTTAAAAAAGGCTTAGCCAGCTTAACTAGCAAAGTTGGGGCGCTGGCCAGGATGGATGGATGGATGGATGGATGGATAGATGGTCAAAAAAAGGCCAGTGGGCGGTCATGGGTTTGCCACCAAACGCATAAGCGTGAATATTGAATTAGTTGGTCGGAGAGCCAAAGGGAGAGTTGCGGAAAGTTTTTGGGGACATGCTGGTGACCCCGAATGGAAAACAATACTGACACACACACAGGGATGGAGGTTAAAAAGGCCCATTTTGATACAGATTAATGTATATCAAAGTTATGGACTTTGTGTATATATTGGACAATTATTAAAAGTGAATTATCGAACTGGTGAAACAATGTTATTGAAGTTGAATTTTCCGAAATATTACATTTATGTCCGCCTGTAAAATGTATTTAATTAATTATCAAATATTTGAAGTTGAATTTACGGAAATATTTGAAATTTCAATATTTAATTTGTACCTGTAAAATTGTAGTTTAATTAACGAAAATATTGTACAGTTTGAGCAACATTACATTTCTGTCCGCTTGTAAAAAGTATTTAAATATTTATTAAAATTGACATGGGAATAACTATTTGTTTGTCGATTAGACCAAACTGTTTGAAACTGAAAAATAAATATCTTGTTGTGAATATTCTTTTTCATCAACATTTTAAACAAGCCAAATAAAACCTTTACATATTTATTCAATGTAACTCATAAGTGAATTATTTTTGCAAAAACAAGCCTTCTTTATGGTTTAATTGAATAAAATAATCCTTTGGGCTAAGTACTGGTTAAAGTTATTTCTGTTCAAGCTTTTGGTCCAAGATAAAAGATGGATTTCCCGAGTCACATCCGTTTTACAACCCATATCCCACCTGTCTCAATTTACCCAATGGGTAAAATAATATAAGTTTATTAAATATGACGTGCCTGTATGTGGGATTGACTATCGATTTACTTATTGGAGTTGGAAGTTCTCGGTGCAGCTTTTCGAGACTGCAGCCTGGCATTTCAATTGAAATTTCTGCAATCACTTTTTCGCTTTGCTGCCAGTTCACTCGCTCACATATCAAATGTACGAAAATATTTTTAATCCGTTTAAGTGCCCAAAGCTTCCTGCCTTGGGCACAGCCATTGGGTTTGGTTTGGGCCATTAAGTGAGCCAAGTGAATGCGGCGGAAATGAGCAACAATAGCAACAAGCAGCTGGGGACTGGAGGATTGGAGGATTGGGGGTTGAAGATTGAAGGGCGAAAGTAGCTGATAGCTGGAGTGTAGACTTGGGAATTTACTACCAGAATGCTGGCTGATTGCAAAGGATACTCGGCGACAATAAGCCAGCGAGGACACACGCACACACGCCGAAAAGCTGGGGATTGGGGATGCGGGGATAATGGACAAATAACAGTTTCCCTGCGGCATTTAGCTAGCTTTCACCTCCCCCAACTCTCGTTATTTTCCTTTCTTTTCCACCCAGCCACCCACCACCCATCACCCACCACCCACTTCCTTTGTGTAATGAAGACAGCGCGCGTTTGCCATTTACTAAGCCATACTTACGCTTGTTGACAATTGCTCCGCCGGACAATGCGGACATTCTCCGCCGGAGTTGGAAGTGGGGGAGCAAATATGCAAAGGACTGCTGGCTGGCTGGCTGAATCCTGGATAGCTGGATCTCGAACCGGACACAATGGATAACCCGGGCCCCTTTTATGGGGGCCTGCCTAGATTAGCTTTTTATTGCCGGTATTAATTGCTATTAGTCGAAGTTAATAAACTTGATAAAGCAATTTGGCATTTGGCGTTTATTGTGACCGGGGGGGCTATGATTAGTGGCTGGCCATAAAAATAGCGTCAGGATTTGCATTAGCTATAATCAGGGTACGACCCAGACCACCCACACCACCCATCCCACCCATCCATCCATCGACCGTCCACAATTCCTCACCAATGAGCCGACGACGCCATGTGGCGCTGAAATTGCGATATTAGTTAATTTGGCTTTGAGTCCTCGGCAGGAGCCAAATGAAATACGAGCTTGCACTGCGGTCTTGCAAGGAGCGAAATGATACACTGGAAAAAAATATTCTGCTATCAAAAATATGTTTTTTGTGCATTTAATCATTTTTCTATTCCTTCTTCTTGGCTTGCCCTCGAACTAAAATATATGAACACTTTAAAACCAATAAATATCTCGGTTTTTTCTTTGTTTACCTTATGTCCTGAGTTAAGAGTAATTAAAATTCAGTATTTAATTTCTATACTTTAAGATGCTTAATCATCAAATTACTTTATGACTTTCAAAAAGCTATTGCTCAATTAAAAGTTTAATTATATTATCTGCGATTCCACACTTCAGTTCTAGTTTTCTTTAAGTAAAATTCTAATTTCCCTAAGTGCACGAGGCAGCGGTTGGGGGGTGTGTGGAAAATGTTGCATACAAATCAGTGGCGCTGCTGAGTTGTGCCACCTGCCAAGAAGCGTGTCGCTCAGCAGGTGTCAAAAGCGAATGTTGTCGACGTCACAGAGCCCCCACCCACGCACACCCACACCTCCCAAAAAACCCCCCCAAAGCCCCCTGAACCACCTGAAAATCCCGCTGAGAACTCGATCCCGGGCAACTGGCTGCTAAGCTCATTCACATGCGGTTAGTCAAAGCAGCAACGTGAGCCACGAAGCGAAATGCCAAGGCGCACGTTAAATCCTTTGGCTACAGAATGCTGCACGTAAACAGCGGCAGCAGCACTGCATGCAGCGGTGACAGGAGCCCAAGAATCACACGGAGCTACGAGTCCCCAGCTGTCAATCCGGAGACGGGGCGAATAATGAGCTCGCATTTGCCAAGAGTGGGTGGCACAAAGCCTGGGATCCTTCAACCGAAATTGGGCCACTACTTCGGCCTTTTGAGCCTAGCTGATAAAGTTCAAGAGCAGGCTTCAAAGAAGCCTCTTCAAAATGTTCCTTTCATTTTTAGGATACAGCAAGGGAGAGTTGCTTTGAGCACCAAAGTTTGGTTTGCTCAGCGGAGATTTTAATTCTACTTTAGGTTATTTTTTAACTCCTCAAAACTTATAAATTGTCAGTTTGGCATTTAAGTAATTACTTCTGATACAAATTTCATTTAAGCTACTTTCGGTAATGGAAAATCCACGTTATTAAAGCATTATATAAACTGTAACTAAGTGTTGTTCGGCTTAACTTAAACTTAAAACCAATGTGTTAAATATACTTTTTACCCATTTGGATTTGTGATATAAATAAAAAAAACCCGCGCTTTCTGTGGCACCCCTGATAAATTTGTTAAAAACCCTTGCCCACACCATATGTAAAGCTGAAAACATCAATATTTTATAGCCGAATCTCGTAAATATTGCAAACTTTAAAGCCAATTCCAGCAGTTCAATGAACTGTATCCACAGCCTGTCCGTAATAATCGAGTAATTCCACTATCAAATGGACTTAAAAACTTTCACGAGCATCAGCAACAACTTCTCGCTGCAGTAACGACTTTAAGCTCTGGGGAAACCCATTTGGTATGGCCAACTCGCAAATCGCGTTGCTAGTTGACATGGAAAATGTCTGGGTTGTGTGCCGAAAATATTGTTGTCAGAAAAGTTAATGATTTATAATGCTGATGTCGGGGCATTCGTCGCCATCGCCAGTGCCAGTTCGGTTGGGTTTGGGTTCGGGTTTGGGTTCGGGTTTGGTGTGGTTCACTCATGCAAGGAGAACCCCTCAAGCCAGCCAGCGAAGCGAGCAACTTGTACAAAAATTTTTCACACTTGCCAGCTTGAAAAAGCGAGTAAAAAGTTTAGAGGATGCGGTCGGTCCATGGGTGTGGTGGAGGGGCACTGCTTTTCCTTTCACCTTGGGGACCTCTTTAAAGATTTACGATGCCGCATATGCCTACAGGTCATAGCTCGGCCAATGGATGTGGATGTGGATGTGGATGTGGCGTGCACAACAAAAGCACGACAGACGCTCGAAATTGTTGCATTTTCCCCTGAAAGCAAACTGGCAATGACAACGGAGCAGACGATGTTCTGGTTTGGTCTTGGTTCTGGTGTTCTGGTGCTCTGGTGTCTGCGGGGCGGCAATGTCACCGCAGACTTTGACATACATTTATTTTTATTATTTACGATGACTTAGCCAGTCTGTCCCCCACTCGAACCAACAGACTCGGTCACGGCTGGGGCCTGGGCCTATCTGGAGCTTTTCATCTTTAATTCTTTAAATAGACCGGCAGGGTCGAGTGGGAATGGATGCGAACGAGGCTGAAACTGAACCTCTCACTAAAGACTGCACTCAGGAAAATCCTTAAAGATGTCTGTATCATATTTCAATCTTTACTTTTTCCTTAACAAAATGTATATTTTATTACGAAGATAGTTGTTTAGAGCCATATTTCGCTCTTTAGTTTACAAATCAGCTTGTGATATGATTACCATAATGACCCATTAAACGTTATATTGATACTTTTTAAGAGGGTTCCAAGTTGATTCAATTTCTCTCTGTGTGCGACTGGAATCAGTTGCGTTTTTGTGCCGACCTCACCAGCTTGATAGCCTTTTGTCTGAGTGCCGCATTTATGTGGCAGAGTGTACGTGTATGCGTTGGTGTCGTTTATCATGATTTACTTACCGCCACGCACTTCACATGTCAACACAATATTATCGCCCTCGAGCAATGGACCCACAGCTCCGGCAACATCGCGACCGGAGGCATCGTACACGAGTATTTGGTGCGGAGGAACTGCAGGGAGAGCAGGGAGAGAAAACAGGACACTCGTTATAAAAGGGATGCACTTTAAACAATTTTGTTTAGGTGACTTAGAAATTCGCCTTTGGTTTTAGTAAACAATAAACAATTTGTGAATTTCCATAACAATTTATTTAAAATTCATTATTGTTGGGAATTTTTGCTTTCGAAATAAGCTTTGTTATTATTTTGATTACAACAAAAGATAAAAAATAAAAAATTAAGTGTAATTGGTAGGAGGTTTTCTAATTTCTTTGAGTGTACTGGGAGGAGCAGAGCTCTCTCTTTAATGGCGGTGCACTGCCTTTCGGGTACTCACCAATAACCGTTAAGTTAATTCTATGATTACGCGTGGGCGAGTTCTGAAAGTCGACGCGGCAGCGATAAACCTGTTGAGGGAATCCAATAAAAAATATACAATAACATGGCACAGTTTTCGGGTGGTAATGGTCCAGCTAGAGCCACTTACGCCCTCGTCATCCAGCTGAATGTTGTCCACCGATAACTTGGCCGGCTGCTGTCCGGTAACGAAATACGCACGTGGCCCAAATGAGTTGGTGTCCGACCAGTACAGTGCCTTCTCGAAGGGCCGTCCTCGCACATCGAAGCTGCAAAGGGAAAAGAACAGAGCGGAAAATGTTAAATGTTGCCTAAGTAGTTCCTCCTTCGTTATCTCTATCTAACGGCCGCAGGGGAAATGCTAAAAAATAAGTAAATAAGGGGAAATAAAACCGGAATATTGACGATAAGTTGTGTCAGCAATTGCCTCCCAGAGCATTTCAGATGTCGCAGCCAAGGTCGTAAATTTTAATGCGATGTGAAAGTTTGCACGGAGTGTCACCGCGGGGGTTGACCTTATGTTTTGAGCATAAAAAATGGTTTGTCTTTACTGGGGGTAAATATATAATTCAATTCAATATTTTCATGCGGTTTTTAGCCCTTTTGTTTAGAACTATTGGTAAGTAATAGAAATCCCTAAGCAGTTTTATTTTGAGTTATAAATTCTTTATTTAAAATGTTTCTTTAAAACAAAGTTTATACACACGGATTTTAGCTTATGGTTCTTTGGCTAAGTCAAGTGCGTTTAAGCTCCCATAAGTGTGGCTCTCTAAGCAAATACAAAGAAGTCATAAAAGATAAAAAAAAGTGGTGTGAAAGCACCTGACCAACAGAATAAGCTCGAAAGTGCCACCTAGCACTAAAGCTAAGCTAAGCTAAATTGTGGGAAACTGAAATTGTATGAGCAAACAAGGGGCTTGCACTTTAGAAAGCCTACTTTAAAGCCTCAAGAAGGCCTCTAAATAAACCCAGCAACTTATTGGGCCTGCTTGGACTGCTATTTTCCCGTGCAGACCATAAATATTGAATGGAAAATTGTAAAAAACGACACGGACGAAAGTGGCCAGGGCCTGAATTTTCACGCGTCTACGAAATGACCCTTTTCCTGTGCCCGATGACCCGCGGAGTCAGGGGGGTCGACAAAACGAGCCCCGAGCATAAATTTGCACGCAACTAATTTCTTCCGTTTCGCATTATTTTCGCAGCCCAGCACAGACCCAGCAAACGTTTGCAATTTTGCGCATTAAAAAGCCTGACGTGCTATCTTTGGCGCTTTTATTGTATTTGTTAATGTCCGTCTGACGGCTTTTCAGGTTCTGGAGGGCAGGGTGCCACGCCCACCGCCCACCCCCCTCCCCCAGTCCTGAGTCCCCAAGCGACACGTCGTAAATGACTTGACGGTGGCAAAGCTTTCCCACAATTCTTCTTATGGCACTTAAAAAAAAATATATTTAGTTTTAGACATCACCAAAAATTTGTACTTAAGAGCAACTTGAAAATAGTAGTAACCCTTTTTGAATTGAAAAAGAATATTTTTTTAATGTTAATATTAAATCCTATCTGTTTATTTAAAATTTAATCAAAATCACGTATACGACTAGTAGGTCAGGCTTCAATTTTCGCTGTCTAGATAACAATGTATCATATACTGATTTATACGTAGCCCATTTTGCAATCATTTCATGAAATGGGTGTATAACTTGGTATTCGGCAACACACGAAAGTTGACTATAATTCAGCGTCATGGGTGAAATGGGGGCACCACAACATTGTTAATTAGGTGGCAACGCCAATACAAATAGTAGGTAACAGGCTCTGCACATAATACTTTCGCTGTCTAGATAACAGGGATTTATAAAAAAAAAATAGTATACGTAATAGTTTAATCATGTTTTTATGTAAGGATATATCAAAGATAACGATCAAGTCTTCCAAATTCAAAGTTATATTGCATCAAAAATAAGCTTATGTTTGTGTTTGCATATATTGCGTATTCGACCCGTTGAACAATTTGTTTTTTTCTGAAATCAGATTTAAATTGAATTGTTTCTAAAAGTTTGAAAACAAAGTAGATATTTTATTGTTTATTGGAAAAATAATTTTAAAAGCCTGTGCATTAGATATTTGTATTTAATACAAGGTAAAGCAGTAGGAAATATATTTTAAGCCTTAAAAGGATTATTCAGTGCCATAAATTTTCAACTGACTAAAATAATTAAATTTATTTGTTTTCGGTTTATTAAATGATTTTATAACAACTTAAAGATAAGTTTTTTTGACTTTTTAAGTTATTTTTCTTTGAGTGTGCCTTTCTAGTGACCCACACACCAGCACATCGTCTTTGCACAGTCATCGCCAGTTGTGTCCTTTTGTTGTTTCCGCTGTCGTCGTGCAGTCTGTGCTATCTGTGGGTCCTTTTTCCCCCACAACCACCAACTCCTGCCCATCCCCCAGACCCATTCCTCAGTTGCGGTTAGCGGAGCGGTTTGTCATTGTGCCGGCTGGCAGGATTCTTCGCGGCCTGCGCCCCGGCGGCCGTATTGTTTGCGCCTTTAAGTGGTTTTTTATCATTTTGCCGCTGACACAATTTATATCCGGTGCTCATATTTCTTATGCTTATCACTGGGGTCTTCCACTTCCACTTCCCCAACTTCCCACCATTTCTCCATTTATCCTTGGCCGTGTCATGTGTTTGGCCATTCCTCTAATTGTGTTCAAAGTGCAGTAAGCCATGCGGCGAATAAATTACGGATTCTAAGCCTTGCCCAAAGCCAGGGCACGTTCCCTAATTAGCCTAATTAAATATATGCGCGAAAATGTAAACATAACGGACTGTGGAGAGTGCGGAGTGCGGAGGACGGAGGACTCCTTGAGAAATTTCCTTTTAAAAGCTGCGTTTCAGGTTCTCGCGACTCCGTCGCCTTCCTCGCCCCTTTCCCGCTTTTAATTTTGCGCATTTGCAAACAATAGAGAAACGCCGAATAGTCAACAAAGGAGCAAAGGCGGAGGAGCAATTGCGATAAGGCAAGGTAGCAAGGAATGGAGTTTCCTTTCCCGTCACCCAAATTTGGCCAGAATACGCCGGTCTTAGCCCGGCTTGCCCTCTGTTGACGTTGTGTTTTTCTCTCCTTGTTGGCCTTAGGAAACAATAATGCCAAGTTTGCACAATGAGCAGGGCAGCAAAGCAGCAAAGGAACTGGCAGGAGCAGGAATACCAAAAGAAAAAAAAAAACTGAAAAATAAACGCCAAATGCTCGGGCAGTAAAAATTGTAAAGCAGAAAAACAGGGAAAAGCAAACGAGTAGCAAAATAAAAATGGGCCAAGCCAAGAAAAGAAGACAACATTGTGGCAGTTGCAGAAATGTTGACTGTCGTCGGAGTCCGGGATAACAGGACGGAGGAGAGAAAGGAGGAAAATGTCCTGGAAAGTAGGAGAGCATAGGAGACAAGTGGACGCGACCACGCGACGTCCGTTTGAAGAGTTTGTCCTGCACTCCGACAAACTAAGTACGGTGTCCCATTAAAGTAAACTCTCACTTTTAAGTACATGTGTTGTTAAAATTATAATTCAAGGTAATATTACTCTTTATATCTACTACATATTTTTTCAGGTCTTAACATTTCTTTAGAAAAGAAGCGTCTGTGTACATTTTTATTCAAACTTTTGTTTTTAATTCAAATAAACAACGTTTATTTATTTAAAAAAAAATTCCTAAAAAATAAACTCTATGCTCTCCTTTTTCCATCAACTATTTTTCCAAGTGCGTTTGCCTTATAAACATTGGCTTTCTTCCCATTCTCTAGATTTCCTTTGTCGATGGTCTGCTTTTTTCCAACAATTGGTTGAGTTTTATTTATTTTGCGTTAATTGGTAGCACTTTATCTTGGGCCAAATGAATGAGCTGCGTTCTTTAAACAAATCCCGGAGTGAGACGGACCTTGAACTGGCCCATTGCATGGGTTTGGTAATTACGTTTTGGGTTTGGTTTTTTCGGTGGCTTGGCATAAACTTTGACCGCCACGCCCCCTCCTTTTTAGTATTCGCAAACGACGTACCCCCGCCCGAAATCCAATATCAAAGCCAGCTTCTGATATTGCCATTTAATGTTTTTCCTTTTTGTTCGTTCTTCAGTTTGTAACGCTTACAAAATCCTATTCAAAAAGATTGCAAAAGGGCTGAGCGGGGCAGGGACACCAGAGATCCCAAAAAAAAACGAAAAAACGAAAAAATAATAATAAAAAAAGGACCGAAAACTTTTGCACTCACAATATCCATTGAATAATTTTATGACAATATGTGTCAGAGCGTGTCGGTGTGTGTGTGTGTGTGCGTGTGTGTTCCCGAGTTTGAGGGTGTGTGTGTTTCGGTATTTTCTGACAGTTTAAACAGATGCTGCTGTCGTGGGAAATCTTCTGGCAGTGATTCGGCCCCGACTTGCGAGTACTCATGACAATTAAGTGACAAAGCTTAAATACATTTTAAGCGTCAGCTTAAATTTATGACTAAATGAGAAGCAAAGCCGTTTTAAATTGAAATTTAAATACATAAATGTTACTTATCTAATTGACGTATAATTTTGTGTCGTTTACTATTTTTTTATTTAATATTACATAACCCTTTTAAAACGTAAACAGTAAATGTTATGTTTAAACATTTAATTTGTGCATTAAACATTATATTGTTTTATCAGTCTATTCTTATTGCTTTTTGTATTTAGAAGAAACCACTTTTGAAATTAGTAAACTAATATTTTATTAGTATTTTTATAGTGGTTCATAATCACCTTTAAAGTGTACCTGATTTTTAGATATTATTTTCATACTTTAATGTTTGTAAAATATTTGTGTTAAGCAGTGCAAGGAATTATTTTATGTAGTAAAAAATATGCACTTCTAGATTTTTAAATGCTCGTTTAAAAGCATTCCCAATCCGACATTTTTCTTTTAAAGTAAAGCCACTTTCGATTGAAGAAAACTTTCTTCTTGAATTATAATTAACTTTTTGTTTAAGTTTAAAGTGTTCTGGGTTTCCTTTATATTACTTTACTAAACTTTTGGTCCGTGCTCACTTACCCTCTATACAGGGTACATAAATTGTGGAATTCAACTATGCGTCGCTTGACAAAAGGCAATAAACTATGGGGGCATGAGGGTCTGCCAACATGCGACCCACTTTAGGGGGTTTATCCACATTCACATCCACATCCATGGAGAAAATTAGACAGGTGAGAATAGGCTCTCGCACATTGCCCACTCGTCGGATATTGTCTGGCGGCCCGTATCAAATTATGCATATAGAAACCCTATCGCAATGGTGAAGCGCCAAAAAGTATGCTCCGTAACTCGACAAAAGTGGCAACAAATTTAAAATTGGTTTCCACACACACACACAGTCGTGCAAACAAAAGAAAAACGCAGCGACGAGAGAAATATGAAACAATAATAACACCGAAAAAAGGGGCTGTTTACACGCCCCCCATCTACATACAAAAGTATGCAAATGGTTTTACTGCCCCTTTGTTTTTGTTTTGTTTTTCAGCTTTTTTTTTTTTATTTTTTTACTCCCGCTTTGTGTGTGGGTATTGGTGTTATTATGGAGCCATGCTGTGTAATATCTGTAAATTTCTTTTGTTATTGCCAACAACAGTTTTCCCTCCCAATTTTCCCGATCCCCTCGCTTTTTTTCACTGAGCGGTGTTGACATTTGTTGGCATCATTCCACACATTGTTGCCGCTGGTGTTGGTTTTTGTTTGGTTTTCGCTTCATCTTCTTCTTAACTTTTACTATATAATTTGTAGCATATGAATATATGAAGGACCCAGTGGGAAAAAAGGCAGGGAGCTGCAGAAACAAAGAGCGCAAACAACGCCGTCGTCGCTGTGCTCGGTGGCCAAGTTCAAATTTATGCAGTGTCGCCCAATAAATTTCGCAATAAATTCAAAATAAAACTTTCATCTTGGGCTTGCCTATTTGGGTTTCGGTTTTTCATGAGAGTTACCGCAGGTTAGGGTTACGAATGCGAAAAGCCATTCAGACTCGGAATTAAGAGTTGGAAAAGAGATTTTCCTTTTTTTGATATAGGATACAAGTTTGCTTGAATAATAAATTAACTCAATAATAAGTACAACTATAAATAAATTCTTAAAAACTGATAAACTGATACAACAAACCTACAAGAATTCGTAATTCATATTTTTTATTAAATTTGTTTTTTAAACGTACACAATTTTAAAGTGTAATTTCAGCATTTTAAAATTGCTGATCCATACAAGTCAAATTTAAATATTGTGGGAATGGAAAAACATGAACTGATTTCTCAAATACGCGATTATGTTAAATTCCCAGAATTTTCCAATTACGGAAAATTCCCCTAGTCCAATTACCGAAATCGATGTCATTAAAAGTTAATCATGGCGATGGAGAGAAGTTTGGTAATCGGCCTCTTGCCATCGAATGCACAAGCAGTGAAGGGATTGGACCCACCATTTCCGACTGTGACCAAGTGGTGAGCCGACAAAGAAAATTTCGACGTTGGCATTTCGCTGTCGACGGTGGAAACCAGAGCTTAGTGGCGTCCAAATCGATTTGCATGCGCCACTTGCATTTCCGCTTTCACACACGCACCCACACACAGGCACATGCATTTGAAACTTAATTACAGTTTTAAATATCCCATCTAACCTGAAAATCGCACAAAGTGCCGCTCAGTAGTTCGCAAAAAGCCCCGAAAATTCACTCGACTTAATTGCCTTTGGCCCACGACTTTTGGCTGTCCTCAGCTCTACACTCGAAAAATGTTCAATAAATAAGTATTTTCTTTAAACATTATTTGATATTAATTTTCAAATAATTTAAGTCAATTTCTCTTTAAATGTTCACAAAAAAGTTAGGTATTTAAGGAACTAAAAAAGCTCCCTATTAGGCTTTGTAATTAATTTGTATTGAATTTTTGAATTGTTTAAAAACTATTCTGAGTTATATTTTAAAAGCTTAGCTTGAATGTATTGAAACAATTTGCCCAACGATTTCAGTTTGACTAATTATATTACTTAATTAAATGTTTTTATATAGTTTTGATTATTTTCTTTATAATATTTAACCAAATATATATACTTAATTTAATATTCAATGTTTTCCACTTAAATGTATTCTTTTTGTTGAAAAGTACAAACTTATTGTTATTGCTCAAGTCACAAATTAAGCTAATAAATTTCTTTAACGTGTATCCTTATACTACTCCAGGCCGTGATTCTGCCATCTTCAGATTCTCTTCACTTCCGTTGGCGTTGGCCTTTATTGCCAGCCATTTTGAATACCATTTTGTGGTTTATTACTTTTGTGGTGGACCGTTTTCCAAGCAGCAAGCCAAATACACACACGGCTCAACCCTTTTGAAGCAAATGCACTTTCGATTGCCCCCTCATCCAGACCGACCCATTACACTTCTACGGATTTACCCACCGCCCAGCTCAAACTGTGTTTACGGGGTGGTTGCCAGGCGGCTGGCAGCGATTATGGCAGTTAGCGTGGCACTCAGATTATCCCACTTTTGACAGCCAGTCTCCATTCAGCTCGGAGTGGAGCAGAGCCTGGCGAACAGACCAATTCCATCCAATCCGACCCAGTGCTCACAGCGAATTTAATTATTCATGCCACGGAACCTACGGATGCCTGGCTCCCAGCAACCAGGCGACCAGGTGAGCTTTAAAAATCAATTAACCTTGATTGTGGCCAAGGCTCAAAGTCCATTGTACGCCACTTCAATATTTACAGGAGGTAAAAGGGGGTATATGTGTTTTTATGGGCTCAAGTATTTCGATTTCCCTAATCTATGAATATATAACTTTTAAGGGGTTTTTTAGCAGGAATTTTATTGAGGTAAATGGGTTCTAAAAAATTGAAGAAAAGGTCAATTACTCATTTTTGATAATAAAACAGATCATGTTTCATTGCTAGACCTTTATTATTAATATAGCTTGTTGGATCAAACACTTGTATTATCTTTTTTTGTAGCTGATATTAATATTTATTAATTAACTACCTACCAGAAGCCAAGATTTAAAATACCTGTCAAGGCTCAACAATTTGTACTTAATACTGAGTTGAACATCAAGTGAGCATTTTCAGTAAGTATTAATTAATTTCTTTATATTTATTTTGCTTAATTTTCTGGTGATGCCAGAGTGAATTGCAGTCGCAAGAGACACAGTGAGCGAAGCGCTCTTATTTGCTTTTTGTGTCACTTCAGCCGTGGCCATTTCCTTCTGCCTTTTGTTTATTATGTAGGCTTTTCGAGGGGTCGACTGGCACGGATGCCAATGCCATTGATGGCCTGCAATATTGAACGTGACAGTTGGCCTGTCGACCCACAGAGCTCCACTTCGCTTCGCTCGCTCTCGCTCCTCGTTACAGGTGGCTGTCATGGCAAATGTTAATTTTAATAATGGAACGGCAAGCAGCCCGCCTCCTGACCGCCCGCCCTTTGCCCTTGTATCGCCAACGATTCATAACAAATATAAATGTATAAAAATCTTATGAAAATCGCATTTCAAGGGTCAAAGTCAGCAGATACAAATCCCAGCAGATACAAATCCGAGCCATAAAAATGAACCCGAAAAAACCCCAAATAGCCTAACCCTTAAAAACTGTCTGCTTGTCGGCCAGTCAAACAACAAAGCAAAAGTTAACATTATAATTTTTAATATTTTTGCTTTTAGCCTCCTGGGCAGGACATCGTTTTGTTTGGGGCCTTGGCTTAAGTTGCCTTTGTAGCCGGGTGTAAAGCTGTCAAATGCAGGGGAGCTCCTAGACAGGACTTTGCACAGGGTATACGTATTTGTGGCGGTGTGTGCGTGTGCGAGCCCGTTTAGGTGAGGCTGCCAGCTGTGACGTGCCTTTGGAAATGTTACAAAGCCTGGCCCACAAAAAGGATGTACAACACTGAGCCGAAACATCAGGCTTAGCTCATTAGTAGGTTTCTGGGTTTGGGTATGTTTAAGGGTACAACCGAAACGACTTTAAACCATTTAAAACTACTTTTGGACAATAACAAACTTAACTTAACTTAAATTAAATAAAATTTTGTATACTCTGAGAGTATGAATTTAATAAATTTTTGAGAAACGAGTGTTTGAAGCATTCTCCTCTAAAAATGAATACAAATTAAAATCGAAACACTTTGCTTAAGTTCTAAAATTCTCTGCCTGATTTTTTAAGTAATCTCTCAGTAAATTCTCTTGGTGCACGCATCACAAACTGTGGAAAACCTTGGGGGATCCCGTTCTGTGTCCTGTTTACCACGATTTCTCCCTTTTCGCCCTTCACATGCTGCTTTCAATTTCGGCGCCTTTTCGGGTTTAGCTTTTGGTTTTGATTCTTTTCTAAGCCCCATTCAGCTGCCCCTCTGTGTGTCCTTCGATTTCACGCAGAGCTGGCAATTTTTCGGCTGGAGTTTTTCCTTTGGTATCCTGGTAGCCAGTCTCCTGTGCAGCTGTTGCTGTTGTTCTTGTTTTCGCCCTTGTTATTTATTTCCTTAAATTTCATTCCTGTTTCTTGTTTCTTCTTTCTTTTTTCCTTTTTTTCGTTGTTGTGTGCAGTGACTTGTCCTGGAAGGGAAATCGAATTCGAATCACTTTCGGATATTTTTGGTTATAAAGTCGGAAATATTTGCGACATTATTGTTTTCCACATTTTTCTAGTTTTCCGTTATTTGTTTGGTTGTTTTCGTTGGTCCAAACACTTACCTCCTTTTCTGCTCCATATTTTCCTTGTTTTTGTCTGGTCTGAAATTTATTGCTTCCAATTGAGTGCACGAAATGGCAAGAACAAAAGCATCAACAAGGATCAGAGTCCCGGGCGGCAGGACTCGTGAACAGTTCGCGCTCGCCCTTGAGATACACGTGCGTTCGTGTGTGTATGTATTGTACGTGAACGTAAACCTATCCGTATCCGTATCCATGTCCATGTCGCTGTCGTTGTCTATGTCCTTATTCCCGAATGTCCCATCCCCCTTCCCCTTTCCCCTCCACCTCCACCCACTGGCAACATATTGAAAAGGAAGCACATGTAAGCAAAATTGACAAGGCTAAAGGATATCGATGTCTGCTTATAATGTGCAACATATTAAACCTAAGCACACGTTCGCCGAGCGAGCTCTATAAATAACAGCAGCGGGAGTTCGAGGACATCGGTGGGGGGCAGTGGGAGCTCCAGGACTCCGAGTTTTCAGGACTCCATGCCCTCGCCCACAATCAAAGTTGCCGCCAAAACAGTTTTCACTTTGGATGCCATTATTTTGCTGCCCCCGCTTTTCACCTCGGATGTCCTTTGCCTCGGGCCCTGCGGCTAATATATGAGTCCATGTCGCCCTGTTTGGCCTGCCTGGCATGCCGTTGCTTTGTTTTGCTTTGACCCACTCCTGGAGCATGTCCTGCTCCCACGTTCCAGGACTAGGCATATGCGGCAAGTTCACTTGCAGAAAAATCATTACAAGCTTATTAAAAAACTCTTTGAAAAGTATTAGATTCTCTTAATAAAATTCCTTAAACGTTTTGTAAGTATATTGAATTTTTGTTTATTGATTTTTATTGATTTTAATTTTTAAGCCATAAACACAGTGCATAGGAAAATTATAGACAAAATTAATTAATAGTTGTAGGTACTATTAAAACAGGTAAAATAGACTTTAATTTGTAATTAATTTTGAATGTTTTATTGCTTATTTCACCACATGTTAATTTTTTAAATTGTAATCTTTGTTTTAAATACTTTCGCTCAGTGTAGTCTCTTTTCAAACCGACTCCAACTCCAACTCTAGTTGAGTTGATATTGATGATGTTATTAAAATAATAAATTATTTGAAAATTATGAACTGCTGCCATTTCTCATGAACGACCCGACAGTTCATGAGTGGAGGGAGTTGCCACTGGAGGGGCTTATAAATCAAAAGGTAGCCTCAGTTGGCCAGCCCCTTCGAAAAGGGCGGAACTCCTGTCAACCGCACAGACACACATTCACATTTACGTTCACATAGTTGAAATCTCAAAGAGACTATAAAATTAGCAAGTGCCTGCTAACCTGAATTCAAATTTGACTGCCTCGGTTGGAGGGCACCTGCTTACCTGTAAAGTGGCTTGCCGGCACTCTCACGGAACCATAGCACCATGTACACCCGGTCGTCCTTCGCCTCCGGCTCGATGTCGCACGGCAAGGATGCGGTTCGTCCCAGAACGGCCTCCACGGCGACTGTGGAAACTGAAAGACAGAGGGCAAAAACACAATTATGAGTGCACTGCGGTAAAATCGTCATACACATGTGGTTTAGAAATCAAAGTACATTAAGTGATAAAGCATTTTCTTTGAATAAAAGATTAGACCCTTTGTATTTATGAGTTATTTTAAATAAGTATAAAAATAACGACAGTCAACACTTTTTATATGTTATTTTTATAAATATTAAAACTTAGTGAAGGTACTTAAATTATTTAGATTTTTATTATATTTTGAAATCAACTGGTAGTACTATCTGTACAATATCTAAGATATCCCTTTTGATTTAATTGGTAGAGTATTAAAATGCATTTGATTGTTTTTTTTAAAGGGATTAAGTCTAATTAAATCTGGAATAAGATAAGCTATCAAACCGCAAACTTAAATTACTACTGAAAGAGCTCAATTAGTTTAAACTAAAATTGGCTAATTTATAGTTCTGGTTTAAAATCCCCTCTCAAATTAAGTCTATCAACTGGGGGATCTTTTTTCCCTTAGTGTATCATTACCGTTTCCACCGAATGCAATTGAATGAAACGACAGGTGGGGTGACGCTTTTGAAATGTCATGACAAAACTATTGCCAAAGTCATTAACACAATATGAAAATGTCCTTTTTGCTCAGCGGCCGGGCTGAGCTGTTGGGGTGTTGCCACAATTACTGGGACCCGACTCCTTCGTCGATTTCCAGGCAAATGTCAACAAAACGCTGCCTTTTAAGTGTCACGTTGAGACTGCCGTCCCGCAAAAGCGGAGCACGCAAGGCGGCAACCGCACGACAACCTCAAGGCAGCTCCACAACCCACTACCCACTGCCAAACCACCCACGAGAAACCACCCAACCACCCAGCTCCTTTCAACCGCAATAGCCGCTGACGTTCGTCGTTGTACTCACATAATCACAACCAAGTACGTGAGTGGGAATATTAATGCCAAATTGAAGCCAACGACGACGATGACGTCGACAATGGCGATGGCGATGGGGACGACGATGACGATGGCCGGTCTGCGATTTCTCGACGGCCTCATCTTTTGCATTTAAACTGCCAATTGATGTCACTGAAAATGGATAAATGCTAAGGACTCCGCCGTCGCTTCCGGATGGCTAAAACTCATTCCCAATCCAATCAGTCCCAGCCCCACTTCCCTGCCAAGCCAGGCAAATGACAATGGATTAAAGTTGGCCGTCACAGCCAAGTTAAAGCCTCTAATTGTCCCTTGGCGTGAGGAGGATCAAAGTGGTCGAGGGGCGGCTTTGTCGTCACAAGTCGTAAATTGATAAGAGAAACATGAACTGTAAATGCATACCCATCAATCAGCTGGATGAATAAAACATTAATGGCCATCAAAGAGTTGTGAATGAGTGAATATAATTTAATAAGGTAGGGCTTAAGTTGTGACGAGCAAGAATGTTTTTGGTATAGAGTAATCATTTCATTGGCTAGACATTTAAAACTACGAAAAAGGTTTTTATTTTTGTTTTAAAAATACTTTGCAAAAAATACTTTTTAAACCATTCCAAAAATGTTCTTCTTATCATAAACGATGCAGTTGCAAAACAGTTATTCTGGTAACACAAAACCAGCTTTGAGCTCACATTATTACAAAATCTCAATGAAATATCAACAAAATTCAAACAAAATCGGAATTTGTGTTTCTCTAAAAGTTCAGATATGTCTTTACCCTCGTTTTTCGTTAATTTCTATAAAATCTGAGCACTTAATATGCCCCTGTGTGCCCAATAAAATGTTCCACATGCCCCAAGAATTTTAATATCAATGGAATTCCCCATGCAAATCAAAGGATAAGAGATATCTGCCAACGATTGACGCTCGACAAACTCATACGAATCGATTGCGTTGGAGGAAAATTGAAAATTCAATTGCTCACCTGTCCAGCTGTCAAAACCCAGAAACTCGAACACATCCATCATGAACCTATTTTACAGCCTGATGCTCATTAATACCCAAAAGGGAGCCTCACAATCATGTTACGCGTAATTTAATTTCAGCAGCCGCCAAACGAGTGAATGGAACAAAAATAAAATGTGGCCACGAGGATTTCTCAGCTTGCAGACGATGCCAAAAATTGTTGACATTTATTTAATATGCGCACGTTTTATAGAAAAGCAATTCCCAGTCGGATAATTTATGGCACACTACAGAAATTTGCACATGAAAACGTCGACCCAAAGCGCCGCCCACCGAAAAACAGTCGCCCACGTTGAAATCCTGACAAACGGACAAACAGACAAACAGACAGACAGCCAAATGTTTGTACATACATACTGTACATCTTGTATATGAGCTGTATTTGTGTGTGGCCTGTCGCCGAACATGGTAGCAATTTTCGTGCGTTTGTAATTCCCATGTAAGATGTCAAATGCTCGACGAGCAGACTGAGTTAGGCCCTCTATCAGTTGGCTGAAGCTCTTGCACTGGGGAAAAACAATTGCATTTTTAATTGATACTTAAATTTATGTTTTTTGATGATAAGTTTGCACTCTTCTTAACATAATAATTTTCTTTTTTTAACAGAATTGAATTTATTTGCCTAAAAATTTGATGGATTTTTGTTTCACCCTTTAAATAAATGTAAAGACTCGGATAGGTTTTAGAACCTGCGTTTCTTTTGCACTCAAAGCTATTTTTAACAGCTGCCTAGCACTAAATTAAAAGTCAAAATGTTCTACAAAAACAACACCTCTTTTGAGACCATTAGTTATTCAACAGTTTTTTTTGTAAGTGTACTAGTCCTGTTCGGGAACTCCGTCTCAGAGTCCCAAAGGCGGGCGGGCTGTTGCAGCAAATTGACACAATTTGTGATATGCGCCTCCGTCGCCGCCTCCGCCATCTCGTCAGCAAAGGAGATTTCTTCCTCTTCAGCTCCATCTCCACCACCACCACCGCCACCACCTCCACCTCCACCTCCAGTTTCATCATCGTCGCGCAAGCGTAAGTGTGTAATGAGTGATTTGCCCGTGGGGCTCACATGGGAATCGAGGATGGGATGACGTGGGAGTTCCTATCCGATCCAGCGACCACGGAATCAGGCGGCCAAAACCAACTGCCTGGATTTTGGACAGAGTGGCGCGTGCTGTGGCTTCGGTGGCAAGCTGCTCCTGAGGTCACCGGATTGGGCTGCCACATGCGGCAACAGTTCAGTTTGGATAGACAAATGTCACTCCACCCATTCGCGTGTGTTGTGTTTGCCCTCGGTTAAATATGTGTGCTAGCTCGTGCATGCGGCAAAATAGGTCAATTTGGGATTATTAGTGCAAATCGAAGGCAAAACTATTTATAGGAAATTGTTCTCAGGGACTGTGGACACTTTAATCCTTTCATATATGTATGTTCAAGATAAGATTGCAGTTGCGTGTTTACTTGTCAATTGAAATTAATTTACGAAAGCATTAGGCACTTTGAGAAAATCGATTGTACCCATTTATTTTAAGTGACATTTAAATATGGCAGTGGGCTTTATAAAGTCACCGTTTATTAATTTGTAGTTGTTTTATATTGCTAAAATATAAATCTAGACTTTTTAAAAACGAACACAAAAGATCAACTAGCTGGTCATACAAGTAAACAAAATTTGGAATTAAAAATTAATCGAAACTAGAATTTGTAGTTTTAATATTTTGTTATGTTTTATTTTATTTTATTACAGTCAACAATAGGAATGATTACCGATATAAAGTTATTTCTGCACTGTTTTGATTTTCTGTCCTTCGGATTCCGAATCAATAGACCTATGACTATAACCCTCTTATAGTATCCTTTGTGTGATGTCAATCGAAACTGATATTCATGCATGTAACCTTTACCTACATTAACGACATTTCACACACATGCACGAGGGAAACACCAAAGCAAACATCTTAACAAGGGAATGGGAATTTCCTGCTGATTTCCGTTTGTTCCTATATGTTGCTATATACGGTAACGTTTTTCCTGCGTTACCCAGTGTCATTTCACTTTTTATGCTGGCTAAAGTGGAAAACAAACACAAATTTCATTCTGCTGCACGCCCCATCTCCGCTCGTCCTTTTCTATATGTATTTTTTTTTGCCAGGAAAATTGCCAACAGCTAGGCAACACATACTTAGCACGCAGCAGGGCAAAAACACACACACAGATACAGCGAGTGGATAGACGGCACATACAGACTGCGGCACGTCGTTCGGCGCACTTGGGTTATGCACATAGTATTTATATTTATATAGAAAAGTCGCCGTAGCCGTTCGCCCTATATAAACGAAAGGAGCTGTGAAACTTATGCAAATTGCATTTCAGTGTCTGCGCAAAAGCTCGACACAAAACACAGCGTCGAAGCAGAAGTAGGAGCAGGAGCAGAAGGAGCAGCATCAGCGCCTAAAAGTATGCAATGCTAACGCGCCTTGCTCCAAAAAGTTGTAGAAAATGCGCATAATGAAATCCATGGCCACGGCAGCAACTACTTTACACTTGAATACAAACAGTCCAAGAACTAGAGAGGTTAAGAACAAAAATTATGGGTAAATACAGTAGTTCACTTTATGAAACTTGGGCTAAGTTCAGACCAACAATGATTATTACAAAAATTGGTGTACAAAATTAAGCTAAATAGGTTTTAAAATTTATTATAAATAAATCACGGTACCCCGATTTAAAACATACTTATTAAATGTAAATGTGAAAGGGAAAAAAATAGATTGTAAATTAAAGGTAACAATTTTTTGGTATAAAGTTTAATTACCAGATGTAAAACATATTTTTATTAACGCACAAATTTAATGTTAGCGATAAAAATGTAAAATTAAGTGTTCGTCCTTTTTTTTATTTTTTTTTAAACATGCCGTATAAATTAGTTCAAGTTTTGCTGAGGGAACTTGTCTTTTAAAATGGATTTTTTTTCTGCTATTGTTTTTATATTTTTCTTAATTAAATTTTATAAAGGTCGTGACATTTCATAAAAAACATGTTCAGTGTAGGACCGTGGCAGCTTCTTAGCTTGACTTGACTTGGGCTGGTTTGCCTTTTTTCACGTTCCACTTTCGCGGCAAACGCTCCTGCTTCTTCTTTGGCTTTTCCATACATTTTCCTCTTCCTATTTTCGCTGGAGGGTGTGTGTGTGTGTGTGTACTGGGTGTTGTTGTTTAAGAGAGCGCCAAAGTTTTTCTTCTCGTTTCACGCTACAACCGCAGAGATGCCAACGACAACGAGTCCTGAGCATGGTAATTTCTGCAGGTCCTGGATGGCTGCTAGTAAGTGTGTGTGTTTGTGTTTGTGTGTGTATGTGCCTGTGCGTGTGCACTTAACTGTAGACACTTGTAAAAATAGTGTGCGACTGTAAAGGCAGCCACTGATGTCGACCCTGGCCGAAAGCTAAAGCTAAAGCTGAGGCTAAAGCAGGTCACGTGTGGCATAAACGTGCCATTGCGTCAGTCGTTGCTGTTGCATTGTTATTGTTGTCTTGGGTGTAGGTAAATTCCTTAAATAAATACGTATGCATATATGCACGGTGTGTGTGTTAGCGTCTTTCACAGCGTACACAGAAAACAAAATCTTATTTCTTTCAAAAAAAAGGGGTAAAAAAAATCAATTATAATTCTTTTAACCTAAGAGCTCAACCTTACAATTTTACTCGCTTGTAGATAATTAAAATACATATTTTAAGTACAGTTTTAACATTGTCCTTTTGATCTTCAATCCTTTTCTTTCTGTGTGTTTGTGTAATTGAGATGAAAGTTAATGGCCAGCATAGCATACTTTTGAGCGCCCAAATCGCAAGCTAACCAAATGCCAGACAATGTGTGTGTGAGTGTGTGCTGCTGTGGCTGTGTGCGTGTGAAAGTGAATGCCACTAAAAACAACAGCCCAGTGGCATTGTTGTTGCCGCTGCCGTAGTGCCTAAGTGGCACAAGGTAAAGTCGCATTGCTGCAGCCTCAGTTCTCACGTTCTCAGGTGCCACGCCCTCGTTTTGTTTGCGGCGTGTGTGCAGCTGTACCTGTGTGTTTGCACTATTTGCACTAATTTAGTTTGAAAAACAAACACAGTCCTTTGTTCAATTTTCGCCTTTCAGATTTGTAAGTGGAGAATGGGAGTGGAGAGAGGTGGGGAGTTGGGCTACCACACTAAGAAAAATTAATTGCCTTAAAAATAGTTTTCTGGAATGAAGAATTATTTTTTTGTTCAAATTTGATAATCTTAAAAGTATAATTATTGAACAATTAAATTGAGAAAGCTTGTTGTTAATCTTTATGTTCTTTTGAGGATTGCAGAATTTTTAAAAATTCATTTTTATGTTTACCCGTTTTCATGGTAAATAATTGGTTTATAATATATAAAAACTTTTCTTAGTGTACCATCTGAAATTCTTAGCCAAAGGCTGCATTTTTAATGCAGCTTAGTGAAGCAAGAAGAAACCGGCTCACAACAGCCTCGGGAAAATGTTAGCCCACTTTCCGCTTACACCTTGCACTCGCATTTTCCCTCACCGTAATTAGCAAAGTAATTTTTCTGTGCTTAAATTTTACATGGCACTGCAATTAGGGGCGCTTCATTCACTCTCCTTCTGGCTTGGAGCAGGGCAATTAGCATGTCAATTGACGAGCCAGAGTCAACAGACACAAATTCAATTTCGGTATGATAAATAAAATGGCAATCGTGACAGTCATGATAGCAGTCACAAAACTGGGCCAATAGCAAATACTTTTACTTCTTTGTTGCCCCCGTAAAACAAGTGAAACAACGAAAGAAATAACAAACTGACAGGCAGGCACGACGCTGCCTGTCTACATTATTGTTGACCTTCGGCCTTGTCGCAGATGAGTGGGCGTTGGGCTATCGATTTCCCATCGCTGGCACAGGGCGCAGCAATCGATATTTGAATAAGTGTGTGCGGTGTCCTTAGCGCTTTAAGTCTAAGGAGCTCGAGAGCTTAAAGTGAGGGAATTTTCAAGACATCTTCGACGTCTCTCCGGTTACCCTGGTCAAAAGGCCAGGTGCTAACCCGAGGCATGTGAACTGGCAACTGGCAACTGGCAGGAGTTCAGAGGCTGACCACACAAACACTGACTCCCAGTTCACAGCCTTGTGCAGTTTGATGCCTTTGGATGCCAGGGATTACATCAATTACAGAGCCGGCTTTCCTTCAAACCAACCTGACCGAAAACGTAAGAATAACGAGTCGGGGCAACAGGACCTTGCCACCGCCTCACAATGGCCCAGTTTCCATTTCCCACTGCCACGCCCCCTGGAGCACCCGCACGCCTCCAATTTTTCCACACTCGTCGTCGTCGTCGTCGTAGGAATCGTCGTTCCACTCGTTCGCACTGTGTACATTTGACCCGAAGTGCATTGGTCATCACGTGTGGCCATGTGTCTGCATTTGAGTGCACTTTGGTCAGCAATTATTTTACGTTGAGGTCGCATTAGAGGTGTGCGCCCTCGCTGCCAACATAGTTGCTTTGGCCAGGACGAGTGCGAGGGTCGATTGAGCAGGGAGACAGAGCTACTGATGCTCCTTTTAACAAAACTTCAGTGTCTTTGTTATCAAATTTATAAAATTTTAATTGCATAGCCTGGATGGGTTCGATAGAAATGGTAACGACTTTGGTCGGTTAATTGAAAGAAATACTATAAATGAGATAGAAGTCTACAATATTTTACAAATTTTGTGTTTTAAATTTTGTATGTTGTAAACGTACATGCAGAAACTGCATTTAATAATAGTGATGATTTAAAACAAGTTTTCTTTTCATTCCCTTTTTTTTAAATGTGCTTTAAACTTATAACAAAACAAAAACAGTTTGGATAAGAACCCAAAGAATAGCATTACAAGACCAAGTTTAGTAGTCCTTGTAAAACAAGATGCCCCTAGTCAAAAATAAATGTTTGAATATCTAAATCAATGATAATTTGCAACTAAAAACTTACAAAAAACAAGCACAGTTTTCCTTATAAAATGTAAAACCTAAAAAACTAAAAAATAAAATATTTGTTGACAACTAAGATGCTTTAAAGATCAAAATCTTCGCTGATTATTCAACCGACCCTCTTACGCCCCGATGGCTGAAAAAAGCGACTCTTCCGACACCAGAACTAGTCGAGGAAATAAAGTAGAAGAGAGCTTGCCCAGATCTGCCATCCCACCTAATGGCAGTCTCGTACACAAGGGATCGAAGAGCAAGGAGTCAGGAGCAGGGACATACGTACAAGGGTGGTGATGGTGAAAGGGAAGTCAGGAAACTTGGCAGCCCGCAGGAGTAGTTGGCCAGTGGCAATGGCATTGGTCCTGGTCCTGGTCCTGGTCCTGTTACTAGGGAACTATGGCACTCTGGCACTGGCTGGCAGCATATTGAAGTGCTGTTCGACGCCAGCATTTTGCAGCTGCATTGTCATGTCAACCGATAAATTCACACATACGTGCCCGCATACCACCAAACAATTGGCACCTTTGGCTATCCTGTTTTTTTTTTGGCCCTTTTTTTTCGTTAGGATTGGAGCGTAGCAATTGGAGCAGATGCTCGGTGCTCGAAGACCCAAAAATCCAGAGCCGGAGCAAAGTGTGTGCACTGAACTGTTAGTTATGTTTGCTGGCAGGCAGTCGGCTCACGGGTCGCATACGTAACGTTTCCGCTGCTTGACTACTGAGCGGAATGTCTATCAACTCAATACGTTCTCCTCCCTCCCTTTTTTTCTGGCCAAAAGGGCTTCGTGTGCGTGGAATCGCGGCAGTCGTGATAATGGCGGCAATTGACAGTCCTGGCCAAACTGTGTGCGCCGCATAATTTAGTGGCTTCATAAAAACTGTCGCAAAAAGCAAATGCAACACAAAAAGAACACGAGCTTCCGAAAGTGATGGGTTTTTCAGACGGCTTAATTATATTGTTTGCAATAAACCAATTCAATGGGTAGTGTACATGCCTACTCTATGTTTTATTTTTTCGGTGAATTATGTATCAGGTTAACCAAACTGTAGTTTCTGAATTCTTTTTTATGTTATTTTACGAAATCCTAATGTTTGGTTTCTTTTTTTTTTTAAAGAAAATGTATTTTTCAATTGTTTAATAACAGCCTGAATGACTTTTACAATACATTCACATGCAGTTTTCAATTGTTTTGTTTTAAATTTTACAAACAAATAATTTATAACATTTTTAATTTTTATTTGCCTCTTGGTCCGGTTAACAATCTTAAAAACCCAATATGACTTTCTCGTATATTGAAATTGTTATGGCCCTTTTAATTTGTTCATGTTGAAAATTAGTTTTACTTTTTAATTTTTTTTTTTAATAATTGCACTTAATTGCACAATTTTATTTACCGGAACGATCAAGTTTATAATTTACTTTGATTTAAAGTTAAATTTATGCTGATGTAAAGATGATACTTTATATTATTATTTCTTATTGAATTGCATTTCAATTTTTTTATTACCAATTTTTGTCCGATTAAATAAATTAATAATATTTCTAGACCTGTGTATAATTTAGCCTTTTTAAAATGAGATGGGCAAATTTTAAGCTTAAATGCCTTGGTATTTTAATCAATTAAGTTTTTGTGACTATTTATTTTAATTGTTTCTGTACCAAATCTTAAACGCGAATTGATTGTGTTCGAATTAAATATGGGTTATTGAAAACAAATGAGATAATTAATTATTCATTCCCTCGCCAATAAATATTTAATTCAATTTATTATGACCACATTCAAAGAGTATAAGTCGAATATCTATTTTAGTGGCAAAAAGATTCCAAATTGCAGACCAAAAAAAAACACATATATCCATGGGAGGTTCCATTGATCTGGGCATAAAAACAATGTTTTCGACACGCAAAAAAAAGGCTGCACTAATTGAAGCCATGCGAATGGGTATTATTTCATTCATAGCCGGATTTCAACTGTTGTTAATCAGTTTTAATTACTCCGCCTTCCATTTGTAACGTGTGTATGCAGTTGTGCAATTGTGGGCGTGTCATGGATTACAATGTGTGCAATTTGGTGGCCATATAAAAAGCCGCAGCATACTTATGCCAGGGCTTCAAAAACTTTTTGCCCAAATGCCTATGGCAAACATTTTGGCAAGATTTTCGCAGAGCTCTGCGATTTGCCGACAGTTAGACACAAGGCAAAAGTTTTCCGCCCCCTTGGGGTCCTCGTGCGTGCGTGTGTGTGTGTGTGTGTGAGGGGGCGTGGTTTATGTGTGTGTATGTTGCAGTGGAATTTGCAATTATTGCCGCTTAGCACAAAAATTCCTTGCATGCCAACTTGGCAAAAATATTGTGGAGAGTTCTTCACCCGCCGCCGCCATGAATGACAAAAATGAATTTTAATAATGTTGAACAATTATATTTGCATATTTTCGGCGGCGCTAAAAACTTTTATTGACTAACTTTTGCCAGACCATAAACCAATTGGACTTTTCTGCTTAAATTTCGATTCGCATGTGTTGCTGCGGGTCGCGTGGTAATTAGCTTTTGACTTTGTAAGCCAGAAGTAACAAAGTCAATATTATTGTGCCTATTCCTGGCCAAATATTTTCCAGGATAAGCCACAAAATCTCGCTTTAAACCAACTTTTGGAAAATCAATTTTCCCGCCAGTGGCCACGTAGCTGCGCATTAAAACTTTAAACTGTTTCAAAACTCGGCGCGAAAAAATTTCATTACCTTTTTGTTTTTGGGGGAGTGGCCAACCTTTTTGGTCGTTATTTTCCGCTGCTCTCAAAGTAAATATTTGACAAGACATAGCAGAAACAACAATTGCGACGCCTGCGTTGTCCTCGCTGAAGCACTTAAAACCTAATTAAATTTGCATTACAATTTTTTTCGGTTTTTATTTCCTCCTCCTGCTCGTTGTTTTTGTAGCCCCTAATTTTGTTTTGAAAAACAGCCAAGAGCCATAACTCGGGTGGAACGGAGGAGACAAAGGCTGTCAAACTGGGCTCGCTGACTGGTTGACAAACAGGATACACCGAACCGGGCTATCTGGTCAGCTGGGAAAAGCTTCAAAGCCGGGGCATATTTTTGAATTAAAATATTTTATAATTGACGCTTTGATCCAACTTCTTGGAAGGAGAAAGTGGAAGTGTTCAAAGTATATTATTAAATATTATGGACAGGTTTGTATATGTTTGAGTAAAATGAGGAGTTAAGGTAGACAGGTGTCGTTGAAATGTTGTCAATAATTTTGGGGCACATTTTTCATATAATTATTAATTTCTTATATACAAATAGACTTCATAATGACCCTCTTGAGGTTAGTTTATACCTAAGAGAAGTGACCTCTGAGTATGTTTGACACCTCTGCCCATTAAAGCTTGGGTAAAAACTTGAATTTCAGTTCACGATTGGTGACATCCCATTGAAAAGTGTCGTTACCACTGGAAATCTCACCATGAATGGGCCCAGGAATTCATTTTTTCCGGCTGCTGCAGAAACATCAAGCAGTGAGTGCAAAGAAATAATAATAAAAAAGACGAAAAGCAGACAGCATGAATATGTATCTGCATAGACGACATGGTTGCATTTTTTTCCTCGCAATTCCAAAGAAACATTTAAACTCGACTTTCCTGTTTCGTCTAGCTTTTGTTGATTTTCCCCGTGTACTTTCTGTTTCTTTTCTATTTTTTTCCCTTACCGCCAAAAGGTTTTATTCACAGCCAGCTAGTGTATTCAATGCAACTGCAGCTGAAGCAGATGTTCAGCCCAAATTGTGTGCTTATGAGGGATCTTTCATCGCCTGGTTGGACCTGAATACTGGGCTAAGTCGGGTATTGAGCCTCCAAAGCGGGGCTCGTAAACACGTAGAATATTGGCCATTAAGTGGTGTCAGAAACGAAGGAGTGATGGGGCCATAGATCAAGCCCTTTTTGGGGCCACCCAGGAAATCATTTAAAAGACATTAAAATTTATTTGAGCGCTCGTTAAAATGTCCGCGGTACAAGTACTTGCACACAATAGGCCATAAAGAGTGCGTGCGTCACTCCAAAAAAAGGTTACAAGTACTAACTGTGGACTATGTAAATGCTGCCGGCAAAAAACACGTGTTCTCTTAAAGTCTCCGGCAGACCTGGCGTATACGCAATAAGTTTGCTCAATCTGGGGTTGAGATGTGGAGTCCGACAACTGCAATAAAGTAAAAACTTGAAGATTTATTTCCTCCCTGAAGTTGCTGCTGCTGCAGCTGCACACCCATTGCCACATATATATATGTTTTTGTATATATCCAAAGGCACAGATACAGCGCAGTCCATATGTTGCGTGCAAATCACAGAGTTGGGTTGGGTTCCTCAACTCAACTATCTTTTCCTCTGTCCTTCTGGCTGCCATCGCCATCGCCATCGCCGGCTACTAAAGACGTTGCCAACAGGAAGTTTGCAAACCAAAAACGGAAGCGCCAAGATTTATTATAAAAATGCTCATAGCTCAGGCAGGCAAGCGGCAGCATATTACGTTAAAAGTGGCCAACACACACATAGACACGCCAAACTTTATACGCACACCCACACACACAATAGTTACACACAAAAAAAAAAAAATATAATAAAGTTATAAAGACACAGCTTATTTTAACAAAGCGATTGGTGTTTTTCAGAATTAATCTACCATTTACATTTGAATAAATGTTGTATAAATAAATTTAATCCTTCCGTTGACAAAAAATACCTTATTACCATAAGATTATGGACATTTGGAGAATATTAATATTAAATAATTATAAAAAAAGAAAATTAATTAATAAAATTTTAAAAATCATTTTACACATCATCACACTTTAAGGCAAAGCGTTCTTTCAAAGTTCTTTGAAAGGAGAGAAAATAAACGAGTTTTATCAGCATTATTTTAAACCAAGCTAGATTTTACGACAAAGGCAGGTACCATCGTAGCCTAGTTTTATAAGCTTATATATTTTATACTCGTGGATAATGAGAAAGACTTTATGGGCCCTCGTATTATTAAATATTTTAATGACATTTTCCCTCAGTGCTCGCCTACACCCATAGGTATTTATGTAGCCCCGTGGACTGGGCAAAAGTTGGCAGCAAATTGTGCGGTCCAACACTAAGGAGGGCAGCTCTTAATTGCACATTTATTTGGGTTCGCCAAGGAAGTCCCGGGCACTCAGCTCATAGCCACCCAGCCCAACTCGTCGGCTAGTCTGCTGCTGCTTAGTAGTTTATCATTCGCTGTACTTAAATTACTCCACCCCAACACATGTGAGCCGAAGGAAAAACTTTGTTCTCAATCCTCTTTGGGTGTTCCCTGCTTTTTTTTTCCTCTTCGGTTTTCAGTAAGCAGAAGCCTGGCAAAAGTTTTCGCCCCTGGACGCAAAACGGAAATCTGTATATTAAATGACTAATTATAGACATTTTATTACCTTGAGCAAGATAAATGGCCAACATGTGAGAGGGCCAAGTGAACTTGTGAACCCAGCTTAAGTTTAGTTCGGTAACTCACTGCTTTCTGTACACAGAACAAAAAGTATTGTATAGTCAACAAATTGTTAGGAAAAGATTTTTGGTTTCAAATTAATATAAAACGTCCTTTATAGTTACATTTAAAAAAAAAGAAATTTTTATACTAAGTATTGTTTTATGAAAGTCATTAATAGAAAAAGGTGCAAGGTAGTTTGCGATAGCAACTTTTTATTTATTTTATGTTCACTACTTAAACCTAAATAAAGCTTCAAGTAATAATCATGAGGGTACAATAAATTAAAAATGGCCTCGTGTCGAGATTTTAATTCGTGGCTGTAAATAGTGGTTTTTTTTAGCACAGCTTACAGCTCTTAAAAGTGGCAGTGGCAGTATCGGTAACAGCTTGTCAGTTGGCAGTTGCCAGAACATTTTCAATTAAAAAACAGCCTAACCTTGAGGAAGAGAGGAGAAGACACTGCCATGAAATGAAAATGGAAAATCCGCAAAATTAAAATGACAAAAGCGAGGCGTTTACTTTAAAATGCATTCACTCAGTGGCGGCGCCGGCAATTTCCACGTTACGATTCGTTTCATTTCAGTTAGTGTGCCACAGCTGCTGTGTGTATATGTGTGTGTGTGTGTGTGCATGCCCCCTATTATGTTTTCTTTTTCCCTCCTTCCTTTTCATACTTTTCCCACCCACCCACTGGGGGGATGTACGAATTTCTTTTTTTGCAAATGCTGCAAATGAATTTTTCCTTGCTGCTGTCGCTGGCGCTGCCGTTGCATTTAGTGGCATCATGAGATGCTATTGCAATTTCCTTACTTGTCGCACATACTAATTCGCACACAGTGCGGGTAGAAATTTTCCTGCTTGACATATTTTTTATATACAGTAGGGATCACAGTAGTAGTAGGGGCACATGGAATTGGATCGGATTAAAGGTTAAATTATTTTCAGACCATGAACAAAATAAATCTCTTGGAACATTTGGAAATTTTATTTTATTTCAATACCCACAAAGAATATATTTTACTGACGATAAAAAAACTTATACCTATAACCTGCGGAATATAATAAACTTTTTTTTATATTACAGCACCAATTATAACATAAATAATATTTAACTATGCTTGCTGTGACATCCACATTATCAAAACTTCCTTCCGGTATTAACCAGTTCTTTGAAAACTAAAAAAAATACTATTATTTTGTACACAGCTGTGCGTAGTATTTCTGTATGGGAAACAACAGAAAACATAACCGCAAACCAGCGTTAAAGCAAAGTGAGTGTGCTCAAATGCTTTGCATAAACGGAAAGTAATAATTTAACGCAAAATTTCCTTTTGCTGATGCTGCTCCTGGGTCTCAGCTCCTGTTTCTTACGCTTCAATGGATCCCCCTCCAAGGATGTGTGTGAGTGGGTGGTGGGTGGAAATGCCTTTACCGCTATTGCGCAAATTGAACTTTTAACTGTGGCACGAGCTTCCCCGGGCATCCGGTGCCAGCTGTGTGAGTTGCTGCTGTGGCTGCTGCTGTTGCTGCTGCTGCTGCCTGAGGAAACGACAACATGACCTTCGGGCGATTGCCTGCTTTAAATTTGTTAAGCATCTTCCGCTTACGATATGGCAATAGCCCCCAGATGCATATCATCCAGTTGCAAAACTTCTGGCAACTTATTAGCCCTAGATGCCTCGGAGTAATCCGCAATCAATGGAAGTGGCTCTTAAGGCCACCAGCTGTATCTACATTTAAGCCAATTGGTTTTTGAAATTAAGAATAAATAAATATTTTATTATTCTCCCAATGATTTTATTTAAGAAAGCACGAAAAAAAACGTTTCTGTTGTGTTTTTAAACAAACAGAAAATAAATGTACACAAAAATGTAAGAAAAACGTTCTCATTAAGAAAACACAAACTTTTAATTACGAATAATATTTATAGTAAAAGTAAAAAAATAAGCTGCATATAGCAGGTTTTTTATTTGTTATTGATGAATTTTTATTTAGGGAAACAAAGTCTACAACTGTAACCTTCAATTGTTGTCGAAAGAGTGGTATGCAAAACGCTTTAAAATGCAATAAACAAATGCTCCTATGTATGATTTTCCTTTTGCTGTATTTTTTTCCTTTCTTGTTTCGAATTTTTTTACTTGGCAAACAATCCTCGTGGCCTTAGCCTTTCCTCCGGAAAACTGTTTCACTTAGTCCAATGCATGTTTACACTTGAGACAAATGTGCCAACACATACTAGAGAGACATGGGCGTAGTAGGACACTAGTAAATTGGGAATTAGCCGTCGGATGACCCATTGTAAGAGGTTTACCTGTACCGAGAAAGGGTTGTGCCGAAATTAATTCGCTCTTGGTACACTTTTCATGGGATTTTTGGAGCAGAGCCCCAAGGGGATCTTCTCAGCGCCACTGACAAATGCAAATTTCATTTTCATGCTAGGCTAAATCGAGTGCGAGAGGAAAAAAACAGAAGCGGAACTCTCGGTACCGCAAGCAACTCCCAAGAAGATTTCAACATGTCCAAACATGCAAATTTTCCAGTCTGTCGCTGCCTCCTTGTTTTCCGCCCAATCTCGTTGCTTTTTTTCATTCCGCTTTTCCTCTCCCGTGCTGTTGTTTTTCCCAAGCGCCGCCAAGAAATTAAGTAGGAGAGGAAGCTGGAAAAATAGCAAACCCGGCAACCGGAAAAACGGAAGCAACGTGCGTGCATGCGTGACACAATTGAAGCGCCTAAAACGCCGAAAGCTCAGACCAAAGTCGCAGCTGAAGACCAGAAACCAGCAACCAGTGCACAACAAAAAAATCTCACTTTTGAATAACACTTCTTTTAAAACAAAAAATTTAATATATGTTTTCTTGAAGTGTTTTGGTCACACTGGTCTACAAAAAAGGCCACACTGGTCTATGAAACCAGTGAATCCATTAAAAGAAAAAGTATGATCAATTATCTTATTTATATTTCTAAAAAAGTAGGTATATTATTAATATCTGTATACACACAATAATAAAAAAATATAAAAGCTATGTACATAAAATTGTATTATCAAGTTAATTAATATTTAATATAAAATGAAAAAAAAAATTCAAGTAACTTTGTTATATTCAATATTGACAGAAACTAAGATTCGAGCACGGTTTAAGACTATTTAAAAAGTTAACAAAAAAATCACAAATATAAATTTTCGGTACTCAAGCTATTTTTTTCCAAAGTGCACCGACCAGTTTTTGACTGAGCTGAGTTGAACGGAGCTGAGAGAATATACTTATCTTCTCCGTGCTCTCCGCCGTAGTCGAGCTATCGGACCCGGAGGAATCGTTAGCCTGACATTTTGGTCGCATCGCACTGACGGCTAAACAAAACAAAACGAAGCTCTGGAAGGAGGAACGAGTTGCAAAGGCAACAATAGGCAAAAGCAAAACAAGTTGGATGCTTTATCAAATGGTTTTTCGACTTTTGGACACCCTGTATTATGATTCTATTGTGTTTAAAACAAAGAAACACTGTACTGGAATTCCAAAAACCAATGCAAACAAGAGAATATTTTAAGCCTATATTTAAAACATTATTTAATGTGCCTCTTTTGGATGTTTATAACACACTTTCTTGTCTTTAATTAATCTTAAACTTCAAAATGTTTATGGTTTTAAATTCACAAAAATCAGCAAATGAAAACTAAATACCATCAAGTTAATTATATGAGGAATATGTGTATTTAAAGTTATACTATGAAAATGTAAATATATATTTTCTTTATGAAAATTATTTATAAGGGCTTTCGGAAATTAAAATGTACTTATTTTTTTCAAGCCAAGAGTGTCAACCTTTTGAAAGTACCAAATCAACCAAGGGAAACGCACTCAAGTGATTTGACGATTGATTTTGCTGTGCATTTGATTGCCCTTTTTTTGGGGGGGAGGGTTCTTAAAAGGGTATATGCTGGGGCTATTCAAAAACAAAACAAAACCTGAATGGAGTAGCTGGAAAAGAGCATTGCCCGCAGCCGGCGACAAGTGCATAAAAATACACAGCCAAATGGGAAAGGCAGAAGCAAAATTGTTTGGAAAATTGATTTTTCTTACATTTAACCGAGCATTCGATTGCTTATTTTACGGACAGACAAAAAGTGGCAAGAGTGCAAACAAAGAGCGAACCATCAAGTGAAGTGGAAACATTGAATTATTTATATTCGTTGCATTGCGTTATGTTCTTCCCTTCTTGCCATTTCCGTTTCCTTTCATTTTGGTAACGTTTTTTTTTGTTTTGGTTGTTATTTCTTATTTTTTGTTTGCTAATTTCTTTGATTGCTTTACCAGTTTGGGCTCGCTGTGCTTCCTTTTTCCGCTTTTGCCCGTTCTTGTTTGCCAATGCGCTATTTACTCTTCACGCACAAAGACAAAGGCCAAGGGTCCCGGCGCACTTGAAAATTGCCTCAAATATTTATATACGGAGCAGGCTTCGTTAGCTTACCCACCTGCGGTTATTTGGACGACGAGCCCCCATCCCCATCCATCCAGTGCCGGGGCTCCCATCATGAAGTATTCATACCACGGCAACTCAATTAATTAGGTAGGAACAAGAAAAGCGCGTTGGCAGACCAGAGCCAGAACTAACCTTTGTGATATAAGACCACCGAGAACCGAATGCTCTGGCATAATGCTAATTATTTTACATCGGCGACACCCAAGAGTCAAAGAGGCGGAATGGAAGTTTCAATTACAAGTTTAGACAAACGAAGGGCGGGCGACATTTGCCTTTTGACATGGGTAATGTGTTGCCGAGAGGAGAATGAATAATTATCAGGGGAATAACTGGGATACATGGGGCGGATGAAGTGCTCAAAACTCAATTAAGGGTTACCTACCCATCAGCCTCAGATATTTCCCAAGAAATTGTTATAAAATACGTGATCTTTGCCATTTTTAGATAGGATTTGTGTCACGAAATGTTCTTCATTTATGGCTGATTGCATCTATGTTGTTTGTTTGTTTTTAAACAGTAAAACAAATGCAATATAATTTGTGCTTTTATTATAATAATTTTCATGTCTGCCAACTGCTCATTAGTATTCAATTTACATTTTTATGTCTACCTAATTAACATATTTGAATGTTTACAATTTTGTGTGAAATCGACCAAAATTATTACACATATTTACTGGCTCACACAATGAGAACTTACAATTTAAAATAAAATTAAAAGGGCTTTTTTTAATTGTCGGCTTATAGGTGTAAAATTACCATTTCTGTTATTAATATTTTAACTGGGTTATACAGTTAGCGTTAAACAATAAAAACAAAACTTTTAAAGAATATTTTCAGAATTTGGTCTTAACACTTGTATTTTCCAAAAAGTATATCAGAATAAACTTTATTAATTAAAAACGATGGCCAAATAGCTTAAGTATTTCCAATTAAATTTCACGAACATAACGAGAAAGTAATTTTGCAGGATTTTCAATCTCAATCAAAAGCTCATCTGCCTTTACTCAAACCGCAAATAAATGCTATATTTGCACTCCAGGACATCTTAGTTACTTGATATCTGCGTAGTAAGTTTGACCACAAAGTAAAACTTCCCGCAATCTTAACAGTTTTGCCTTTGAAATGTATCCCCCTTACACCTTTCGCCTCACATAATGGGCCATCCGCTTTTGACCACCTTCCGACAAACCTTTACCCCTGGTGGGGGAGAACTTATTGATGGCACTGTTGATAAATTCAAAGTGACACTGTCCGTTGCCAGGAGACGGAGGAAAACCGCTCAACTTATTGGAGGATCCTGCTGGGATACTTTGTCCTTGCCCTGCCTTTTGTTGTTTGTGCCGCTTTGTTTTTAGCAACATTATTAATTTTAATAGAAAACTTCGCCAGCTGAGGCGCGAGTGGGGAGAGCCAAGGGTCTAAAAATTAATGAGGGTTGTCCACTTGGCGCTTGTTGAATTTGTAATTTGTTGCCCGCTCCGTTCCCATAGGAATAAGCGATGCTTTGTAGTTGCCGTACACTGGGAATAAAATATATCTCCCTAAAATATATCTCCTAAAAATTACAGATTATTTTTATAAGCTCCTTGTTATTTCTAAGAGTACAAAATCATTAAAACTAACTTCATTTTAATTTCTTTTAATTAAGAAATAACTAAATAATTAGTGTTATTTATAAAAAAAACATGGATAGATCTAAAAAGATCTCTCGTAACAGAAAAAATTTTAGTTGGAATTATTTTAATATACTTTTTATATGTTCTTTATTATTTCTAAGAGTAAAACATCATACTTGAATACTGAATACTTTATTTTAATTTCATTAAATTTAAGATTTAAGGAAAAAGTTTATGTTATTTTTTAGAAAATATGGCTAAGCCATACTAACTTTACATTTTGGCTTGGCTTTACAACAGCTTCTAATAAACAAAAAACATGCCTTTTTATTATAAATTTGTTTGTAAAATTGTTCATACATTTTCTACAGTTTATAATTATTAATCCAATGTTTCTCATGATTTTTCTCCAAGTGTTGCTGCCATTTTTGTAAATGTTGCCCCAAGATAAGCGACAAAGTGTAAGCGTGGCAATTATTTGGTGATTTCTCAATGCTCTCACCGCCAGAGGCGATGGCGATGGTGATGCTGATGGTGAAATTTCCGCGACGAGTCGGAGGTGCAAAGACAAAAGGCTTGCTCGACTTGGCCATATCGCACGGCACTAAACTTAATTTAATAGCGGCAATCGCAACGCGGCGGCGGCGGTGGCCCCAAGTGCGCATCAATTTTAAAGCCACACCGCGCACTTTACGCTAGTCGAGTGGAGTCAAGTGGGCGGCACATAAAATCACATAAATAAGCGTAATAACTAATGTAAACAGCGCGGTGAGCGGTCGCGTAGAATCCCCAATCTCGATCTCCTGCATTTGCATTTGCGCGCGAGAAATTGCCCCAATAAATTGCGCCATAAAAACACATCGGCATCGTCATGGAGTTCAGTTGAGTTGAGTGAAGGTCCTTTTTACCTGGTAAGGTGAGGTAAGGTCGAATTGACACGACGCCGCATTAAAGGCAAAGTGCACACACAATTACAATGAGTGGGCCGCAAAAAAAAAATAAGAAGAGAGAGAAAATTGAAGCAACGAAGTGAAATAAATGTGAAAACTTCAAAAAGCGCTCAAGGTAAATGCCAGCCAAAGGCTACAAATGTGGCCAATATAAATTCTCAATAGCTGAAGCTCACCTCTGTTGCCCTCCTGTTGCCCCCTTAAGTCCTCACCATTTCCATTCCGGAGCTGTACGGTTTTGAGGTTTCCCTCACTGAATGTGTGTGTTTGATTTTTATTACGCTGACAAATGGCGTGGCGCATTTAAGCCAAAACCCCTTTTTGCGTTCGGTTCCGTTTGGCAGTGAAAAAATTTGAATTTCAGCTTACCAAACATCCGAACATATGCGGCGGCGCCTTCGTCGTCGTTTGCTGGGCTCTCTGCACTCGGGAAAAATTCTTTAAAATTCCCAGGAACATTTTAAGTTCTTAAATTATAAACTAGAAATAATTTATTTTAATCATTTATATTTTAGGTTATTTTTTAACCTATTTAAGAGCTGTTATCAATCATTTTCATGGTTTACAAAGAAAATCTCTTTTATTTAAGTTGTTTTTTTAACACTTAATTTTATTTTTTAATTGTTTATATCCTAAAGACTTATATTTATTGCGTTAGTCACAATATTGTTTGATTCTGCAGTTTCTAAATATCATTTTTTATGTTCAGAAAACATTAGTCTTTAAAACTATTTATGACAATTCTTCTAAAACGCTTTAGGTGCTTAAAAAAACAACGCAACTAAAAAAAAGGACTTCTAAAACAGGACTTTTTGAGTTGGTATTATTCCGAGTGCAGTGCTGCTGCAGCTTATGTAGCATACTTTGGAGCTTAGCGTGTAAGGCGCATAAATCGTGCAGCATTTTCCCTGCCAAGCCGCGACATGACAGCTCCGGCTCCAGTTCGCTTCGTATCTGCAACGCGAAAACCTCACGCCCACCCAAAATCCATTTATTAGCTTTGCCGCGTAAAAAAATTGAATAAATCGCTGCTCGCGATTCACCCACCTTGGGCTCAATTGATTTTTCGCCAAAAAGTGTCGGCAACTTCAAGGTTGCTTTAAGCGGCCAAGAAAAACACCCACTTGACTTTGTTTAATTTGGCGCAAAACAAAGACAAAGACAGCGAGGAGACAACGCGTTTCCATGCATCAAATTTTAAACAGCAATCTACTGGGGGCCATGTAAATACAAACCACGCGCTTGAGATTACGCTTTATGATACGTGATAACGCATTGCGTAACCTCTTCGCAGATAATCCTGTTAGACGGCCTACGCACTTATCCCTCGTCCTCCGACCTCCAACTCGTCCTGCTTCCTGCCCTCTGACTCTGTGTCAATGTCACAAAGTGCCTTAGACATTTGCGAAAGGTGAAAGGATACAAAGCACAGGCCCTATTAGTCCTTGAGCACCGTTGACTTTGTCAACTTGTTTGCAACTCATCCAGAATCGGGTTGGTGGTGGGTTAAGTGGGGAAACTACTAGATGGTTATTTTATTTACCCTAAGTTTGGGGATTTTTATAGGGGCTTGAAGGTAAATTATAAGAAAATATGTGTTTCTTTTAGATAAATGTGCAGGAAGTACCTATAATATTTATCGCATTATTAATATAGTTAAATGGTAGACACTTGACGTACTTTTTTTTAGACTCTCAGTCTAAATTTTAACTTTTAATTTAAATCAAAAATATTTTAAATACTCTTAGATGTGGTGTTCCTAATACTTTAAACTATATTTTTAATTTTTCCCCCTTTTATGTTCTCATATTTTATTTATTTCAGCTTTTTACTTTGTGAGATTTTTGTCTCGTCTTTGAGCGTATTGAGGATTCCGTGTGCAGCCAACTGGGGTGTTTCCCCTTTTTCGTTTTCGTTGACATCTTAACACTTGCCGCTTTAACATGCCATGCCACATTTGGCAATGGTGACAGGTGCCTTTAGTTGGGTCTGGCAGGGCATATGGCATAAAGCTCTGATGTCATCAAAAATGTCACTCAAAAATTTATGAAAAGAGAAAAATGTGCGAAAAGGCATAGACGAGGTGGCAGACGAGAAGGGGCAGAAGCCCCTCCCTATTTTTTTGGCGAGGAGACAGCGTGGGAATGCGAACAGAGCAACCTAGAGCTACTTCTATCGCACATAAACTCACTTAATGCGAGTGCATATTGATAAGAGAGACAAGGACGCGACGGAGCAGATAGCCTGGGAGGTTGGGGAATGGGGGAGGCAGAAGGCAGGAACAGGATTACGGGTGGGTGGTCCATATCAGCAACAGCTGCAGGAAGTACGCTTAAATGTGTCGCCTGGGCCGGATAAAACGTTAAGCCTTTGCGAGGACAACGCATGTGGCTATGAATTATTATTGTTTGGCCCAAACGAGCAGGCACGTCTACTTGTAGCCATATCGATTACCGACCAGGCCCAGAAATCAATTTGATGCTCTGCCACCAGCACTTCCTGATTATCCTGCCTCCATTGTTGTCACCCGGTGCGTATACGCAATACTTTGCATATTTTTTGTTTTTTATTTCCGATCCTGCCGCACCCGTGTTTTCCTTTCGGCTCTCGCGTACGTGCCTCGTCGCGACAGGTGGATGAATATTTCCACCCGGTTGTTGTCATGCAAATGAATCGCTTTACGCGATTTCTTTCCGTTGCCCCACAGTCCCACAATCAAATTATGGCCCAGGTCATAAAAAAGTTGGCTGCTTAATTGCCAGCACTCCTATCTCAAGTCGAACAGTCGGACACATGTGTGCCGATAGGAAACTTTTAAAGCCGATCCAGGCCTGCGCCTTATGTGACTTTGGCCGCGGGATTATCGCATATTTTATTCAAAAGTGCGACGTGACTCCATTATTCGCACCGACTTCTTAAATTAGTCCTCACATAAAAAATAGGTTTCCCTATTACTCTTTAAAACGAATAACAATCAACAAAACTCTAAAGCACGAACAAGACTCTAAGTTACAGAAACCCAATTTCTAAAAATAACTAAGAAACACCCTGCTGTTCAAAGGGTCTAATCAATGAAAACTATTAAAAAGGACATTGTTTTGACATCGTTTAAATACAAAGCCGGAAAAATAAACAAACAACAATGTTTTTAAATCTTAGTGTTCAATGAAGTTCAAACCGTTTAGAACTAACATCTTACTTCTGCTTTTGAATTCTTTTATAATCATTTTTATTTCTGAACATCAAAGCATTTCAAGTCAAATTTATAAAAATATCTTTAATAAACGTCATGTGTATCACTATATAAAAAACAGGAAAAAAATGTTTTTTACCTAAGTAATTTTCGTGTAACAAAATAAACGAAAGTACGCAAAGGAAATCAAGATAGTTGAGTTTTAAATAGTATGCTGAATATATATTGATTAAGACAAGCACAATGGTATTGACCACTGCAATTTAAAATTTGAACTCATTGCAGGGACTATGTGCTCTGGGTCGTTGTAACTAAGCAACTTGGTTAAATACCAGAGTTTCAAATTTCTTGAGTAGAACTCCACAACTTTGCAGTCGATGGCATTTTGCAGAAGCTGAGAGAGAATTGTTAAATAAAGCACAATATCGGAATAAAAGGAAACCTGTGTGTGTAATCTAAAGAAATAGAAACTCCTATATTCTGTAATTTTACTCATTCCTGGGCAATCGATTTTACTTTAGCAATTTATGTTTCTACCTTTGATGTGGCTTATTTGGGAGAAGACTCTAATGTCCTGCTGGGGACTGCAAACAAAATATTTATCGTATCATTTGCCAGGCCTAAGCCAAGCCCATGTAGCATATGCATAGTCCTTGGCCTTTTTTTGAGTCTTTTTTCCGTACTTATTTTTTGGGTGAAGCCATTAGAAATTCAGAGCAGGGGAGAGGAGTGGCTCCGAGGTTAACGGCCTAATGGCCATCATCTGTGCGGGCGGCGCACATGCAGGGCAAATTACTGAATATACAATTACAAAATACACTTTTCTAATTGTAATTGTAATTGTAATGCAGCGTCCAAACAGGCCCGGCAAACAGGCCGCAAACCAGCAGGCAGCAGGCAGCAGCCATCCAGCCATCCACAATAATGCAAACAGTTTACGGGGCGCCCAAGTCGGAAGGTGAAATTATATGCCTATGTACACACACTGGGACATAAAGCCGAAGTGCTCATGTGTGTTGACATATTGTCCTGGTCCTGGCCCGGTCCCAGGCCGGTGCCAGCCCTGTTTCCATGTTTCCATGTTTATTTGTTTGCCAAGTTAGTGTTAACTTTAGTCATTCAGCCAGATATCCGTCGGTGGCACTTCAGACGACCTCCATTTGAGCTGCTGCTGCTGCTGCTGCTGCTCTTGTTGCCGCTGCACGTCGTCATTATTATAACGTGCCCGCCCAGCCAAGTGACAGTCTGCACAGCAGGAACAGCAACCACACTCCACTCCACCTGACTAACAATGGCTCCGAGCTGCTCATGGATTACCATGGGAGGCGGCACTCGGAAAAATGCTTTTAAGCCACAAAACCATAAGAACATCAACAAAACCTAAATGATTGTTATATTATTTTTGTTAAATATTTTTTTATGATATATTTTCCGGCTAAACTATAATATATAGTTACCCAAAAATATGTAAACAATTATTTCCACTCTTTAATCTTCGGTGTTGCTCCTGATGTTTGAATTTAAAATTTAACTAACTAATCAGATACAAGCTATCCTAGTTTTTACTAGGACAAAGTGGGTATGTATATCTGTATTACAAATTTAAATTTACAATTTGTCATTTTACTACCGACAAATAAACACAGTTTAAATTATACTAAAGACAAATTAAAAAAATTTTTTAATTGAAAATTTAGTCTTTGATGACTAAACTAAACTAAACATTGGTTTAAGTTCAAAATTTAACTTTTTTAATTGATTTATGTTAATGTTTTGCTTAAAATTCTAAATCCTTTTTTTAAAATTAGAAATTACAATTTAAGTAACTTTATTTACTGATAAATATTTATATGAGTTCTGACTCTACAAACGGGACACGAGAATTTAACAAGCTTTAAGTATGACGCTGAAGACTGAAAAAGTGTTAGTTCTAAACATATTTCCAAGTGCTAATTTTCGCTGAGTGTGGGCCATGGCTATGTCGCATCCGTCATTGGCTCTTACACATGACCTCATTAGCCATTGAAACGTGACCTGTTATTTGACTTGTTTCGCGAGCTGCCTGCGACTCTTAGTGCACGACTGTCCCCGTGTGTTTGTGTTTGCGATGTGCATCTGTCGGATACTCGAATACTCAGATACTCAGATACTCAGATACCCAGCTACCCAGATACTCTACTCGTAGCACACACGCATTGGTCGGTGGGTCCGCACAAACTCTAATTAAATTCGGCATCGCTGCAATTTAGCTGGGATAAAACCACGGCACCGCGCATATGTTAGCGAAAAATGTCATTTCCAGCAAATACGAATATCGACCGGAGCCAAACAATTTTCGGGCATTTCCGTTGGCTGACCTCAACGTTTTCCATCTGTTCTCCGCAGTCGGGGAACTGCAGGTGGCTGGCGGGGATTAGGCACAGCCATTTGCATTGCAAACAAAGTGAAAACAATCAATTTTATTGCAGTTGCATTTAGTTAATTAACACCAATGCGCTGCGCAGCACAGGGCTTACGGTTGGCCCAAACGAAAATGGGATTCGGGACTTGGAACTTGGAATCCGGTTGGATTTAGTCGCTCGTAAATTAGCCGGAATTAATTAAAGCTCATTAATCAAGCGCAAAGACACAACAGTCCAGAGTCCAGCAGCAATGCAAGATCACACAAAAGACGGCAGTAAAATTCAGCCCCTAGATTTTATTTACCTAATTTTTTTTTTGCTCATCAACAAAGCAGTGAATGTATGTGGCATTCATTCAATTTCACTTCCAACAGAGTCTACCAAAAATCTGAACTTCAACGCTTGCCACAACTAATTATGCCCCTAATTGAATTTTCGCATTAAGCGCTAAGGGGATGGACATCTCCTGCTCCAGCTCCAGCTCCTCCTCCTGCTCCTGATTCCCTTCCTGGTGAACAACGATACTAGATGGACGCTGGTCATTTCGTTTTCATTTTCATGGGGGGTCGTTGTGCACGAGTGCTGGAGTTAATTCAGTTGCCGCGCTATTGATTATTTCCTCCTTTCAGGCGGCCGAACTTAAATTACATTATTCTCTGGCAGCCATTGTGTGTCATTATATTGAATTAAGCTAACCCAACGCCCCGGGTGCACTGAATGCCCAAATTCAGATGATTTAGTCTCTTAACCCTTTGTCAGTCACCTGAGTTGGGTTCGCTTTAGCTCCTCACCGATTTTTACATTTGTGGCAGTTCACAGTTTAATTTAATGGAGCGGAGAATTACTCACTACTTTATATTTTTATGAAAAATAATTCTATAAAAGTGTACTAACAATATGGGTTCCATTCTGCACATTCTGCTTGTATATTTCATTTTATACTTTTTAGTTAAAGTTTCAAGTGATTTAAAATCCCTACACATTTATTTTTGTGTGCATTTCGTTGCTAATTACTAATGAACAGCCCTGACTTCAATACGGTTCTTGAATATTTAACTAATGGCCATTAATTATGCAAGACATGGCCATTTGTATTGAATTCCCTGGGTCGTTAGTGGGTTAATCGCAAAACCAATTCAAACGTTTGTCAAAGTCCATCGGCGTTACCTGCCTTTATTTACCAACCCGAAACCAGGCTATCGGTGGCAGAGCAAATGTTTGGATTTATGTAGCGGTTTCAAATATTGAATTAAATATTACGGAATTCTGCTGGTCGCTTCGTTCAGCTGATGCACATGACCATTTCTGTTTGCTTGGGGCTGTCGATTGTTTTCTGTTGGCTAGTGCCTTGTTTAATTGCCGTGCCATAAAATAAGAGCCACTGTGAGAATGAAATTCAAAAAAACTTTTGTATAATATTTTTAAAACAGCTTTAAAAAGGCTTTAAAAAGGTCTTCTTACGATTTAAAAAAATATATATTTAACAAAGAAGACTTTATATTTTTACAACAAAATCACATTTTCCTTACAAGATTTTATAACGAGTGTTAAAATCTATTTTCATTAAGTTTGGCTAACACATTTTAATTTACAATTATAACATAGTTTTGTAATGTCAATCAAATTGTTTTTTAATTGTTTTTCCAAACAAATAATTTAAAAAAATTTTACAGTTTTCGATTCTGAAATTAAAAAAAAAAGCCAATAAGCAGGCAGACTTTTTCCCATAGTGAACTGAATGGTTTGCCTATAGTTCACTCTTAAAACCTCTCTACAGGATATTACACACTTAATCCGAGTGGCAAGCGGAGTTGTAACATTAATTGAAAACTCTGATTGAACGCAAACACACACTCGCAGCACACACAGGGCACAAATCAACACTCGAATATGTATGTTGTGGGCTAACCGAGCTGGCCACATTTTGGTCTGGCTGTGACTGTCTCTCCGACTTTGTGTGGATTTTCCTTTGCCGTTTTCCTAGCCCCCACCCCCCCCATCACCCCCCCCTCGATTTTGTCGCCGGACAAGCGGCATTCATTTCCGTATGACTTGGATATTTTGCGGCTTTTCACTTTGCGGTTATACCCGAGCACAAACCGCAAATGTAAAACTAATGGCATTCCAAAATTTATGAATGCAATGTGCGCAATTGTGCCGTAGTATGGGTTCTTGAGTGTACGCAGGGAGTCCTGTGATAATTATTTTGCCATTAGAATCCGATTAGTTGGAGAGTTCTCAGTGTGTAGTGTGTGTGTGTGAGAGTGCATTTGATTCATTTCCGCTGTCATGTGCGGGCTCCTGCTCCTGGGAGTCCCCTTCCTGGGACTCCTCCGAAAACACGTTCTTCTGGCTGCAGTTTTTGGCTTAAAAATTTAACGCCCGCCAGCGCGATTATCGCTGGCATTATGAGCTGCCTGATGAAGTTCAAACAGCTAAAATAAATAAGTTGCCACCAGCAGCAGCAGCAGCAGCAGCAGCTTAAATATTTTCAACGTCAATACGCTCGCAGTTTCACCCATTTGGCATCAATAAACTATAAAAGCGGAATGCTTGCGGCCCTGTCTGCGATGTTTACACCCAGCCAAAGAGCAGGAAAAGCGGGAAAGCGGAAAAGCGGGAAAGCGGAGTAAAAGGGGGTAAACTCAGATCCTGCGGGCTGTAGTAAATATAAAAGTAAACGGCAAGTACATAGACAAACACAGTCAGTGCAAGTCAATGGCAATGCCTCGGCGAAGGCAGCCGCTGCCAATGTAGTGTAAAATTTATGACTTGAGCGCATTCCACAAAACATTTGCGCTTTGGCCTACACTGACAAAATCTTACTTAAAAAAAATGTTTAAAATCTATTATGCACAAGATCTTAAAATAATATTAATATAATAAACCTAATTTATCCTGGAGAAATTACCAGCTCCGTTCCAACTGTTCTTAATAATATAGAACAAATTTGAGTGGTTTCCAAACATTTTGTTTATAAACTTATGATAAAAACATTATAAAAAAACATATATAATGTATGTAGCTTTTACGATTTCGAACGTCTCCCAATGTTGCAACTCTAAAACACCAAGGTAAGTTTATCATGAAAAGTACATTACCTACAACCAAGTTTGGGTATTTGTATTTTTCAACTGTGCAGGCAGAAGAAAAGGAAAAAATAATGGCTTAAGACTTAAGCCCACGGACAGACGAAAGTTTACTGCGGTGATGGAGTGTGGGGGAAGCCTCTATTTCAGCTCTTCTTCTGCTGAGGCTGCAGCTTGCATTTAATGTTCTGTTGGCCGCATAACTTGGGGCATAAATAATGAGGCCTGGCAGTAACAATAACAAGATATTGGTTGCGGCTTTAAGTTTAATGCCAGCCATAGGCTTGGTCGTTAAATCAACAAACTGGAGTGAGAACGACTTTCGTACTCAATTAATAATAGGGATTGTAACCATATATAAGTTGCTTTTACTTAAAAATAAAACAAGCCAATCAATTTTTAATAAAGTATTGGAAATACTAGCTAACTTATTTAACAATTTTGATTTGTCATGAATCTCTCTTTAAAATAACCAATTCCTTTCTGAGTACCACATTCAATAATAAACATTTTAATAATAGGTATAAACGGTTTCCAATTTTACTAAACGTTTTTAGCACTTTATTTTACTCCTTTGACAAAATCCTAAATTCTCTGAAGCTAAAATTTGGCCAAGTACAATAGCAACTATAGAACGTTTTTGTTTTTGTCGTGACAGGTTATTTAGAAAGGTCAATCAATCTTGAATTACCCAAGCGCACTGATTACAAAGGGACGCATCATTAGTCTGTCGGAAAAGTAATTGTCTTGTGTGCTATTTTCCCACAATGTGAGTCTTCAAAAATGTTGTAAAGTGCCTTGAATTAAATGCTGACTTTTCATATGTGCAATTACTCGGCTTAAGATTGCAGTGCTTGTCAACTGTCTGGCAGAAAAGTTTCCACAGAACTCCTTTAGCTTTAAATGCTAATTATAAGTTGTTTTTACGCACAGACTGTGAAAGTTTATCCAAACTAGATATGCATATGCCAAATAGGCAAATATATACAGTACCCACACAACCGATGCAAAAATTACTGAGTGTTTAATTCAAAAAGCATGTGAAAAGTTTATCCTACGGACATGAACATGATGTCTCTTAATAACTTTTTGCTAGCATTTTGTTTGCTGTTTTCCTCGTTTTTGTTCGGCTCTTTCTTGTTAGCCGGCCAACATACACATTTCTATATGGTAGCATGGCAAGTTGGACATAAAAAAGGGGCGACGGGGGCGTGGCACAGCCTTTGGCCATGTCTACTTTGACATTGTCGTAGCTTGCACAACCATGTTCGTTCTGGTGGTAGCAATACTCTGGGCAAATTAACTTGTTTCAATTAATAATCCCCCGGCAAATATGTCAACCACATGGGCCTCGGGCCTCGGGCCAGGATCTGGATCTGGGGGCGGCTGAGAGGACCTCTGGCCGGTGCTGAAAGTCAAAAACTATGCAAACTTTTAGCTGACTTTGACATTTATGGTTTTCCCCCGGGTTTCAGCAAAAGTTTTGCCCCCCCTCCCATTCCCCATTTGATTTTGCCGATCGGAACAGTCCAGCCTCAGCCTCCATGTTGACGGTTCAAAGTTGTTCGGCAATACGTTTAGTTTTTGGCTTCATTTGGCTAATGAGTTGACCCGGCCAACGGGTTTATTCGGCTGCCTTTAAATCCTCTCCTGGCGTCACGTGCACTGGCTCAAATTTGTACACATTATCAGGAGGAGTGGAGTGAAAGGGGTGCTCCATTCCATTCAACAAATGGGATTGGAAAACTGAAACCAAGCTGGCAAGTTGTGTGACATCGCCTTGGCCCTTCGGACGCGCTGGTGCCATCTTTCTGGTTTAATCCAATTTATGTTGCTTGCGAAACTTTTGTGGAACAACTTAAAAGTTTTGCGCTTAAATAGCATCAAGTCAAATCGAAAAAAAAAACAAAGTATGAAAATTACTTTACTAGCACAGGGCGAGAAAAAAATAAAGTAATTTTAAAATTTGGAAAGTTACCTACAACATTTATCTACAGAGTGGAGTGCCTTATCAAACGAAGAAAACATATTTTGTAATTGAAGTAATTTAGAACAGATTTTAAAGTTATTCTTTGATGGTTTACAATTATTTAAACATTTTAAAATGTTTAAAATGTTAAAAATGTCACAGACTTTGCTACTTGATATTTTAAATACCGCTTTGATTGAGTTGGTAATTGTCAAATATTTAGAAATCCTACAGTAGAGAAAACCAATTGTTTGAGAGTGAGCCTAAAGTGACTTTTTACAACATGTTAGATTAAAGTACATTTTTTTTCGAGTGCACTTCAAATAGTAAGCGAAAATCCAATGGAAAAGGGTCGAGCCTGAGTGTGTGTGTGTCGAGAATTAAATAAATTGCGCATTTTGACACATTTTGCCACGTTGACTTATTCGCCAAAGTCCCGCTCGCCACTCATCCGCCCTGTTGGCCAGCAGCCTCGTTAGCCCTGCCCTTTTTCCCCTTTTCCCCCTTTTAGCCTTTCCCCTTTACCGATTTCACCTCCCGATGCTCCGTCCCGACGACAACACGAATCAGCTATAAAATAGTTTTCGAGGCTGACGCATGCCGCATAGCAATTTTCCACGCTGACCCCCAAAAAACCGGCTACAAACTTGCCTTTTATTTATTTGTTTAGAATTTTTCGCACGCCTCTCTCTTCGGGAAAAAGGAAACCCTTTTGCCTTTTGCCATTTGTGCACGGGTCACTCGATTTGGGCCGGGGCTAATAAAGTTGTCGGAAAAAATTGTTTAACCATAATGATATGCTTGGGGGACAAGTGTTGTAATCCTTTTGTGGCATAACCCGTTTAATATGTATTGAAATTCACAAAAGAAGCCCCCACTTAGTGGTGTCCCATCTCGAGCGGAGTCTCCTCCGATCGCTTTGATAAGTTGTAAAGCTTAACAACGGTTGACGGCACAAATTGCTGCACGGAAAGAGAGGAGCCGAGGGAGTCAAATATTCAAAAGTCAAATGGGGGCCATTGATGCTGGTTGTTCGGTTTCGTTTGGTTGTTGGTGGAATACGAATACTGCTGACTAAAAGCTGAAGGCTTCTCTCTTGTTGGCCAAGCAATCAGGCTTCACATTCTGCATTGGCCAGCTGCAGCTCCATCCACAATTTGTATACACATGTCGGACTCTTTAGGGACTGTTTTTGCACTGCACGTGCCAAACAGTTTGTTGTGTTATTCGTGTTCTGTATTTTTTTTAGTTTTTGTTTTCATTCCAGCAATTGGAAAATGTTGCACAAAGTGCACGCCACACCCAGTTCCACTGGCAGTCGCAGTCGCAGTCCGGTGGCGGCGATTAATCAAAAATTGTTTACTCCAAGTGATGGATGTGCAACATGGTTTTGACTTTCAACCGAGCGTTCCGGCAGCCAGTCAAAAGCTAAGCAGAAAGGCACATTTCTGGCATTTCCTGGGCGCAGATATGGAGCTTACAGCTGCGGGCACAATTCTAGCTCTAAGACTTTGTTAATGTTTTTTAAGTGCCGAATATTAAGAAATTTTTAAGGGAAGTACCTTTATCCTAATAAAAATTCTTTCTGCGTACTTAACTAAATAAAAGTCAGTTTACATGGAATAAAAAACACGCATACCTACTATTTAAGACTCCTTGAAAATATTTAACAACGTTGTGCAATTAAATTTATTTTATAATCAAATAAGTAAACGTTATAAGTAAACTGCATTTATAAAGGTTTTTTTATTTAGAAATTGCATATCTATGGTTAAAACTACGTAAGTTTGAGCTTTGACTATTAAAGGCCTTATTAAACCAATAACCGAATTAAACATTAGACAAAACCTTTGTAAAGTGAAAAAGTGCTATCATTTGGACCACAATCGTATGCTTGGCAGAGGGCCATCATATTTACATGTGATATATAGAAAATGTTTCAGTGGCAGGCTCTGTCTAACATCGCACCATTTCCTGTGCAGCTGCAGTTGGAAAAGCAGTTTCTCTTCTGCCTTTTTTTGCGCTGTTTTTTTGCTAGTTTTTAAGCTGTCAAGGGATGGGTTGCAGCAGCAGCAGAAGCAGCAGCAACTGTTTGACCATTTGTTCTGGGCCAGAACGAGATAGACCAGACCGGGAAAAGCGACTAGAGACTGACTGCACGACGGGTTGGGGCTTCGTTTTCATTTTTCCATGTCATGTGTCAGCGCAACGTCTCTCGCCCAGCGGCAATCACAGACGCTGGTTCTATGCAAATGCGAGTATAAATGGATAACTCCATCATCGCAATTCATGCCACTAGCTGCTGCAGCCGCTGAAACTGCTGTAACTGCTGTAACGCAACTGTAACTGCCGCAGTGTTACACAGAGAATAATTCTTATAGTTTTATTTAAAAACTAATTTATTTTATTAAAAAATTATTTTAACATTGTTTGGTCACTCCTCAATCTTTAGCTTATACATTTTTTTTTATAAATAAATAAATAAATAATAAATTCTGTAGTTTGGTTTAATTTAAAATAACATGTTTAAAATTTAAATTCAACATTGTTTATTTATGCAAAACCAAAGTTACATCTGTTTTTGAATTCCCATTTGTTTGTTTTCATGAAATTTTAATTTTCTTGCTCCTACATAAATGATTACATTTTGGTAACAGGCTGTGTAATATTTTCTCTCTGTGTAGTGGCAGTGGCTCTCGAATTGCGAACTCGCCATTGTGTTGGTAAGTAGCAGTCGAGCCATGACCGCGAAGAGACAGTCGCAATCGCAACAATTGTATTTGCCTTGGTCGTCCTCGGCCATCCTGCCCCTGCCCTCCCCCCCTTCGTCCTGCTGCTGAGTGCAATTTGGCCAACAGCAGAAATTATGCAAAGCGAAAAAAATGGCATGCGAACTTGGCATAAATCAATAGAAAATTTATACGTTTCGCCAAAGTGAACAGTTTTAGCGTGTCTGCTGTGCGACAGTCGCAGGACCGGAGGTCTAGGATTTCGCGTGTTCTACCAGCTTTAGCTCTCCTTTCTTTCTTTTTTCTCCGTTTTTTTTTTTTTTGACTTCTTCCTTTTATACATGACATTTGAAATGGTATTCTCTTTGTCGCAGGAAAATTCCCCGCTGAGCTAAAGTCGGTTAAATCACTGGATAAGCACATTGATGTTGTCAACAGCGAGGATTCTCAGCGATATGCAAATCTGCATTTTATTGATTACACGTTTAACTGTTCAAATTAAGGGTTTTTTGGTACTAAAGGTGGTTTGCCAAAAGTCGGAAAAGTATAGTATTTAAGTATTTATAGAAATGAGGACAAGCCCTTTGTTGTTTTGTTAGAAATTGTATCATTAAAAAATATTAATAATTTAAATTACATTTATATTATTCTAAATGCAATAACAAATTCTTTGTTTGTTGATAATTGAAAAGACTTGTTTAAGTATTAAAATTAGCATTTCCCTTATTAATCGTTTTTTATATACCAAGTATTTATAGAAAATGTGTATGTATTTAAGGACTTCTGCGTAAACAGGAAATCCTTTAAGACCAAATTGTATCTAGCCAGGGCAATTAATCATCCATTGATTTCCCCGTAGGCACACAGACGTGCACTAACTTGGCTCCTCTAATGGCCCAAAGGAGGCCCAGGGAGCCAGAGGGGGGGAAGTGAAGTGAAGTCAGGCATTACATTGTCAAGAGGAATCGGGACACCTTGCCATTAGAGGCGGCTTAGCTAATTATTAACTGCATTAGATTGTGACAAATGACAAATTGCGTTGCCATATCCAGCTTTCTCCTCGTTTGTTCGCTGCCTGTTTGCACACACTGTGCTGTGTAGTATACATGAGTGTGTGTATTTTCGCTGTTGCTGCTAAGTATTTTTGACACAAAATTAGTTACACGATGTGGGTGGGGCGAAACACGCCCCGTCCATAAACACCGAGTGCGGCCAAAAATATTTGGCATAAGACCCGAAAAATTTCCAACACTTTGCGCTCCCGGTCATTTATCATTAAAAATAACCACACTGCGAAAAAGGCGAAATGCGTAATTATCGGGCTGCGGCCATGCCAGGCAAATGATTGAATGTGTTCCATCAAATATGTAACATGAATTATAATTTTTACATATTTGCCTGCGGTCCCCCTCATCCTGGTTTCTTCACATGGTATGTACGAGTATATGGTATCGGCGGGAAAATGGAAATCCATCGCGTGCTTCGGGGAAATCCAACATTTTCCAGCGCCTGGCGAACGACAGCAAAATGAGCTATAGAACCTATAGAGCACGCCAGAAGTGCCGATTTGTGGTCTGACTTTGCTGTCGCACAGTGTTTACAGTTTTGTATATATGGCCAATAAAAATATATGAGTTGTACAGAGTTATAGCTTTTTCATACAACTTAAAGACAACAACATTAATATTAGTTTTCTGCGAAAGAATATTTACAGAAAACCAATACTTTCAATAAAAATTTTACACAAATGATTTTATTTGCACAATGCTTTTAGGAACTGGTTTTTGTTTTTCTTTGTGGTATTGAAGTCATTGAATGGTAAACCTTTTTTAAATAACAGTTTTTTTTTAAGTATATAATGCTTTTCTTGTCTTATAGATCATTAAGTTAAAGCTAAAAACTAAATAAATATACTATTCACTATATCTGTTTATAATGAATTTTATAACTTTCTTGTTTTTTTCTAAAGTAACAATATCTCCTTTGGGTTGGATAATACAAAATGCGAACTGTGAACCCGAGTCAATAATTTTAGGAATTCGTAATTAATTTGTTATTCCCATCGTTACATTTTATATACCTACAAATTGTTTAATTAAAGTTTTTGCACCTTTTTGATACACTGTGGAGCGAAGGAGCGTAGAAGCGTAGGAGCAGGCCCGACATGTGTGGCAGCTATCTACATGCATTGTGTGATATGGGGGAGATCTAAAGTAGGCACACTTGTGGCGAACTGGGGCATAACGCACTCAACACGGCATAAATTAAAATTTTTATGTCCAACGCGTTCGCTCTTATTTTCGCGGCTTTCTCGCTGGGAAAATGGGAAAACCTGGGAGGAGAAATGTGTGTGTGTGTGTGTTTGGTGCCACAGCAATTCACAGCTCACGTTGCGGATTGTGGATTGTGGGTTGCGTGTGGCAAGTGAGGCAAACACGCTCGAGACAGAGCCAATTTTTAGTGGCCCGGCTGCTCGCGAGTCACGTTATAATTTGCCAGCCAAAAATCCAACGAATCAGGCCGCATTTGCTAATCAAAACAAATGAAAACAACATGAATTATGGCTGGCCGGGGTGAAAAGGCTAATGGGGTTAAAGCCGCAGAGTTCAGCAAATGAAATAACCCGAAAGGCGGCGTCCTACACATGTGGCTCATTTTTAATGAAACTGTTCGAATGTGGTTTTCCTATTTGGGGCCCCTTGGAATTGGTCTCTTGGCTTTGGCTTTGGCTCCGTGTGACACACGTAATTTGAATATATGGCACTGGGTTTCGGTTCCGGCCACAGGTCAATGTGGGGAGTGTGTGGTTCCAGGACACTGTGTCCCTTTGACGCTTTCAAGCCCGGCCGTTTGATAAATAATGAAGTCATATGTCCAAAGTTGAATTTTATACTATCACGCAAGTGCCGGGGTCTCACAGAGAAACCCCGGATACCAAAACCCAAACCCGATGTCTAGGACCACGGCGTACGTACATACATTGTATGTGACGCCCACATTTTCGCAACTTTTTATGTAATCGTAAAAATATTTTTATGATTTCATAATTTTACAGTGTTGGCGGGGCCAAAAAGAATGCCGGTTGTTTATGGCCATAGCCACATTGCCCTGCCACGTTGTCTGTGCACTTGGAAAATACTTGGAGAGTTTTAAAAATCATTTTTGAGCTTAAAAATAAAAATTAAAAATCTTTGGAAAAAAAATACAAAGTTAAAAATACATTTTAATTTATTTAGCTGTGTATTATTAAGCTGAAAATATAAAATAGTGAAGCAAAGCCTACTGAATTTTAAATAAAATATAAAACATTAACAAGCCTGAAGTTATCTGAATCTTCTCGTGCAATAATTTTATTAAATTTAATACCATTTACCGGTTATGTTTTCCAGTGCTTCTTTTGCAAATTTTTTTCACTTTTATTTCGCTTTCTCCTTGGTTTAATTTTTTGTAATTTTCCAGCGGCGTGTATGCAGGATTCTGTGCAAAACGGTGCTTTAAGATCATGCCTGGCTAATCTTAGCCTTGACTCATATCGCAGCATTTATTCGCAATTTTATGCAAAACCATATTTCCCAACTGTAAAAAGTAACCAGTGCCTGCGAGTCCCACTGAAATGGAATCACAGCGGGTGGTTCGGGCTGTCTGGTCCTATTTCCACCCCAGATACAGACACAGAAACACACACGTGTGTGTGCTGGGGGAATAGAGCGCACTCACTGGGAGCTCTATCTGTATTTGTTTAAGGCTCGGCTACCTTGCAGCAAGGACAACATACAGCACACAACACACAGCTCACAGCTTGAAAAATGTTTGTTGTCAACAATTTCAGTTTGCATCGTTAGCTTAAAAGCGAGCGCCTCGCACAATGGGGCGAAAATCGATAAACGAGACAAACCGTGTGATTTTGACCCCCTCTGGGGCACAAAGGACTTCCATTTTGATCACAAAATAGAAAAGTGTGGAGGTTACAAGGCCATCCATTGGTGGGTGTGGCTCAAGTGCCGTGAAAGCGTTTGCCTCAAACAGAAATTAATTATTCCGATGAATTTGATTTGGTGGGAGAGGAGGACCTCAAAAAAATACAATAAAAAAATACTGGAAACTCTTAGAAAAGTTTATGAATATTTGTGCTAATGGCTATGCTGAAGATTGAACTTTTCGCCCACAGCTGCTGCAAATAAATAAATTAAAATATGTGTCCAACAGGTAGCCCCAACAACAAAGCCTCTCAGCATTTCCTTCGTCCTGTCACAACAACAGGATTTATCCGCTTCTATAAATATTCTGCTCAGCTCTGCCAAAGTTATGGCAAACTCTTGCAATTAAACTGTCAGCCTTATGAATTCATTAAATATTTTAATTGTAGCTTTTGAATAATTAAATTTCCATTTATATGGCCGTTCACATACCTCAAGCCATAACTCTGCGATTAATTAAAAGCCCCGTTCCCAGCCCAGCGTCTGCCTCCCATCCTTACCCGTTGTCTGTTTTGTGGCAGCAGGGCGTATACGTAATGGCAATTAAACTTAATTACAAAAACATAACCAAAACTCAATTGGAAAATGCTTCGGCTGCCTTGGATCTCCAGTTGATTGAACTGTCTGTTCCGACAGCGATTTGCAATTTATGCAAATCACAGAGCTCAAGGTGAGCGAGAGTAAAAGAAGTAGCTAGTCGTTGACTGGATTGTTTTGCCCAACTTTGCATTCAAATCGAATTTGCATTCGTATCGTAAGACACAAAAAGAAATGTATTTTCCATACAATTTTTGAGTTTAAAATTAATTATTTTTTTATCCTTTTAATATTTATAGTAAGTTCACTAGAGGTTAATTACATTTTTATTTTGTAATACTTTATAATATTTATATTTCTTATTTTGTAACGAAGTTCTTAAATTCTGGGATAATCTTTAATACAAAAATCACAACTTATCAGAAAAGATTTTAAAACTTAAAAGAAATTTATGAGATAGTTTAAAAGCAAACCTAAATACCAGCCAGTCTAATTTTAAATATTTTTATGGTACAACAAAATATCAAGAAGAAAGGTTTTTAATCAGGAATTTTTGCTCCCTTTGTGATTCTTTCAGTGTATTCAGTGTAATCGCATTCACTCACCTGGATCATCGTCGTCGTCCCAATCGATTTGACCGGAAGTCATACTGATGTGTGCCGCGAACAGGAAGAGCGCGAATAAAGCCAAGCAGCCTCGTCTGACATTGGCGTTGTAGGAATTGTCGCGGGCATTGTGGAAGTCCTTTTCGCTGGCAAATCCATTGTGTAAAGTGTAACAATTTGTATGCAGGCTCGTCTCGTATTTTAGACTGTTTACTCTGCTTTCTTCTGATGTTGTTTTCAATTTAATTTTCTCGAAAAAAATTCAGCACCTCTCACTCACACGCGAACACACATTTACGGGAGCTGGTTCCTGGCTCCTTGGGCGAAATATTCCCTAAAACTCGCTGTAATACTTCCACTTCCTCGTGCTGAGCTGGTCTAATTCGGAATTCAGGGAGTGCGCGGCTTTTTGCTCTCGACTCCTACAACTACTAATTAAGTTGTTTCATTTTCAGTTTTTGCCCGGGGCATAACTTTTGTGCTGCTGCTTCTGCTGATGTTGCTTGCTGCTGCTGCTGATGTTGCTGCCGCTGCGTGGCACTGAGGTGTGCGATGCTCTCCAATTGTTGCATTGTTTTTCCAATTTCAATTTTCTGCAAAAGGTGGAGAGGGTAGAAATATAGAAAGGTTAAGGAATTATAATTTATGTTTTGCCGGAAGGAGAATAGCAAATTATCTTTTAAGTGGATTAATAAAATAGCTAATTGCATGTCTGCTAATGAGGTAATGATGCAGGTGTTATATAAATTTTTTTTTCGAGGTTTGTAATGACCACAAAGTGCTTAGTGAAGTTTTTGATAAGCTCAACATTTTTTTTTCTTCTTTGTACATTAATCCTTATTGAGTTAACGTCTTCCTAAAGCGTATATGTTTATTCTATAACAAGACAATAATGTACCTCCAAAGGTTAATTTTTTTTTTTGTCTTAAGGTTAAAAAAACGTAGCCATATAAATTTTCTAAACATTATTACTGTAGGGAAATTAACAATCCTGCACAAATTATTAGAATTCTCTCACTTAGTATTTGTTGAGACATCATTAAGAGAGTGGGGGCCTAGGTTTGTCCCATTATATAATCCCATATTCCTGCTCTTTGACCCAGTTCCGTGCAAGTTGTAGCCACGTAGAAACGGAAATTAGTTTCACTTTCGAAAGCTAACAAGCTGCGCAACGATGACGAGCTCATTGAACCCCCTGTCTCTGTTCGACGGAGCACTTCTCACTTCTTTTGGCCCCCAAAAACGGTTGCCTACATTTCGGGGCACTATCTGCAGTGCCTAATTTGGCATGGTTTGGGGCACATCCCTCCGCCTGGCTTATTATGCGCACTTCAAACTTTAGACAACGCGGCAGCAGCAGCAGCAGCAACAGCAACAGCAACAGTAGCAACAGCACATTGTTGTACATGTTGGCAAACATCTCACGCCACGGTTGCCTGCTCATCCCAGCCGCTCAGGCCGAAAATCAAGCCAACACTGAGAAAAATACTTGTAATTTAACACTAAATACTAGGGAATAATAAGCCGAGCTTACAAAAAAATAAAAATTATAACACTTTATACTAAAAATAATAGGCCGAGCTTAAGGAAGCATAATTACCGGGATTGAGGTTCATTCTCCCATTTCCAACATAAAAACTATTAAATTAGTACAAGTTAAATCTGAACATGTACCTACTCAGTTTTTAGAACAACAATTTAATTTTAAAACATATTAACAAACCTTTGGTATTTAACTAAAACAAATGTTTTATAATTATATTCTAAGTTTTTTTTTTAGTTCTTATCAAATCAAAAAATTTAAAAAAAATAAAGGCTTGTCATTGTATTCTAATTTTGAATTTTAAATAGAATTTATTTTGTTTATACATTATTGTTAATTTTGTTTACTTAAATTTAAGAATAGATTTTTTTGTGGTTTAACTTTAAAATTAAAGCCCCTTTTTGGTAATAACCCATTAGTAAGGCCTTACACATAAGGCAGATAGTTCTAAATTTACAAAATTTAAGTAAATGATTTAAAGTTCAGAGTTTAGATACTCATTATTTAAAAAATTGTTGTTTTTCTAATATTTTTTAAATTTTTATCCAAAGTGCACCCACTGCTCAGCCTTCAGCCTTTCGCTGCTGGTGCTGCGACTTTATGCAGGCAGCCACTCACTCAAATTTCGAGTGCAGCAGCGTCGCTGCAGCGAATTTTGTATACATTTCGTTTAATTTGGCCCGCTGCCGAGGGCCTTCAGTCCCCCGCCCCCTCCCCGGGGCTGCAAAAACTTTAGCGACACTGTTTTGGAAGGGGAAATGTAACACAGAAAAAACAAAACAAAACACAGAAGCAGAAAATAAAAATCAAAAAAAAATAAGGGGGGTGCTGGCGAAAAACTGAAAAAGTTGTCTGCCGAAATCAACGCCACTTTCGCCACAAGCATTAAGCGTTGCATGCAAAATTACCAACGAGTGGTTTGTATTTCCACTCTGATTGCTGTTTAACATGGTTACATTGTCCTTGGAACCGAAACTGAAACTGAATCAGAGTCCTGGAACCGGGGAATCCTGAATTCTGTTGTTTCACCCGTGCCAGTTTGCTCGTTTTTGATGTTTGTTTCGACATCTATGGTGGCCGTGCATCATGACATGCTCTAGTTACGAAACTTTTCCCTCTTTTTTTTCACTCTTTTTTACTTTTAACTTTTTCGAAGCATTTTTTTATCGCTTTATTTATATGCATATGGGACAAGTGGCACCCGAAGTGAAACAAAAAAAAATCAAACAGGGGGAAAACATGAATTTGCTGTTGCACTAACATAAACTTTGCTCCTGGCTGGACAAACTAATTTGCGCTTAGACAGAGGATCCCCCTTCCGAACAAAAGTTTGCGCCTAAACACCCACTTGAGGTGAAACCGGGTTTTTTGGGAACTTATGCACGACAGGAGGCGAACGGCAAACGGCGAACGGCAAACATGTGCGGTTACTTCATCAACATTTCACGCTCGACTTGGCCAGCATGGCCAAATGCTGGAAAAACTGCCAAGGCACGCAGCAAAAATGTATGCAATGCCGGCTGCTGTTCCCTGTCCCAGTCCCTGTCCCCGTCCCCGTCCTCTGCTTTTACCTGCTTTCACCTGGCCGGCAAAATAAACTCGACTCAACTGTTGAAAATCAACTAGCTCTCCTGCCCTCCATTCCTGCGCCACACGTGGCACAAAGTTTGCCTTCAGCCCGACGATTCTCTCCTCTATTTTTTTCTTGTTTGCGGCTTCTCCTTTTGGCCAGTGCAAATACTTGGCAGCGTATGTGCTCTTTGGTCTGTGTACTAGTATTTGTCCAAGAATGAGATCCTGCAAGCATTTCTCGGTCAGGGCTCAGTTGCTGACCAAAAACCCCCTTTGGCACATTTGCTCGGGCTAGCTGTTTGTTTCTAACTTGGCTTGGACCCTAAATAATTTTCAGTGATTATTTGAAAAATATATATTTTCAAAATTAATCATATGTATGTTGTGAAAAATCTGAATTTTCAAAATTAAGTGACAATATTTATTTAGGTACCTTCTAAAATTATATTTAACGAAATTAAGTCGACTTTTTAAGGCCTGAAAATTGGGGAAATAACTGCAGTGATATTATAACTGTTGATAAATAAGGTAAGGAACCATTCAATTTTGTCCCAGATATTTTGCAATACTCTAGTTGGTACATAAAACAATTTTAACAAGTATGCTAATAAATACCACTTGCACCAAAAGGACAATCTAAAGCAGTTCTACATCAATTTTTTTAATGAAATTGTTAAGTTTCTTCAGCACTTAATACGAAATTTCTTTATTTTATTGCTATAGTTGTTCTCCAAGCTGTTTATTTGCACAGCGTTCCCGCCTTTTCTGTGACCATGACCAGCCATCGATTTAGTAGCACGTTTTGTGGGTTGGCAAACACCGGAGTTGTCGTGCCAGGAGCTCCTCAGCTCCTCAGCTCCTCGACTCCTCGGCTCCCCAGATCCCCGTTTCCGTGCAGCAATTCGGACAACGAGTTAAAGTGTTTCGCCACGCACTTCAATAAAAACACCTCCACGTACACAGACGGTAAGCAGCTAGTTTCGTGACGGGCGACTCCGGCGATACGCATACGCAATGTGGGCCAGTCCGGAATTAAGTGGAGCAGTCTGTTCCCAGCGTATATATTGTGGGTTCTCGAGTATTCTCCGAATGCCCCAGGAAAGTTTTTGCCTTCCCTATGGCTGCGCCATATGTTCGAGTGCTTAATAACTAAACGCCAAGTGGCTGATAGCCGAATCCAATAAAATATTCGGGCTGGTGCCCCTGCCACAGGAACTGGTCACATCCTGCTGGCTTGCGGTGGTCTCAATTTAATACAAATTGCATTCATTCAAAGATAATTAAAAACCGATTGCAAAGCCTCTCTGAGCCATTTAATCTGCGTCCCAAGCCGAAAAGTTGTTCTTTAAGGGCTTACACAGTCCGTAAGGCGTTAAGTTTCGATTGTTTTTAATTTATTGTGTGGCTTAAACGTGGACTTAATCTTTTATATGTAAATAATTAAAATATGCATGTGTTGTCTTGCTGCAGTTTTTGTTTTGAGTTCCAGGCTTCCTTATTTTTTCTATCAATTGTCAGTCAAGTATTACGTAAAACAAAGAAATATTTAAAAAACAATCACATATTAAATATCTTTTATTATTCCACACATTTAAAAGTAAAAATGTATGGTTTATATTTGCTTATAAGAACTAATCTTTTGAGTGAATAATATGTTTACTTTCTAAGCTATTTTGGCTAAAATAAATAAATAAACAGATCAAAAATTACATCACTTAAAAGGGATAAAATGTAGGGATGAATATGCTTTTAACAGAACATGCTGCGTAATTAGATAACAGGATTAGCTGATTTTAAATTTAGCGGGGGTACAGCCCTCAGGCCTCTGATTAAATATTAAACGTTTAGTTGTATAAATTTCTAACATTTCCCCCGAAAACCCCAAACAGTCAGGTGTCAGTGTCGCAACCCCAGTCCCGTAATTGCCAAAGACACCAAGGCCGTAGGAGGCAGCGTTTGTCCTCGTTTGCCAATTTCCAGATGTGTGTGGCCAAAATCAGATATACACACGTTTCTGGTACATACTGACATATACAGAGGCAGAGAACCCGGCCCGAAAAACAGCCAGAAGTAGCAAATTGGCGGTGACATTGACAGGGCGGAATGTGGGAGGACGTCGGAGCAACTACGATACATCGAGACCCAGACTCCGGGACCCGGCAACAAAGTACACAAAAAGTTTTCTAATTATTTTGTCATTAAACGCACACAGAGCCATCCACACACCACACACACACACACACAGGAGGCATCCTTGTTTACAGGCATACACATGTTTGCCGAGCTATAAAAAGGGTTGGGTTCTGGATATCCGAAAACCCTCCGGAAAAACAGGGGGCAAGGGAAAGTGTCCTTAGCAAGAGGCAACTTTTTCTCCTAATTGTTTCATTTCATGAAATGGAGGTAAGATATTTCGGCAGCTGTGCGTGTATTGCCCTAGGCACTCAAACACCCCCCACCCCCCACCCACACACACACACACATTGCATTAAAACAAGACATCACCTCGCACTCGCACTTGAAAGCGCTGCATATAAAGCGATTAACACGACGAGCGCTCGAGAGGATCGGGGTTCAAGATGAGGAAGGCGGGAGGCGGGGAGTGAGTCGGAGTCGCGTGACTGCGGCTGTCTCTCCTTGTTAAACAACAATTTGTTGAATTATTATCATACACCAACACCACTTCACCCACACAAACACGGACAGGGGTGAAATCCTTCAGCTTCCATGCAGTGATGCTTACTGGTATATGTCACCACAAAGAGCTACAATTTTTATAGTTAAAGCTGCTTTAAAATTAGCCAAACTTTATTTTTAAGATCTACAAGAAGCTCACACTTTTCTTTTATATTCAGAGAGCAAAAAAAAAGAAGTTCATGACTTTAACCCTCTAATACCGAGCTCAAGGCACGTATCATTTAATATGAATTTTAAACGGAAAGCTTTAAAGTCTTTGTGTTAGTTGTCAGTTGTCATTATTTCATATGCTTACTGCCAACTGAAAACTATAATTTAAATGACTTAAAAGCTTATCGATTTTTAGATAATAAAATTATATGACTAGTACCTTATATTTTGGAGGGTTAAGAGCTGCTTTCAAGATGTTTGCATAAAAAATATGTTGTTCTGTGCACAGAAAAATTAAGCTTTATTTCTGAGCTGATGTAGCATTAAATTTATTTTCATAAATTGTATGATGACAAACCTAGTAACACATTATTCACATTATTTCAACAAAAAAACGGCTACAGTGTTCTTTTGGTTTTCACATCCCAGTGTTTCCCACATTATCCAGTCTTATGGGTAAATGGGTAAAAATTTGAAGAAACTCGAAACCAGATTATGTATAAAATATTATAGCCAGATTTGGCTAACTAAAAGCCAAGTTGACACCACAGTCTCCACCGAGGAGTAACCAAGTGCATGTGTGTGAGTTTTGCTCACTTCGACGGCAAGTCAAATATGTTTAATAGCTAACTCGCTGTATTTGTGTGCGTCAGCTTTTCCTCCTCAAACACTCACAGCAAATACACACAGCCCATGAGTGTGCTCTGTAATTTCAGCTGCCTCCGCCAGTTGACGGCGACTTAGGTTCATGTAATGGAATCTGTCGGGGTTTATTATGTTTCAAAAAGCTCATATGTTAAAATGGTGTAAATTTATAATTGCACCGCTTGATAAATGTATGTGTGCAGCGCCAATTGTTTTGCGCTAATTATCGGATTACCGAACGCATCGCGAATAACACATTAATTCATGCATCGAACTGCACTTTTTTCCTCCCTCAAAATGGCTTCCGTTGCAATAAATACCAACTAACGAATTAAAAATTGCAGATTCGTTAGTTGATGGACGTAGGCTATTTTTTCCGCAAGCTCCGGTAAATGGAAACCGGTTTTTTACAAAGCTCTGAAACGAAGTAAATGTTTGTATTTTTTTCTCAATTATATTGCCTTCAGTTTTATACGAAATATGAAAAAATTCAGGCAATCATTTAAATTATTTATTGACTGAAACTTTTAAATCGTTTTCTTTTGTAACTCAATACAGTTTTCTACAATTTCATCAAGCCTTCAGCTGTCCATTATAAAGAAAGTTCACGCAGAAGTATCTGATTTTGACCCAACTCATGAAAATCGACTTTTAGATTTAAAGCCATAAATATTTAATTTCTGTTCCGTTGCCAACTGCTGTCTAGGCTTTCATACGTATACAAAATACATTTATGAACTTTTCTGGGCAATGCACAAAATTTCGCGTTTGTAAGTGAAAAAGCTGTGCTATTACTCAAGAGACCAACTTTTGGATTCAACTGCAACAACTGCTGTCAAAATGTCATAAATTGAAGCGCAGCTACACTCGCCGAAAAAAGGGCACACACACACCAAATTTATCCTGTGAAATCCAGCGGAAGCCACTGCAAAACTCACCCATACATCGCCATCAAGAAAACAATCAAAGTCCTTACACGGACAAGCGGTCGCACACACACCACCTCACTGCGGTACACACACACACACGGCTACGAGTAAAATAGTAGCTTCTAAAACTCAGCCATAAAGTCCTGAAATCCACCGGCTAATACCCAGTATTCACTTCAATAAAAATTGCAGCCGAAACAAATAACTGGGTACAAAAAGCTTGTACAACTTTGTGGGAAAAAAAGTTGTATGTTTTTATTTCTTTCTAAGGCTCTTGATTTGGGTAAAAATATTTAGGATATATATTTAAGCAAAACATATTTTAATTGATAAACAAACTGAATATTTGTTAATATTTGTTAAAATATTTAAAGTTTGTCTTTGAATTTGTGTTGAACGAACAGAAAGCATTTAAAATAGTCCCCAAAAAAATGTTCTAAGTTTCAAAATAAACTTCAACTTTTATATTGATTTTAGAACCTAACCGATTTTTCGAAGAGCTTACAAATAAAGTAGTGGGTTCACAGATATTTTTGCGATACTTTACTCCAACAATATTTTAGTTGCCTGGCTCTTTATTGCTCCTGACCACAACTGTATCCAGTACTGGCACAATTAAAAAGCCCAGGAGTAAAATCCGACTGTTTGAGCTGTAGTTTCTGCTCCCGCAGATCCCTGGGGCATGGCCTATGATTTTAGCTTTGTTGGCTAACAGGGAGATGGAGAGACGGAAGCCTCGTCCGCTGCATGGAAGTTATTGTTAGTTTTCATTGTCGCGTTACGGCTGCCAGACGCAATATATCGAAACATTTGCCGTTCGCCTTTCAAGTGGATCCGCATTCGCATTTGCACTGCCGCAGCAGCAACTTTACTCAATTACGTGCCCTGCTGGCTGCTTCCTGGTCCCAGGATCCCCAGGCTCCTCAGGCTCCCCAGGCTTCCCAGGATCCCCGGACTACTCTGCCCGCCACCGATTCACGTCAACTACTTTGGCAGACTTTCTGAACGAGTTGAGCTCACCTCTCAGCTATGAAATCAACGACTTTAGTGCAAACTTTCAACAATTTGCGTTTTGGCCACGGCCTGGCACGAAAATTGGGAGTGGGCAGAGGGTAAAGGGGCAGCAGCAGCAGCAGCAGCAAATCGAAAGCGAAAACTTTCTGCGACTAAAGGCCCCCAACGCAAACCAACGTCAGGTGAACGCAGGTGAGGACGGGGTGAGCTGAGCAGAGCAGCAGGGGCAAAGTTTACCAAAGCTCCAGCCCCAAATACCCAATGGGCTGTTTGATAAAAGTGAGTCCCAGGGGCTACCCGTTTACATCTACATTAGCGAGGACTTCGGCATCGACAGCGATACCTCGCTATAAATATAGTTTGAGACACTGACCAAAAAAAAGTGGTATCAGAAATACATTTGTTGATTAAGTCTAGCTTAAATTATTGCATTTTAATTATGGATAGTTAAAAGGAAACATTTTAGAAGTCACTTATGTTTAAACAAAACATAGGCTGTTACTTTAAATTTAACAATTAAATAACAAAATTTCATTTATATTTTTTGATATAATTTCTTATTGTTTTCTTTGTTAGTTATACAATTTTTAAAGAAAATCCAAGTCAAAGTCATTTAAGACTTACCAATTTTTCCAAACAATTTAAACGCGTTTGGTATAAAATACTAAATATATTTTTTTTTTATATTTTTTAAATGTCTCACTTAATATGCCCAATCCCCTATACAATGGATTCTCAGTGCATTGATTCCGAGTTTGATGAACTGCTGTAATAATATAGCGTCCGAAATGTCGTCTGGTGCTGAGGTGGATGAGGTGGTGACCCCCACCCACCCAGCAATTGGCGCTGCCGAACTGCCAACATGCGATATTGTGCAAACAGTTGGGGAAAGTTTTAAAGTTTCCGACAGCCGCCATCGATTGCAGGCGAAGGAAGGTAACTAAATTATTTTGATTCCGGGCCAAGGAGGTGGCCAGATGACTGTGTGTATAAATTCCGTGCCGAAAAGTTAAGTCGCAACCTGAAGGGCGTGATGAGCACCCCGGTGAGTGGGAAATCGGAGGTGCGTGAATGTTAATTAGTGGCAAAGTTCAATAATTCTGAATTTAATGAAAAGGGTTGCTCGCTGTTGAGGCTGCTGGAGGAACACCTCAAGGTTAGGGCCACAAATCAATATCCGATCGGATAGAGTATTTAATTAGCGAAGTTTCAAATAACGCAAATTGTTGTTTTAACAAACAAATAAAAAAAAAACGCTGCCACTCAATGCTCTTTGGTAATTCTCAACTTTTGTGGCCCCTCATATTTCATTCGAGTGGAGCCCCCAGACAAATAATAACATTTCTATTAGTTGGTAAAGTTTCATTTCATTTCAACTTTGTTTCCCGTTCGGCTCTCTAAGCGGGTTTTTTGATGGACTTCCAGCCAATTTCACCGATTTCATTGTTGACAGAGCTGGGAGTTGGAGTTTTGGGGTTGGGGTTGTTGCGATAAAAGCCAAGAGTAACAAGTAAATTGGCCACTTTTGACACTTGCTAAATTGGTTTTTAGGCCCGCAAGGCATACTGCAGGCTGTCAAGCATTTAGGCCCGCATTTTGATGGTCCTAGTTAATTGGAGCCACGATTAGGCACACAAATACCAACAATAAACCCACATGGACTGCAATAAAATGTTTGATAATCACCCCAAACTGCGTAACATAAATTAGCAGCTCGCAATCCCTGGCTGCTCCTATCAAACGCCATCGATCTTGGCCATTGACTTATTACTGACAGCCCAATTCGGTCTATCAACAACATTATTATTATCATCGTTATGGCCAATGGAAATCAAAGGCAAACAATGGCCACCGTTGCGTGTTGGAATAATGTGTGTTTTCAATAAAAGAACCCCCGTCCACCTGATTAGGAACCACTCGACTCGTAATTCATATGGTTCCTCATGGACTGCAATAAAACTCTCAAATGCCCGATTTTGATTTGTGTCAACGGACTCGACTGTCGTGCAACACCTCAGTAAGGGGTTAGTGGCCATCGTATCGCCATCGCCACCCTTTGTGCCACAAAGCTTCTGTTCGCTGTCAGTCATTTGTTTACATTTTATTGTTATTGTTGTCGTTGATGGGATTAATAAATTTTCCATTATCAAGATTTTCTGCTCCAAGCTGCTCAACTTGCAGATAAGTCGCTGGGCTTGCGTTTGGGGACTTGGGAAGTTGGGAACTTGGGCACAGAGCCCGTGGCCATTTGTCTATCGGGCATTATTTTCTGGCTGGTTAAATTTATATACACACCGAATGCAGGCTAACGAGCGTTTTGTAGTCGTCTTAAGTGCTACTTTTTATCAGCCAGTAAATTACAGGCCCTGTCGGGCAGCGAAATCATCTGATTTCTCAATTTTTTAACAGCATCATTCATCTGCATTAAGCCCTGCGACGCGACTAATCACATAAATCACTTAACAGGCCACGCAACAAACTGTGAGACCGGCTTGGCAGTAGTTGGTCTAGACTTCAGTCCATTCGCGGCTAATGTAATCATGTCAGGCACATTGTCACCTCCTCTGCATTTTAAAGAGTTGCTGGAAGTGATGAAAAAGCTAATAAAAAGTCTAGAAAATGTATGAAATAGCTAATAAAAAGTCCAGAAAATTGCTTAAATCCTTTTCTTATTAAGTTTACATTTAAAATAAAAATTAGGAATACAAGACCTGGTTTTTTTCAAAAAATAGGAAACCAAAAAAAAAATGTAAAATTCCTTTACAAGTAGTATTTAATATTTCTTTATCCAAATAAAAAAGCTGAATTTTTTAAGTTAATTTTAAAATATTTTTTAAAATGTGCTAAATCAAATTAAAATTTAATAAAGCTATAAAAAAACATAAGAAGTATAAGGAAAAAGAAAAACTTTTGGAAATAACCCTATTCGCCTAAAACACATCAGGGTTAGAAACACTGTGCGCAGTTTGAGGATCCGCTGGCCAGTCGCTAATAGTTTTTAAGTATAATGCAATAAAGATGAAAATCCAAATCATGCTTCATCAACATCAACGTCAACAATATAATCATGCCCCCGCACAGCGACAGCGAATTTTCACTGGAGTTGCCAGTTGGTTGGGTTGGGGGCTTGGAGTTGAAAATTCAGAGGTGGACGGGAAGGGACGTTCGTCAGGCCGTCAAGGACTGCTGCGTAGCCCCGGGTTGACAATTCAATGTCCTGCTCAATTTGTCCGCATGAAAAGTGGGCGGCCGACTGGTGGCCCTTCGGCCTCTGCCTCTGCTTATTTGTCAACAGTGAAGGGGGCATCGGCTCCCGAGTCGCAGCTGCTGTCCAGTGAGCTGGTGCAGCTTAGTCGCCCAAGTGCACAGCACCACGACGGACGGACATCGGCTTTGCCTGGCTTCCACAGGGGAAAAAAACGTACAATATCTCGTGACCTAATCACGGTTAAAAGAGCATCTTAAATATACTAAATGGAAAAGTTTTTTAAATATGAATATGGTTTAAATTATAATTGATGACCATTTATGTAGCCATTTTTTGTTGTACCGATCTTAATGTTTTAATTAAGATTTAATTATGAAAAAGAGAATACACATTTTTAACAGCATTGCCACCTTTAAAATGTTAGATGGAATATATTTTTTAAAAAAAATTAAATTTATATTTACAAATTTTATAGTCATTTTGTATTATTTTGATTTTTAACACGAGATTTTTGTATCAGAATAGTGGTTTTTTGTAAATTATGGTTTTGCCATTTTAAAAGGTATTCAAAAAATTGTTTAATAACTAACAAGCCATTATAAAAACATTTTTAATTTAATTTAATATTTGCTGTTTACAGCCTAATTTTTTCGCTCTATGTGGGTGCCACTGAAGCGGCTTCTTCAGCCGGATTCTGATGTAAAAAGCGCAGCCAACGGCTCTGCCATGGCCTGTTCTCTGTTGCCTGGCCTCTGTTCCGTTCTGGCCCGGTGCTCCGTCCTCAGTCTCCGTCTCCGCCTCCGTCTCCGTCCGACTATCCGGCTATAACCGGCAGCTAACCGGCTGTCCGGGTGTCTGGCTGTCCGGCGGTGTCATCGTCCATGCTGACAAACAAAAGTGCCGACAACGAGCTCAAGGGAAGTGAGTGACTGTGACTGACCCGGAAAACATTAAAGGCTGACTGGCTGCCTGGCTGCCTGGCCTGGTTGCTTTGTGCGTCTGAGCGTCGGGATCTGGAGCTAAACTAAATGCCCTTAGCTCTCTCAGCTGCTGCGGAATAATAAAGCTGGCTGCATAAATATTTATGGTTGGAAATTAATCAAAATAATAAAAAGCACTGGGACCGAAGCCAAATGAAATGAGTTAAATGCAAAACTAGTTAATTAGTTTTTCTCACGCACACACACACGCTCGGCAAGTGCAGTTACATTTTGATGTTTGAGGATATACAGCAGACGTCAAAATGCTAGCTAAATCTAAACATTACAGGAAAATCTAAATAGTTTTTTAATTGTCTAGAAGAACTTTACTTTTTGAAAACGTTTTTTTGTAAAGCTTTTGAATAATTTCTTAACATTTAAAAATTTAAATATATGTTTAAAAACATTTAAATAAGTTTAAAAATAACCAAAATTTTACTACAAAAATATTAAAATAGCTTATGTTATTGTTTTAAACTATGATGAAACAAATAACCAAACAACCTTTTACTTTTGAACACAAAAACATTTAAATTCATAGCTGTATGTTATTGTTTTTACAACCTAGCCATTATGATATTGGTTACAAAACGATATTTATATAATTCATTGGAACAAAATACCATATTTAAATTAAATTCTCAGTTCTCAGTTGTTTCACCGCAGCTGTAAATGAATACGAATTTGTCTGGCAGCTGAAAATTTGCTGGCAGCTGGTATGTAACCGTTTGACCAACGTCCCACTTCCCACATCCCGGAATGTGGCTAAAGCTCTCTGGCTCTGAGAGCGATGGAATGTAGTGGCCATTACTGAATTATTAACAAACTCAATTAAAACGAGCACTAATTTTGCAAACTCTCCGCCGGACAAGCCGGCTCACACACTCACAGACACACACACGAAACCGTATGGAAGGCTTTTTAAAATGCCTGTGCATGTGAATGCAATGTAATTGTGAATGCGAATTGGCAAAAGGCTCGGTCGGCATATCCTTACAGGCAATTTATGGCCTCAAATAAATTAATGAAATTAAATTTGAATTTAAAACAAATGACCGCACGGATATTTACAGGAAAATTAAATTATTAGACAGGGCGAGATCGAGAAACTTCAATAATAACTCAAGGAGAGCAGCTGCTGGGAAATGAAAATTGAATTTGGCCAGGCAAATATGTTTGGGCCGCAAATGCATATTTGAATAGTTTAGTGGGCATCTCGGCCAACTCGACTTGTTTGCTCTGCCAACCCATCCCAATCCCATCCAGCTGGCCTGTCTTAAGTCACCCAAGCATTTGTTGACTTTGATAATCCCTCAAGTTTGTTGACAATGCGGCTGCGACATTTGCCCTCAAAAATATTGCGCATACGCCCCGAGGAGCAAAAAATGCCACAAGTCTCTCAAACACTTTGGCAAACATACTGTAAGTAGAGAAAAGTGCAACATGGTACCCAGCCCATCCTCAGTTACCGCAAAGAGCATCACTTAATAATTACTTGAGCATTTTGCGATGTGCACTGTGATGAAATAACTATTAAAACAAGACCATTATTGATTTTACATGAAAATTTTATAAGAATCGTAAGGTTTTCTTTTTTTTTTAAATTTAAGTAAATTAAAATATTTCTTTAAATAACATTCTTTTTTATAATTTACCTAATGTTGACATACATTTTTATTTTAAATTCAGTTACTTTAAAGAATTCCTCAAATTTCTTCGTTTGCAAATAAGTTTTATTTTTAAAACCAAAAACTGTTTGGATTGCCATTATAAATATTGGGTAGTTACTTTAATTTACACCTTGTTTTGAAATACATTATGTCTTAATTTAAATTCCCATGTTTTAAACATTGAACTGAGTCAAGCATGTGTCAGACTATTTTACTAGATGTGTGTCAAATCTAGAAATGTTGTTTAATTTTTTTCTGTGTAGTCATATGCGCTAGACTTCGTCTGAGAGTCTCTTCTCCCAGGGTGTTGTATGTACACCATAGTATGCTGTAAACATGTGTTTGCTTTGGTGTTAAGTAAGCGCCCAAAAACTTGTTTGTCAATTTTCCGGAGCTGCAAGTCTCATGTGTGCAGCTGCTGCAGCCGCTCTAATAAAGGAAACTAAATTACTCTCAAGACTGGCACTTAAAATTAAAGTCATGCCTGGTTCCTATAAATTTAAAATATGCCAGCGTCCCAGAATAATTAGCATGGACAACTTTCTGAAGCTCAGCCAGCGTTTTCTCACCTCTGGAAAAGCGGAGGCTCTGCCGTTGGCAAATGCTTTTAGCGCTTTGCCTTATTTATTTTTGCTAAAGTCACATTTTATGCGCACTTGTTTGTTAGCCGCATGTGTTGTAGTTGAGAACAGCAAACAAAAAAATAAATAAATAACACAACAAAACCTTCAAGGCGGAAACTTTTTCTGTTGTACAACGCTGCGGTTGCTTGTGGTTCGCTGGAGTATCTGTGTGCACTCGTAGAAAAATAAGTTTCTTATGTAAGGACTTTGGAGATATACCATTTATTTTTACAACGTTTTACATTTTTGTTTTAAAAATTATTAACAATTGAATTGTATACCCAATTCTAGTCTGCATGATAGTTTTATATTACTTATAAGACGAATATAAAAGTAACCCCTGAATCACTTCCTAATTTTAAGGTTTTTTTTTTAAGGTGTACCTGTCTGCTTGTAGACCCACGTTTTTTCGTTCTATTTAGTTTGGTTTGGTTGCTGCTGAATAAAACATTTTCACGGTTTGTAGACCGAAAGTAACCCGCGAGCTACCTCCATATCAAATGTGCTCCCACCCCCGCAGGGTCACATACCACACCACACCATACAGGGCGTATGCTTGATGTGTTTCAAAAGTGTGTGTTTATGGCCAGCACAATGGGTTTGTCTTGGATGGTTTTGTATGATGTATGCATGTGTACGCCTCCTACGAAGTCCTCCGCGGTAGTAAAAACCCTTTTCATTGTTGTTTACAGATCATTGACGTTGATTGTTTAAATGAAATGTTTGCCGTGCATTATTTGCTTTTTCCTTTATTTGTACTGCAAAATTCAGGAAGGAAGTGCTGGCAGTTTGCGGCCCCCTAAAATGCCGAGAATAAGCTAAATATAATCACAGGCGCAGGGTTTTTTTTAGTTTGAAACGATGACCTGGAATCCGACCCGCGCAATGTTTTATTGATAGGGATTAGACACGTGCTAATATTAGCATTCCTTTCAGTCCCCGATAAGCGGGCAACGATTTTTTCATAAACCCATAAAGTCGTGCTCCGCCCCCAGAAAAAAATATAAAAGAGCCGGGATCTATTTTCGCCCTTGTCCCCCGATTTTCACTGACTTGAGTTATAGTTAACCCGCGGAACGCCCCCAAAAACACGCCCTCACTTAGTGTTTTTCGTTAGCTTACACCTTGCCGCGTTATTAAAGCTTGAAATTATAATTTTCCTCGAATTCCTTGCTTTGTGGCCAGAGCCATGCAATCATGGATACAACCTTGGCAGGCGAATGGAAAAGTTTAATTGCTGCTTTGCATTTCCCCACAAAAAACGTGCAATTAGCAAGCCAAGAAAAAATAGAAGAAAAATAATTTAAATTAAGACAGACCATCGAAGCAAGTCCATTTGTTATATATTTCAAAACGTCTCAAGTAATAAATATCTTACATATTTATGCACTTCATATGGAGAAAGTCATAAAAAGTTGATTACTTTTTGAATAAAATGTAGGTATTACAAATTAAGTTTCGGTTATTATTATTAACATTAACAAGAATACACTTAAAATACTTTTAAAGGAAGTACCATCTTGTTTCTGTCTTTTTGATATTATAATTCCCCGTTTAAAGTGCACTTTGTTGTTTTTAAGCCAATTACGTTTAATAATAATTGACTTTGATGTGTAAGTTAAAAAGTAATTAAACTTAGAATACGGCCAACCCGGCAACACTGTCTGTTACCACTTTATGCACTGACTGTTGACTTTTGTGAGTAAATTTTCGTTTGTCGGACACGTGCAGAAGCAGCAAAAACTTTTCACTGTAAACACATTAATTTCCATATAAGCTTAATTTCCATCTGGCCTTTTTCATCTCCGCAGCTGTAAATACTATATGTTTGCAGGAACACGCAGTGTTATTTGTTACACAATAAAAAATGTATGCGAGGGTCAATCAGAAGGTGTTTATTTAATGTTTTTTTAAATACACATCACTAAATTAGTATTTTCGGTGTTAACAACCCACTCTTTATTTTAAAGTTACTTTTTATTTTTAGAAATGTAACTTTAACGAAATCAAAATGCCCATTACTTTTGTAAAAAAATCTTTCATGACCTAAAATAAAAAAAATACAATTTTGATATAAGGAAAAAAATACTTTATAAGCAAAGTTGGGTAATATAGATTTTTTTAATGAAAACCATTTTTGTCCAAAACTGTCAATTGATTTTCAATCTTTAAATTCTTTTAAGAGCATAAATATTTTTGTTGTTACATTAATTTGTTCAATGTATTTAACGGGTATATTTTAAATTTTAAAGTTTGGAATCTCTGAGCTGTAGTGTTTACTGCTCCACATAATTTTTTTTCTGTGCACTAGTGACGTGTGTGTTTTTCGTTTTTCGTTGCTTTGTTTTTCGGTTTGGTTTGGTTCGGTTTGTGTTTTGTATTCAGGTTCTTCCAACGCGCCCATCAACAACAACAGGCACAGATGCAAATACAAACAAAGGAATTCATTATTTCACTGTTGTGCATTTAAATTTGATACAATACACGCCACTTCTACACACCTATGTATGTACTATGTATGTATGAACACACTTTCATTTCGGACATGGCCTCTTGCATCGTACTTTTCGTCCCCCTTTTTTTTTGTGTGCCGCTCCCGGTTTGTTTTGTTTTGTTTTGAGTTTTGCATAAATTTTCGGCCCTTTCGTTCTGTTTGCTTTGACCTGGTTTTTCAACGGGGCTTTTCCCACTTTTCCCACCAGCCTGTGTATGTTTTCCTTTGCGTCTCCTTTCGCTCATCGCAGCTTTGGTGCGAGCATTTTTTGGTTCTCATTAAAATAGGTAAACAAAATCGCATAAAATTTCCTGATAGACAACAGATAAGAGTTAAAACTTTGAGCAAACTCCGGGCGGGACTTTGGGGCCAGTTTGGTTAGGCAAATGAAGTGTAATTCCCGATGAGAGCCAAGTCCTCAAAACGCTTTCCCCGAGCTTATTGGGAGTTAACTGTTCAAGTGCTGCAATTACAGGTTAACTTTGGACTCGATAAGGGTTAAGTGCCCGTCATTATGTCGGGCCCTGTTTGTTGTTCAAGTTAGTAACTCTTTTAGTTTGAGTAAAGCCTAGATGGGCTTTGCAATTTATTTATTTTGTTGCCCAAATGTCTAGGTAATTTGAGCCAGGAATTTCTATTCTACATGATTTTGTTTAAAATTAATTGAATTAGCAGATAAAAATAATAATATAACAATATAATGTATAATAATATATAAAAAAGGATTGTTTGTAATTCTGGAATTAAAAGTAATTATTAAGCTTAAAATTACGCATTCCTTATTTGCAAAAGCAAAAAAATTTTGGCTTATAAGCGGTCAGTTATTTACAATGGCATCCAATCAATATTCTGTTTTCTTTTTAATGGGTACATTTGTCATTTGTAACACAAATTAAGAGTGCCAGTGGTTGAATGAAATCAATATGTTAGAGTTTGACATGCGTGACCCTGCACACATTTGCTACAATAAATTTAGTTTCAAACTACGAGTATTACAAATTAACTTTGAGCTTAATTTGGGTCATGTTGAAAATATGAAAAAGTTAACAGCAGTGTTTGGCTTTTGGAATTTATTTCATCAGTTTTTTTTTTGGCACAACTATGTACTCAGAAATTCTGGGAAAAAAACTGCACTTTATTCAGGTTTTACTAACATTTTAAAAGCTGGTCCATCAACTCAAATCAAATTCCCCGAATTCAACCGATCAGAATTAGTTAGTGCAAAGTTATGGGTGAGTCGATTCCCTCCATTCACTCTATGTAAGCCTGGATTTTATTTGGGCCAAGCCTTTCTGCGTCTAACTCACATCACTTCACTTCCAGGACCTTAAAGCTTTCACTTGGGAATCCTAAATCAGCCTTACGACCATAAAACGTGCATAGTTCTTTCTGATTCCCTTTTCGTTGCCATTGGCACTGCCAGCTCACTGGGTCAACACAAATCAGCATAAGCCACACAACTCCACATCGGACAATAACATTTTTATGTGTTAAGCTTTATGACAAAAGGCCAACACGGAACAAGGAGCGAGTGCACAGGGAAATACCCGTACTACCCGTACGTGAAAGTTGCTGCTGCAACTTGGCATAGAAAGTTTACCGATTTGTTTTGGCCGTAATAAATTTGGACAGCTGTAAGCAAGCAACAAATGGGGAATAAGCAAAACAAACGCTCTCGGTCACTGCAATAGTTCAAAGAGAAAGTCAAGGACCAAGGGAATTGCTATTATTTGCCAGGGCTTTTTCCCCCTTTTTTTTTTGTGTGCGTCGTAAGGATCAATCTTCGTTCGCAGCTGCTCCACATGTTCCTCTTGTTGCGAGTGGCACTGTCAAAAATGTTGGGCCTGTGTAAACAAGCAAACAGGCAAGTGGGCGTCAAGATGTTCTACTTACTTAGCTATATGCCAACCACTCACATTTAACCCATTATTTACCCCCGATTCGGAAATCAGCCAGTGAAAAATAAGAGATGAAAGTATTAAGTATCATTTAGCAACCGTTAAAGTACGAAAACACCAATATTTTAAAACTTGTATTATTAATTTAACTTGTATTTAAAAAACTTGTATTTAAAACTAGAATTTATTGTTTTTGTTAATATTTGAATATTTTTAAAAATTAAATATTTGTTAAATTAATTTCAGAACAATTCCTAATCGAATACTGGGACACCAAAATATTTATAAGATAGTTATGAAAATAATTGAGAAATGAATTTTTGTAATACCTTTTTTCAGTTTTAAATAAGCCTATAAATTACTGTTTTACTAATATTTAGTTTATAAACAAAATCACATTATTCAAAAAAATAAATAAAAAACCTACAGAAGGAAACATTTAAAAACACCTACAAAAATTCTCCAATATTCCCCAATGGGTTAATTCCATACCATTTCAGCTCAAGTCAACCGTTTTGTGCGTGTTTCTCTGGCTGCACTTGTTTTGTTTTGTTATTCTTGCCCTGTTTTTATTTTGTTAATTTTGTTGTTGCGGCATCTGTTGCCTGGCTTCTGTTTTGCCTGTATTTGAACTGTGTTTGCATTTGCCGTAACCCCTGCCAAGTAAAATAATTTTAAATGCAATTCTCGGATGAGCCTACCACTCGGATGTGCATCGCTTCGAATGCGCTGGCCCACTTCAGACTGGAGTGTTACTTTTGGCAAATGTCGGAGTGCCTCTACACACACTCCAAATCCTTGTGGGTTTTTTTTTTAAGCCCTCCTCCCTCGGTAACCCCTGAAGTCCAGAACCTATGAGTGCACATCTCCGGTTGGCAGGGACATGCATAAATATTATAAAACGTGCTGCTGCCGCAGATAGGTAAGTGCAGATTCCGACTGTCTGGCCAAAATGCTTACCCCCGGCCTTTATAAATAAGCCCACTTGCTGATTGTCCGTCCGTCTGACTTTCGGTCCTTCAGCCTATCTGTGTGGCTGGATTTTTGGCGTACTCTTTGGCTTGTTTTAAGGAGCTTTTAGGCCTGGACTAACTGCCTTGAACCACTCTGCTTTGCAGTGAGGCCATAAATTTTGGTCAAATGCTGGTAGAAATCTGCCCATGGCTTCATAATATTTTTCTTTTTGATTCGATGGTTAGGAATTTTCTTTTGTTCAAGGAAATTTTATTTAAATTTGGATCTGCCTACACAATTTTTTTTTTTGATTCAAGCTTCATTAAATATTTTTCAAGAGAAGAAATTTCTCATTGTTCAACTAGCCTTACATTTGTTTTGCCAATAATCCTTGCTCCTATTCATATCTGGAATTTTTGATTGAAAATTCTCCATAAATATATATTTTTCTGGGTAAATCAAGTGCACAAACCCATTTGTTGGTAGGTAACCAATTTCCTCAGCTCAAAGAAATTAAGTGCTTTAAATGCAATTAAGTGCAGCACGCAGAAGGATTTCATGAATATATTTACGCCCGCAACAGCCATTTTAATCGACTACAAGGCGATAAACATTTAAGATTACCAAGAAGGTCGTACTCGTATTATTAATTAAAGTCGCTTCCCGTCCGCTTGAGCCGGGATTTGTCATTGGCAGGGTCAAATACTTAATTAACTTGCAGTTTCATACGCACTTCTGGAGGACGTGACGAGGCCGTTGCAGGTGGTAGAAGGTGGAAGGTGGAGTGCTCCGTGCGGTAATCGCGATAAGTGCAACAACAAACGAGTAGGAAAACTGGAGCGGTCGCAGAGTCCACAAACAATGTGTTAAAACACACGCGCGAGCTGGGGGATTTTCAATTTTAATAAAGTCATATACACGCACACCCGATGGCCAAGATCCCGGATCCCAATATATGCATATATACTCAGCACATACAAAGGGGTACGGCTCAGCTCAGTCTGACTTATCCGGCAGCAGGACTGTTTGGGCCAAAATGCACCATCAATTTTTAATATCTATTTAACATTTCAATCAGCGAAATCGCTGCATTCGCCGCTGCTCGATTCGTATGCAAAATTTAATTAATATTTAATTTTTCATTTATTGTATTTCTGTGCTTTGCCAGCAATTTTCATGACGCATCGCGGCCCGCTAATAAAATTAAACGGCCCCAAACAACACAGGACCGATCCACACAGATACTCCCGCACAAACACACTCTCACACAAGCACACTGTGCTTTTTTTTGATATTTTTTTTCTTTGCTTTTTGGTCGTTTTGTGGGTTCCACGCGCCGCGTTGTGCTCCTCCAGCGGATTTATCGCGTATCCTTGAGCAGAAGACCGTAGCGCCACGTTCCGACACGAATACGAAACTGAGCCACGGCATTGGCAAAAAGCGGAGCCGAGCTCCAAAATATCCTTTGGCTCGGTCGATTCCATCTCGGGGATTTTTCCGCTCGTTTATGGGTCCTTCGGAGGCACAACATCGGTTTCACTCAACTACCCGAATGAAAGTAAAAATTGCACGAACTGGGTTTGAGTTTGTTTTGGTTTAAATTGCATCAAAGGAACTGGAGAAGTGGGCCTATCCCAAGATGTTTTGCAGTCTGGTCTCCCTGGAGGGTGCTTCAAAAATTTCTTACGTTTTATATATTATATTGTGTTATACAAGTTAAGAAAATCCTATTTAATTTAATGTTTGTTTATAGTTATTTTACTTTGTATTAATTATGTGGCTAATTCCATCACAACAATTTACAACATTTATAACTACAAGATACACTTTCCGCTATTGCAGCTGTTGATCCCCTAGTTTTCTCTTCATATTCATAATTCATAATAAACTAAAAGTAAGTTTTAAACCTGAGAAATCAAATTTGCAGCTTGGAAACTGCTGTTAGCTTAAAATAAGCTTATAAAAAGTTATGTTTAAAAAGTCGAAATGGCCCACAGACAGTTTTCTTAATATTCTTTTTAAGCTTCTTATAGTAAAAGTAATACCAGCTAATACTCTTATTTACTTAAATATTTTGTACTTCTAACTGAGCTCCAGGCAAACTGAGATAAAAGCAGTCCTTGCGGCAGAGAAAATTACCCTGCTGTACTTAATGTCCCTTATTTCTCTTCAGGGGCAGCGCCTGCGCTCTTTTTCACTTCCAGTCAGCAAATCAGGGAAATATAAGAGTATTTTTAATGCGTGGGACTTTTGCGCTTTATTCAGCAGCGCCGAAAATCAAAAGGTTGGTTTATTCAAAGGCATTTTATAAAAAAAAATAAAGAAAATAATATGTGGTTCTAAGTAGAGATTTTTAATTAGAGCCTTTTAATGACCTGAAAAAATATATTTTTTTAATTATAATTTTACAATGTAATTTTGATTATACATAACCTTGTCTCTTTATTTTCCTGATTACATTTTCATAATTTTCCAAATCTGCAAAAAAAAAACTTTAATTTAATTAAAGAACACAAAGAAATTAATAGTTTGAAAAATTGTACAGTGAGGACCATGTAACCAGAAATATAAATTACTTAAAAAATTCAAATATTTTTAAGCTTAAGTGAACGTTAGGTTGTTGTCCAAAACTCAGCACTAACTCCGTAAAAAATTGTAAGTATGGTAGAACAAGTTATTGTAATTATAATTATAGACAAATTGGTATCAATAATAAACATAATAAAAACTCATTAAAACATAATATTTGTAATATTTGTAATATGTACCAATTCTAGTTCTTATTAATAATCGTAATTTACTTATTTATAGAAAGCTATTAAATGTTGTTAGCAATACGATTTTATGATTCCTTCTTCGACTCTATTAACAATTATTTACAATGTCTCACCCTGTCATGTTGATTGGGCAATGGGGGACGAACCACCCCAGTTCCGTTGGGTCTATTTTTGTTTGTCGTCGGATTGGATGAGGAAGTGGAAGTCCTCGTGCCCTGGCTGGTCAATGGCTTTGGAGGCGACTTTGCTGCTGGTTTCTCCGGCATATTGCTGAGACTTCTGGAACGACTTTAGGACTACAGCCAATGGATTTTCCCAACGCTCTAAAATACTATATTTTACACTGTATGAATTTAATAAAGTCGCCCACTAGATTCAAATTTATATACGAATTTAAGACAGTCAAAATTCAGGCAGGCAACTTTGAGTGTGACTTCCAGTCACAGGCCACAGGCCAGTCATCATTCGTCAGTCGTCACGGCAACTCAACTGAGTGTTCATAATTGTATTTACAACTATGTTTAAAAATAGTAGCTGACAGATACTAAAAATTTTAATCATTATATAAAAGTGTTTGTTTAAAAATTTTTAAAATAAAAGTGTCTATTTTTTTGTGGTATTTTTTAAGGTTAACATAAATTTATTTTTAAATGTCTTTTTAGATAAACTATTATAAATAAAGAAATAATGTTTTTGCTGACTTGTATTGACTTTTTATTGTTTTTCTTGCACTTATTTGCCAAAACATAAATATACACACAGTTTTAAATATAATTTTAAAGCTTTTGACATTTCAAATAAAATTGAAAAAAAAATATTGAGAGTACTAAGCTTTTATCGTGGACCTATTAAGAATGAAAACTCATGCATTTTAATTTCTTTAAACCGTGTTTTTTGTATTTCAAGTCTTTTAATTTTTTTTTTTTTTTTTTTTAAATCATGTAGTGCCTCTATTATTTTGAACAAGGCTGTATGTGGCCCATATATCATAAATGTCAGCGCCTGAAATTACGCATAAAGCATAAAGCCATATAAATGAGTCCTACTTAAAGGCGCACTATATTTACGTACTTGCTGCGAAAATTCTCGCACTTGCATGAAATATGTCCGCGACCATAGATGGCTGTACAGTGTACAGTGTACGTATATTTTTTATAAATTAATTTGCATAAATTATGGCATATGAGGGGAGTCCAAGTTGAAGCCAGGCCAAGCTTTAGCCATATATCAAGGCAGCGCAGAGCAGCGCAGCGCAAATTCCTCTAAATGTCTGGCTCATAGCAACAATCACTCATTCATTCATTCCATCATTCCATCATTCGAGGCCCCATTCACTTCATTCCTCCGCTCGCAATTTGCATTTTTCGCACGGGCATTGTCCGCCCAGTAAACGGTACTCTTATAGCCACCCCCACCCCGCCCCCAGGGGGTGGAGGTCGGTCGGCTTTTGGGGGTGGCGACGGCAACAATGTTGATTGTCTGCTAAAGAGCATAAAGTCGTAATGGAGTGAAGCAGATAAACATAAAAATAGCATAGAATTGTGGGCACACAAAGGCGCAGACGAGTCAAGAAATGCGGAGGGAAATGGAAATAGAAATAGAAAAGCCAAACTCGTAGAATGGAAAATGCACGCGTACGCGCAAATGTTATGGCCAATCACTTTATTTCACTTGTTTTCAATTTTCTTCAGCGCTATACGTTTCCTTCATCGTTTTTTTACCAGTCTCAGATTTCAGGGGGTGGAATCACGTAGAGGTCATGCTAATCAGTGCGACAGCTGCCTAAACGGTTCCGACTTCATCTCGTAAAAGATGGTTTGCACTGAAAAAAAAAAATTGGTTGTTACGAACAGGTCTGAGTCAAGTTCAGAGCAATATTCTTTTAGAATAAGTTTTTGGGGTTTTAAAAAATAGTCTTATAACAATTCTAAATAATTATTGAAAAAATGTTTTTTGGTTTGAAAATACAGATCTCTTTCTTAAGCCTCAGCAAAATGTCTTTGAAATCAAAACGTAGGATAATAAATAAATACGTTTTTCGTATGGTTTTAAGATAAAGTTCTTACAATTTATGTTTATCTCATAATTAATTAATTTAATACAACTTTTACCTGTTGTATATGTTACAAAATATATATACAAAACATACCAAAAACCCTTCTTTGATATGAAGAGGTGCTTTTTTCGCGGTGTACACCCTCTACCCTTATTACTCCACCGCAGGATAACCACAAAAACCATCGAATAATTGAGTCATCAAATGTTTGGCGCACCCTTTTACTTTTGGCTGTCTTTTGCTATGGCTTTGACAATTAACCGAACTATAAAATGTTTAAGTTTGAACACCTGGCTGGTAGAAAAACGTTTTCCCAAAATACCAAAATACACCCCCACTCACACACACACACACATGCACACACAGACACAGGCACGCATACATTTAAGCCAATTAGCATTTATGTGCGTCGCTGGCTGGCTGAGAGAAATGCGTTACATTTTCATCAAACGCACGACACTTTGTTTTAATTTGAGCAACCGCACGCACACAAACACAGGGGCCCCCACACACACACACATACACACAAGCACACACAATCACACCCACACGCATACAGTGACAGGCTCTGGTTTTGGTCTCGTCACGGTTTACAGATTTCCGTTCCCCAAAGGACCTCGCACGGGATATTACATTGTTTTGGGCAATTCGCTTTTACTGTGATTAATTTAAATGCACCCCACTCACCCTTCCTGCGGAATTTTTGTATCCTCCGTCACGTGTTTGGGATTCATAAATATCCTTGAAGCTCCCGCGCCGCAATTTTAAATCGAATTGCTCGCAGAGAGACGATGGCTACAATTAGCCCCCGATGGCAGACAACGCCTAGAGTTGTCGTGCTAATGGGGAACACCCTTCTCCCGACTTTCGGGATTAACTGTAAGGAAACGGAATCATTGTGCGTCTGGAATTTATATGGGTATCGTAATAACATATTAAGTTTGTGGGCAAGAAAGTGGGGAAGAGGGGGCAACGGCACACCAAACATTCATAAACTATGATTATAATGTTGGCTATGCAAACCAAGTTTTCCGTTTTACATCTTAATTATGGGTAGAGCATGAGTATTTTTTTTAGAAACTGTACACTGAAAACTAAACTATACTTTAACAAAATGTTAAAACTATTAACTTAATAGTTAATATTAAATCGTGGCTTAGGAAATATTAAAGGTTTTTCCATTTAAAACTAAATTAACGGTACAAGGTAAAAGCTGTTGCCAAAGTGTCTTAAGTTTTCAGAAAGTTCCTTGCACAAAAACTTAATTTCTGTAATCAAACGTTATCATTCCAAAGCTAAGTCAAAACACGTGCACATAATTATGAAATGCATTTGGGCCTAGTCATCTAAACCGCTTTCTTACCTCAGATGTAAATCAATTTTAGGCTACTGAAAATTGAGGTTGGTGGCAAGCGGGAAGGTGTAGTGTGTGCATATGTTGTTGTGCACATGACCAGATAGTATTACCTATCTGTTCCAGAGTGTGCGTGTGGGGTTTTCGGTTTCAAGTGTGCGTGCAGCAACATATATGATCATGCATCATAATCCAAAACCCAAGGCACACACGCACACTCGCACACCCACACACCCACACACGAGCATACATCAGTTGCTTTGTAATTAATTACTTCACACATTGACGCCGTCCAGCTTCGGGTGCGGGTATTCCCAACAACAACCGACAAACACAAATCTAAAGTTTACTCTCTGATTCCAATGGTGCCAATACACTCAGGAAAAATTCGGATAAATGATAGACTCCTTGAAGACGGTGTCATAATTTTATTTTTAGTAGAAACATATTTTATTTTAGGGACTTTTTCTTTAAAAGATAAGTCCAAATTAAATGAATGTCTACAAAATAAAAACAAGTAACTTAGCATCTTTCTTGTTTAAAATTTTTAATTCTATAGTTAGATAATAAGTATTGAACATTTTATTGAGAGACTTTATAACGCATGATGCAAATGTTATTTAATTTTATAAGGATTTTTCTCAAGTGTGATGCTGTTGCTTTTGTCGTTGTTGTCGCTCATGCTAACTAATATTGTTACCAGCTTTTTGGATAGTTAGCTGCATGTTTGGTTAGCTGCTTCTGTTGCTGCCTCTCCGTTGTTCCTATCGTAAATTATGTCCCATTTATGCGGCATTGGCTTGAAATGGAAATTTGTCCCATTTGTTGCTCGGCGAGACACTTGAGTATTCATATGGGAGACCCCGGCCTGCTGTTTGGCATTGATTTATGTGACCAAGTGAATTTGGCTAAATATTAAATGAAACGTTAAGCAGCACAACAGGCTTCAGGCTACAGGCTACAGGCTTTGGTGTTGAATCCCCGAAAGATGCCTTTTGGCGAGGGTCAACTTTAATTTGACTTATAATTAGGGATAACCCTCTTTGAACTCTGACTCCCATTTGCCTGGCCTGCTCTCCAAGGCGAATAATGATGCCCTCAATTAGGCCAACAAAAGTTTGGCCCACAACTCGTCAGAGCAGCCTGCAATTATACGCGCAGGCAAATTAAGTTAGCGCCTCCGACTTGAGACTTTAGCTGCATTTCCATGCATTTGAGTCGGTCCAAGGAATTATGTTAAATAATCCAGCGACTGTGTAAAGAGGTAAAAAGGTGAAAGGGGGCTTGTTTGCTGCTGTTATTTTTAATGAGCCAGAGCTGAAGAAAAAGCCTGATTACGAAGCCAACTTGCAAGTGGCTTAATTAAGAGTTCAAATTAGTTTTTCGCCTTAAACAGACAGAGCTCACCTTATCACATTGCGCACATTGCACATGCAAGCTTTCTAATTAAACTTTCATGCCAAAAAGTTGCACATTTGATTATGCTGCTGACCAATAAGTGCAATCATGTTGCAGCGGCAACGGCAATTAACTAACAGCGGTTAGGGCCAGAGTGTCGGATGACCAGCAAACAAACTGTTGGCTTAAACTCAAAAGCGGCAACAATTTATGCGGCCCACAACGAGTTGCACTGCGCGGCCAACAAAACAGCAAAAACTAGCTAAAACCAAACCAAAACGACAACATAAACAACTCGCATATGAGCATTTGGCCAGTTCGCTGTCCCATCGCCACTTCACGTACATTGTGGTTACCACATTGCAACCGAAACAGCCAACAAATAGTGAACTTTTTCAGCGGCGGTTGGTAGCTGCGAAAAACCTTTTCATGTCCGTGGCATGCAAACATTTTGAACAAATAGTTAACTAATATTTTGCAGTTCCCTGCTGCATCCAAAAGTATATATATTGGCCATTTTTAGGTTTTCATGGAATTCTATTCAACACTTTTCTAAAAAAGTTAACATTTAATATTTTTGTGTAGTACACTAATAGGGCTTTTATCAGCAGAAACATTGCTTTTGAATTTTGTGAACAACACTTGCAATTAAGATGGCCCACCCACAGCTCTCCCCCCTGATGATTCAACTTCTTTAAAAGGCCAACATAAATCTGCTCTTCTCTTCTCCGCTCTTCTGAGGCCAGCTGTCTTCAAATGTTCCACTAGAAGTATTTTCACACAGCAATTTTCCGACTAACACAAGTGGCAAGCAGCAGCAGCAGCAGCAGTAGCATTCGGGAGCTGAAAAAACGAAAACAAAATATTATGTAATTTTACATTCAAGTGAGCGGAAAATATAAATAAGCAGCAGGTGCTCATTTCCTGTTCCGCAGCAAACATGGTACACTCAACACACAAGCACTCGCACAGCAGCTGCCCACCATGTCCTCGTCCAACGGATGAGGAGCGTGGAGCGTGGAGGGGCGACGCATGCACGTAAACTATGGCCAAAACACACAGACACTCGCAAAAAATATTACTTTAAAGCCCTTGAAGTTTTTTGACACTTCTTGAACCTTTCCTCTTTTTAAGAGCTTCAAATGGAAACCTGTTACTTTTTATTATCTCTTTTACATACATTTTCAAAACATATTTAACCAGTTTCTTAAGCTAAACATAATTGGTTTTGTTACAGTTTTTCCCGTTTGGAAAAGCCATTCAGCAACGATTATTAAGTCAAACTTAAAGCTCACTTAATACGAGTTTTAAACACTTTTTAGTTTTTTTAAGTAATAAATTGTTAGTGCATTTTTTATACTTAAAAATAAAACATTAAAAAGTACAACATTAGTTCATTTAGTGATGTACATTTCAGATCTCAGATATCTATGGGAAAATATTTTTAAATTTAATAATTATTTAGTTAATTTTTCAAGGAAAATAACACCTATTTTTATCAGTGCATGTCCGTACCCTGCTTGTGTTCCTCCGGCGGAGAGCTGCGACTGCGACGAGTTCATTTATATAAATGCCTCGTCGTAGACAGAAGGGGGGAGGGTAGGGGAGGGGGGGGGAGTTCGTCTGAGGGCGTGTGCCACGCCCACGTTGTAATGAGCCCGGGGCAAAAACTAAACAACTTCAAAGTGGACAAAGGCAATTACTTTGCCAGGTGTCAAATGTGTGTGCGTACGAGTGTGTGGTGTGCCGGTGATGACGACAGGTGAGTCCGTTGAGTACCTGTACCTGGTCAAAGTCTATAATTAACAAATGATTAATTATGCATGACTTTGGCGCCTTCGCTCGTTATCAACACGCCCACATCACTTTCGGACCACCCACCCACCTGCCCAGCACCCACCACCCACTTCCCGACGCCTGTTTCCTGTCCCACCTTTGTAGTTTTCGGCAAACTTTTTGTGGCCTTTGATTCATTAACATTTTGGCAATGTGACTCCACATCCTTTTCTAGAAACTCCAACTCCAACCCATGTCCAAGCCATTCCTTATGTTCTGGCCAGCTTTACGACTGCGTCTTGTTTCCAATATGATAGTCGGCTTATTTACATAAAACATCAGAGCAGGTAGTAAGTACATACTATAGTATTTACATAATTTGAATACAATTGCAACCAGTTCTGGTGATGGAAAACTTAAAAAGAATAACATTGTGGACTTCATAAATCAATTTAGAAATTTTGTAAAATTAAACCCTTATTCCTTAATCAAAGTGGAGTGTTTGGTTTTTATTTTTACCTGATGAGGATTGTGTTTAAGCCCATCTAAGTCTTCTAGGAGGAAATATTTCTTACTTTTCAACATTTTTAAATTACATATATGTACATATATTACTTACCGATTTCTTGTAGTTATTTATGTCTCGTTTTTTACTTAAAAATATAAATATTAAATGACTAACCATTTGCTCCATTTGCAATATTTTTGTAATAATTAATAAACAGAAAACTCACGACCCACTCACGAATCCATCGCCATAATGAGGTGTACACCCCGGGGAGACGCATAACGAACGTTCCGCTGGGATACACACTGCATGCGGATTGGGTTGAGCTGACACTACCATGTCAGTCGGCAGCAAGTCGGGCACAAAGACTTTAAACTATGGAGGTTAATTCGACTTGGGCCGCCGTTTGTGCCAGATGAATCGCCACCGGCTGACGTGGACACAATGCCGAGCACATTGCTCCTTAGTTATTGCAACAATGCTGCAGCAAAAGACAAAGGATAAGCTGAAGTATATGTGTTCCTGCGGGTGAATGCATGTTTTGAAATCTTAACAGGCCAGGGCCTGTTTTGTATTCCTATTCTGTGCGAAATGTGTGTCGGGCAATAAAATGTCTTCCACTTCAAGTTGCAGGCTGGCTCGCTTTAAGGGGCAACGTTGCGTATGCGCAATTACCAAATGCAGCATAAGGCCATTCGGCAATGGCAACACGATGCAAGTGAGCGTAATTGCTGTCAGGAGGCTCCACTTCCCCCTTCCACGAGTGTTTTGTCAGTCGATGTTGACGCTATTAACATTCACTTGTGCCGAGTTAAAAATGAGCGTCAAATGAACCGTGGAAAGAGCTGAAAAAAGTAGGGAAAAATAAGATAATCAGGTTTTTTGTTAGTATACATTTTTTTACCCTTCAAAAAATATTAATCATTTCAATAGAATTTATTTTTTGTATAGATTTTTAATTTTCTGTGTTTCTACCGAGAAAATTTCTTTGTTTTTTTTTATATAAAATATATATTTAAATATCTGGTATTTGTGGGAGTGAAAAAAAAATGATACGATTTTGTACAAAAAGTTCCACACAAAAGTCTTCTGTATATTTAAAAAAAAAAACATCGAAACTAAAAATGTAACTCGTCCTGACAGGATTACTAAGCCTCTTATTCTTGCTAAGTTGATGTCTGCAAAGCCATTACAGAAATCTGATTTTCCCTTCAATAAATCTCAATTAGTTTTTCTGATGACAAAATTGTTGATACAATTTGGCAATCTTTTCCATCACCATTAGTTGCAACCACTAAGTTTTAGCCTGCAGTAAATCTTTTGTGGCCTGCTAGTTCAACACAGTTTTGTGCTCGATTTTAAACAATTTTTTGGCCTCTCGCTTGGCATCTAACAGGGCATGCAAATCGGATAACAGCCCAAAATAAAAGATATGTATAGAGGGATAATAAAAATTGGCGCAATAACGACCACTACACAACCTCGCCGGATGCACTAGGAGCGGTATGTTGTTGGTTGGGTTGTTGGCCAAGTAAGGACTGATTGCTCCCGGCCTTGTGAACGAACCAATCCGCACGGAACCCGATCCCCCATCCACAGCTTTTTTTTCGATGCCTCAATTCAGTTACTTTGCTGCCGTTGCTGTCGTTGTGTCGCCTGTGTCTCTGTTCCAGGACACTCAGAAAAATTCCCTTTGTGACTTACTAATATTCTATCTCTTAAATTTCGTAGCCTTCAAAATAAAAGACCCTTTTTTTTATAAAAGATTGGATAATAAAACGCTTTTGAAGATATCTTCTTTTCACGTTTTAATAATATAGATACTGTGTGAGCCTTGATACAGTTTGTTAACTTTCAAATATAAATTAATTTAAGTATTTGTGAATATAAGCTGTTGCGTATCGACCTTTACACTATTTAAAGGGTATTTTTAGCTGGGCTTGAAGACAAGAAGGGGTTAACCAGGAATAAAAACGCACAGGTTTAAATTTGGTTCCTCTAAGCCAGTAATAAAAGCGCAGAGGGTTGTTTAAAACCCTCTTTTTGACCTCGATCTTTTGATTGCTGTTATTTTTAAATACCTTAATATAAATAAAGAGACCATCTTATAATAAACTGTTAAATAAACTTTAAAAACTATTTATTTTCCATGGCCAAAAAGTACGTTCTGTGTTGTCAGTGCATTTGTCTCTGTCTGTATTTCTGGTTGGCGCACTAATTTGATTTTTTATACAAATCGACGTGGAATACTCGCTCTTATTTCGTTATCGAGTTTTGTTTGTTAACGCTTAGCTCGGCGATTTTCGTGTTAGTTTCCACTCCTTTTGCGTTGCATCGTTGCATCGAAAACAATTTTGATCGCTGGCGCAGTGGCGCGGTGACAGAAATTTGCATTCAATGTCAATTTATGCAAATCCCATTGCCACCCCTGGCGGGCACTTGCGGATACTGGTCAAAGACAAGACAAAACTGTGGCCAATTGTCGAGTTATATGCTAATTATACGGCCATTGCGACTAACCTACATTTTTATTTTATTTTTTTTTTCCTTCTGCGAAAGCATGGAGAAATTTAATTCCGTTGGAAACGACAGGAATAAGTTGTGAGCAAGAAAGAGGGAAAGGCAAGGAAAAATCACAGGAAAATATGAATGGGTCAGAATGGACCAACCGACTACCGACTGGTCAGGTCGAGAAAGTGAGGGCTCCCTGCTCGGGACGTGGCCAACAAAACGAACAATAGAGCGTAAAATAAGTGCAAAGGCAGCGGGAAGCGAAAGCGGCAGCGTTTAGCGAAGAAAAAAAAACTTTGCCAACGCGCGGAAAATCCAACGAAATGAAAAATGAACAAAGTGCCCTAATGGCAGGGCACACGGCCGCTTGTACTCATTCTCGTTTCACAGAAAAAAATATAATATAAAAAAGAGCCCCTTTCCCCGCCCCCGGAAAAGAGGAAGGCAACAAAAAAATCAGCTTCAATTGAACAGTTAAACTTCCATTAATTGTGCGCCCGGTCAGAGCCACGTGGCCCAGGCCCAGGCCCAGACTCGGACTCGGACTCTTTCCGCTGCCAATCCAATCGCAGGCCACTGCCAACTGTGTCAGTTCCGAATTACAAATGCATGAACTGCTTACCCAAACAGGTCAGCCTGCAAATTCGCGGTGAATTGTGCATTGGCAATGGAAACGCAAACGCAGACGCTTGGGGGCGAATCAATTAGATGATTGTATCATTAGGAACTAAAACAGGCGCCCTGGAAATTAACCAACATTTGGGCAGCTAATTGGCTGCCTAAATGGCTCAAGCTGCTCGTGTGGAAATCCATTGAGGGCCAGCATCCCATCCAGAATCCCATCCCGTCTCCAATGAACCGCACAGCGTAAAGTGTCGTCGGCCACACTTCATTGAAGGCTGTCAAAAAATTTTCAATTTACCAAATTAGTTCTGCAGATGTGTGGGTCCGAAAAGGGAAACACAGAGAACAAAATTGAGGTAGAAACATTTCTTAAAACGTGCCTTGTTTCGTATCCTTTTAAATAACATTAAACTGTCTTTAAATCACACAAAAGGTTACGTGATTTAAACTGGGATTAAAGGTTGTTAAAGATTTATATTTTATAATTTTTAAAATAAGCTTTTAAATTTTCTGGGGCTTGCAGAAAATGTTTTCTTAACTTTTCATTTCTCATTTAACATTTTTAAAGACAAAACAATAATGCAGTGCCCTTTTTTTTATTTCTGAAAAACGAGTTAACCTTAATATAAATATTGTTTATATTAAAAACGAAGAGTTAAATAAAAATAATATATATTTTCTTGAAGCGTTTTCCTTTTTGTCGGTGCAGAGGCCGGAAAAGAAATTAGTATTAAGTGAAATGTAATGATGACAACGCCAACTGAGAACTGCCAGCTGACAATAATGAGCTGGCCGGGCACAAAAGATTCCGCTTTCCGTAAGCTCCTTCCGACAATTACAGAGATGAGGGCTGATGCGAAGGAAAAACCATTGGCGCAGTTAAGCGCATTTTTTGTTAAACAAACTTTTCACTCAGGCGGCAGAGAAAAATGAAAACCAATACGCATAAATAATAAAAAGCGCATTAAATGGGGGCGAGGGCGCAAGTGAAAACATAAATCATTGACTCTGAAATGAAAAGCTTTGCGCAACAAGTCGACGAAACAATAAAAAACCAAAGACCCACCCAGAAACCCAACTCTGTGGGTTCAAAGGTGCCAACGAGCATTTGACCGACAGCAATGAAATATATGTTAAATTGAAAAAAATTAGAATTAATGGCTGTTGAAACATAATGCCAGCCAGAAGGGAAAAACGAAACTTAAAGCCACCAAACAGCAAAAAAAGGAAAATACGTCAAAAGGTTTTTATTTATGATATCTTCAATTGAAACATTTTGCAATAAAAACGGTTTTATATTGCAGTATGAGTAGGTACATTTTACATTTAAGACTTTACGTTTATTTTAAATGCTACAGAATTTTATACTAATTCTGTTAAAACCTAAGATTTAAATTTAATACCATAAGCTGATTAAACTAATGTCGGTTAGTTTATTTTTTAGACGGTTTTATATTTTGACCACAATTAAATGAACAGCAAATGCGGATTAGGTTTTTTGCTTTTTGAGCTGGGTAATTAAATATTTAAATATTTTGTATTATCAGACATTTTTAAACGTATTAACTTTTAAAAATGAAACTATTTTTAAGCACACTCTTAAGGACAGTTACTAAATAACATATATATACCCTAAGTGAAATCGACATTTATCTCAAAACTATTTGTAAAATGTTTTAATTATTTAATCTTTCAGTCAATTTAAATCATTTAAAATAACCATGATAACAAGCATTTAAAAGTTTGTACTGGGTCGCAAAAAGCACTCTTGACATGCTGTCAGTCGCCTTGTTATTGATGCCCAATAAGATATTAAAGGCGGGGATTTTTTACCCGCTCAAGAGCCCAACTAATGACTCTCCAAGCCCCCTGACCAGTTTAAACATTTATTTAAAATGTTTTTTTCACAGGGTTTGGCCGCTTTTGACAGAAAATTGAAAGTAAAAAGCGCAAAACAGCGGCTCGCATGTAAACGCCGCAATGTGGCACGCTTGTCGGGGCGTCAACAAGCTCGGCGAAGTTTTACGCATTATTTTATTTACACACGGTGGCAGGCACACAAGCGTACACTCCTTCACAATGCGTATAAATTATGTCAAAAGCGAACATGTGTGTGTGTGTGTGTGTGTGTGAGGTCCTTTCTGTGTCCCCGTTTTTTGCAGCACACTTTTCAGCGCATTGAGCGTTTCCCTTTTGGCAGTCGACAGTCGGCAAATAATTGAAAGCTTAGCTTGCATGCACAACTCGTCTACGTTTATTACTCGAAAGCTATTGAAAAACTAAGAAAAACTAAACTACATTATAAATAGGGCGGGGTCGGCAACGGATTAATCGGAGAACAGGTTCACCCAGGTGTTCAAGGCAAGAAGTAGTGCTGCAAGTAAAAAATACGGTGTCTGTGTTAAAGGTTTTCAGCTTATTCTGGGAGTAACCCACCTTGGGATCGGCCTTCTTCCAGCACTGATGGAACCACCAGGCCTTGTGGCACAAGGTGTCGCCCTCGGGATGCACGCAACCCTTGGACATGTCCATCAACTTGTCGCGCATCGAGAGCGGAACCGTGGCGAAAAGCTTCTCCAGATGCACATCTCCATTTTCGTCGACCACATTGATCTCGTGGAAGAAGCAGTTCATGTAGCACTTGAGCTTCTCATCCTCGTGGATCTCCCCGTCGCTAAACTCCTTGATGGCAGCTGTGAAAAAAACGCAACATAAATTTGGAAAATATTATTACTATAAAAAAGACCAATAATTCACTAATTTTCTTAAAACTAAAATTTTTAAATATTTTTACATTAAAAAATGTAGCGCTGTTGTTATTAAAAAACATTTTCGATACAACGCAAATGCCCTTTGTTTGGTTCAAAAATGTTTTAAAGACTTTTAAGTGTCATATGATACTATGGAACTTCACACCGTTTATAGAGTCAATGAGAATAATAGTTTTGGAATTTTAAAGAACTCCACCACAAGCTTACTTCATATTATAAGTTTCATAGGTTCTTAACGATAAATACTGGACGGATGCATATGTATAGCACATGGCTAAGTGCTCACTACCGAGTGCTGCAATTATGGGCTCACTTTCTGCAGAGGACTATTAGCAACTCACCCTCGGAGACGCCCGTTTGCTCCACACACGCGTCGTGGAAGGGCTTGGACATTTTCAGGATGTTCGGCGGTGGATACTGCAATTAAAAATTGTTGCTTAAGTGGGCGTGGCAGTGCAGTGGGGGGCGGGGAGGCGGCAGCGCAAAAGGGCGGCTGGGCACTTCATTAACCCACGTTCTCGTCACGCTGCGCCGCAGCCGGCGGCAGGATCAGCGCTCCGCTGAGCAGCGACAAGGCGATTAAGAGGACAGACGCCCTGACACGCCGACCAAAGCCATTCAAAGCCATTTTAATGTGGCTCTCTCCGTTCCGTTCTGTTCAAAAATTTGTTGCCTGCCTCGGCCTTGTTTGCGAGTTCTGAATAAAACAAAAACAATCCCTGGAAAAAATAAACGAGAAACGTGAAACAAAAGCGACGATGCATAACAGAGCACACGGCACAGGACGAGGGCAAGCGACAGGCAGGACAAGAATGAGAATCCGAACAAGGATGAGGACGGGGATGAGGATGCAGATGCTGTTGACGACGATGTGCCATGCGTGACAGCTGGACAATGACAATGGGTAAGGCAGTGTGAGTGTACACTGAACGGAAGACCTTATTTTGTTCTCTTCATATTTTTTTTAAATTTAATTTTAATATTTATTTATTCATCTAAATGACCTTAGTATGTCCTAGTGGAACATTAAAACCCTAACCCACACGGGTTCTTAAATAATTAATAGCAATTAATTTTGACTGTAAAACTGGAACTTTAAAAATGCTGTACAATATTATTCTTATATTAAACAAATAGTAAGAGTGTAAGAGTGTTTGGTGGTTTTCCTATTTTTCCTTCCTTTTCAACATTTTTGGTGTATTGTATTTTTCTTTTTTTAAATTTTGTATTTTTGGAAGCCGAGAGGAAACCAAACAAAAAATCATTTGTTTCTTGCCAGCTCAGCGCACGCTAAATTAATTCCAGCCGCTGATGGCCGAACAAAAAGCCCCGCCAAAACGGAAACGGAACTGTGCCCGAGACGTCAGCGAAGTCGTCACAAGTCTACAATTGTCGTGTTCCGTCTGACAAACACATGCCCACGTGGCATGCTCCTCGGCCCACTCCACCCACCAAATGCACCCACTCGTTCGCAGGAATCCTTCGCTCAGGTCGACTGTGATATATTGCTCAGCTTAGGATTCAAGGATTCGCAAATTCCTTATGATCTATGATGGGCGGCAATGAACATTTTTTACAAACCAAGCTTGGTTAACCTCTATTTTAGGAAGTGAATAACACAATTGTTATTCAATCACAATACTTTCCCATAACCAAAAAAATTTATTGAAAAAAAGTTTAAAATTAAAAGCTTATTGCTTGTTAAAGTAACAAATGGAAATAAACATTAAGAAATAAAACCGATTCCTCAACTCAATTCCACTAAAATTTAAGTTTTTTTTTTTCAAATGACATAATTTTTAAAAAACTAGTTTTTTAAAGATATCCAAAATAAAAAAATGTATTTCTAAAAAGAAATTAGTAAGATAGCTTCTACATTTAATTTTTTATTTCTTTAACTAGTACAAAATTTAACTTTTTATTGAGCTAACTTTTCTAAAATGTCAAACGTAAGTCAAAACCTTTTTTAAGTTGGCAAGATGGGCAACTCAAAACTCTTGTAAGTCCCAATTTACACATATATTTATTAAATTGTTCGAATGTCTAGTTTTTCCGAGAAAACAAACTAAATTGTTTGTGGCTTTTTGTCATGGGTTATACCAATCCACCCACTTTTGCAGCGGATGCCAGGGTATCAAAATATAAAAATTCCCATTCGCTCGTTTCTTTTGAAATTTTACTACCGAAAAACACAAAACAAAGACTTCAACTTGTGCCCAACTGTCACTTTTGTTTCATCAAATGTCAACGCAACAACCGAAACAAAGCCACAAAACGACATTTGCCCCACAACTCACACACACTCGCACACCCGCACAACCAGCAAACACACACACACATACTCGCACAAAAATGGAGGACGAATGAAATTACAGCAACAGCACACATTTTTGTAGTATGAATGGAGGTTCGTGTGGATGTATATGTTCGTATCGCAGTTGTGAGCGGCAGGAACGATGGATGGTTTTTTAATTGCCATTTCAATTTTCGTGTTGCAACGCGTCGTTTGCCTAGGCCTGGGCAACCTTCGACCTCTCGTTCGCCTTCGTCCTGGCCACCTTTTCCCCAGTTTCTCCTCCACCAGGTGCCTTTCCTGTTCCTGGCAGCTGGTCTTTTACCCTATCGTTCGCTTTTAGCAGGAGTAGTTATGGCCAAAATTCGATACTGCACACACACGCCACGCAAGAATTGTTTGACAACCGCAGTTACAATTGAATTTGCTCTGTGAACGTTCGCATCGTTTGGCTTTTATATTGATTTTGGCCAAGTTCACAAGACCACAACTGACTGCCGCACTTAGTTATCGGGCCAATCGACGCTTCGTGTCAATGCGATCGTCTCTATAATGGCACAGCCCATATAAGTGCAGGCCCCATCTCCAGGGCCACGCCCACTGACGTGTCTTTAATCATTAGGCTGAAAATTCCAAAATGCACTCTGAATAAAAAGTTATGTTTCCTCACAAAAAAAAAACACCTTAAATTGGTCATATAAATATCTCAAATATCTCCATTTAGTTTTTGAAAAAATTGTGGTTCTTTAAACCAGAAACTTTCGGGTAAATCAATCTTGTAAATGGTTTTTACAATTGAAAGAAAACATGAATTAAAATTTGTGTATTTCTTTTTTTAATATTAACATTAATATATATTTTTATTTAAGAAAATAAAAGTTTTTAAAACCGTGGTCTTTAATTTTTAAAAATTTTTTTTGTATCAGAAAAATCTGTTGCTAATTATAATTGTAAATAAATTAAAATATATATTTTTAGCTATGCATTTAAGAGAATTCGTTAAACTCAATAAATAATTTCGTAACTTTTTTTAGTCCTCTTGATGTAACAAAAAAAAAAATCCTATCTGAGTGTAAGACATAAAATGTTTTGTGGGTCAAACCATTTCAAGCTAAATCAACTTCCGAGGCAGACGGAGCGAAAGAAATGCAAAAGCGAAAAGTTCCAGGCTGCCAAGTAATCAAGGTAAGGCAATCCCACAATGGTCAGTTGGAGCTTTTGTTGTCCATCCGGGCTAGACGGACAGATTTTGTAAGTAGCTCAATATCGGGGGCTCTTACCGAGTGGAAATCCACTAGAGCTTGTTCGAATGGATGCAGCAGATGCTGCCTTATCTAAACAACCAACAGGTAAATGCAGTTGAACCCGGCCAACTGAAGTGCAGGGGGTAGAATACTTCACCCAATTAGTGTCTTAAATGTATTTCCTGTCTAATTTTACTTATTTGTAGCCCAAAATCTAGAATTTTGCGAAAGTACTTGAGCTATATTTTTCTCTGGCAGCAGATAATTTAATAAGAAGAGAAAATATAACATAATTGGCTTGTCGTGTTTTAACGAAATTCAAAGGAAACTAAAGGATACAATTTAATAAATATTTTTGGCAGAAACAATTACCGACTGTAAAATTTTCCAAAGATATTTAACACAATATTAAAACAGTTTTTAAAATAAAACACAACCAAAATGTTTTTTTACTCCACAGTATGTACTATTTAAACTTAAAGTCATTTTTAAAAATATTTAATTAAACCTGAACCCATTTATTTTCGATTATTCATAATTAATATATCGTTTGGATAAAACATTATTATATGGGAAAAACTTTCGGCTTCCGCTTAATTATGTGCCTTGACACTGTAAAATATATGCCCCACAAAATCCGTCATATAAGTTAACCTCAGACCAAGAAATAGTGCACAGGATCAGCCTTCTTCCAGCATTGATGGAACCACCAGGCCTTGTGGCACAAGGTGTCGCCCTCCGGATGCATGCAGTCCTTGGAAGCGTTCATCAATAAGTTCCTCAACTTTTCACTCGGAATTGCGTTAAAAAGCTTCTCCATGTGAACATCGCCATTATCGTCGACCACCTCGAACTCGTGGAAAAGACAATTCATATAGCATTTGAGGGCCTCATCTTCATGAATTTGTCCATCGCTGAACTCCTTGATGGCCTCTGTGGGATTTTACAAAATATAGTATTGTCAAGCGTTGAAGGGTCATGTGAAATTTTTTAACTGAACTCAATTTACCCAAAGCTAAATATTTTCGGACGTTAACAATTTCACAACCGACTTAAAATGTTATTTTTATAACTTCAATTTTCTTTCTTTTTAATTGTTTTGAACATTTTTTTTTGTGAAAACAAAACAGAGCTGGAAATGATGTACAGTAAAAATAAGATTTTAAATATTATTCAAAAGCTAAAATGTATGCTTTGATTGTTATATTAAAAATATTAATTTCGGAAAATTACTTTACCAGCAATATAAAAATACTGTTTCATAAAAACAATCTCGTAAAAAATGTATCCTAAATTCCAATAAATAAATTAAAGATAACTTTGAATATCAATTTTCGTAAGAAGAAAATAAAAAATTTCCAATAAATTTTTTAAATTAGTGTATCACACAAAACTAGTTACAAGGATAACTTACCATCAGTGACGCCAGTTTTGGGAGCACAAACGTCATGGAAGTGCTTTGCCACTTTCAGAATCGCTGGTGGAGGCCACTAGAAAAATTTCTAAAATATTTATCCGAAAGTTATTTAACCTATGAAAACCAGGACAAACCTCAGCATCGCGTCTTGGTTCCTGGGCAGTGGCAAAGCCAAACAAAAACACGAGCAGAGCCAAGTATTGAATCATGTTGGAACTAGAATGAATATTTTTAGGGCTGGCTATTGTGCTTTTATGGGATTTTAAGGGCTCCATTTCAATATTCAGCGCTGTGATGACTGTCATTAGAAACGCACACTAATTGCAGGCTGCCATTTGCAATCGAATTGCGAATCCATTTGGCAGCACGCAAAGCAAATGAATAAATGACAGCCCACACAGAGCTGCAATTGATAGCCGACTGCCAAAGGGAGAACTAAAAACTGCAACACACAAATTAAGCAATGATTGTATATGGCCGGAACCTGCAATTTCGAAGTGTCATCCCCATCACGCTAAACTGGTTCATAGTGATCTAAGCATTCGTTTTGGAACACTTATTTTTGTGGCCGTTGCAACACGCACACATAACACATAACGAGTGTACGAGGTTTTTTTTTGCGGGGGTAACATGTCATAAAAGTCAAATATCCCCCTGCGAAAAAAACGTATGTCAAATTCAATTCCAATTTGCGTCCCTTTTGACACGACGACATCAACCAATTCGCGTAGACAATGGCTACATATATTTGAAATACTGAACACAACTGAATTGCCTTCAAGTTGCCTTCAATCAGAGGTACTCCTGAAAATATATTACAATTTTTCAATGACTGTATGAGTTTGTCACTTTAGTGTAAGTTGAAAAGGCTTAGATTTCCGTGAAAACGAATCAAACAAAAATTAAACGAGGGCATATTTATCTTAAAAAATAAAAATATATGAGGTATACTATTTTATCTCAAAGTAAGTCTAACTTGTCTAGGTTATAAAAAAGGTTAAATGGTTGGGTTCCTGAGCTAACAATCAACCAAATGAAATAAAATATAAACATAGTTTTTATGTGAACTGAGTCATACTTCGGTCCATAAATGCTTTTGGGTTTTTCTTAAAATGAAAGCAATGAAAAATTATAACAATATTTTTAAATATTTTTTAAATAGTTTCATTTCCTACTTAACATAGCTTTTTGTTTTAAAAGGATATGGTAATCATTTTGTAATTTTGTAGCAAACTGTTTTCTTCCAATCATTGTTTGCAATGAAAATAAAATCCGTGCAAAAGTTATCATAGAAAAATTATAAAAAATATGAAATGAGTTTTATACCAATTGAAAAACTCTTGATTGCAGGCTCGTGACTTTCCACTTGAGCTTCTTTATGTTTGTTGTCAATGCACTAATGCCATGCACTTCAATCAGCCATGAAATCAAAGCAATTTCTATGCACTGCTCTCGACAGGCAATGCAAGCGCATCCGCGGAGCTCGTGACCCGATGCAAATGCAACTGCAACACCAATTGCAGCGGCAACAGCAACATCAACAGCAGCCGCAGCAGATGCTGTTGCCGCAGGGAGGACGCAGCATATAATTATGGGGATGCAGCTCGCTTGCAGCTGGCTGTCAGCCACATATTAATTTTATTATGACGCCATTAATGCTTGTCGATGCATAAAATTATAGATGCGCCTTTAGATAGCGCTAATTAAATAATTAAATATGCTTTAGGTCATTGCCAGTCACCCGATTTATGAGCGCCATCGATCAGGCGCGACAATTATGCAATTTCAGATGGCAGCAGCTGGATAAAATACATTTCTCATTTTTATTTATTTTATTTGGTTATCCCCCTCTGGCTCCTAGTACTTTGCATGTCAAAATCTAATTAGCAAAATGTTATAAACAGTAAGCTGTAAAAAGTAATACAAAACAAATCCTAAGATAAGCACAACGGACTTTGTTTTACATTTTGGAAAAATAATACAACAATGTTGTTACCCGCTTCTTGGGAGCTACTGCAGAAATGTCCCACCTCGCAGCTTGCTTTTGGGTCACCAAAGCTCAAAAGCGTCCGTCAATGCACCCTCAACTATGTATTGGGGATACACTGAACAGTAAAGTCAATTTGTAATTTAAATAAAATAAGGATGTGAGAAAAAGATTTCTTTAAGACATGATTAAATTTAAAAATATACATAATATTTTACAGGTACAACAATTGTCTAAAATAATTATTTATTAAATGTGCACAAATTGTAGGCGCTTACCACTTAATGTTTGTAACTGCTAAATGTTCATTTTTGTTGCAATTCCCTCATCGACACACAACTAAAAAAATCGACATTTTGGCACAGTGTTAAAACAGATTGCTTACTACCATATCCCCTTTCAGACTCAGCTCATTTCCTTTGGAGATTCTCATCTGGCATGGTGACGGATGACCTGACAACCAAAGCTCCACCAGTTTATTTCGTAACGAGCAGGGAACTCCAGTTCTTTTCTTATCTTTTTTAGTACTAGAAGATTGCACATCAGATTCGTAATATGCACAAAATATTTGCTGAACCTAATGACTTCTGTAACCGTGTTGAGGGAAATGCATTTCGATTGCTTGCCAAGATATCAAGCTAATATTTTAATCCCATGAAGCTTACCTGATACCCGATTCCGCAGCAACAAAATTGCCAAAAAAAAAAGATAAGTTTGACGACAACTGACAGAACCGGAGGTCACACGTGACAGCGATGGGAGATGGGAAGGCTCCGAGCTTAAGTAGCTGTAAGCCGGGTATCGATGCACGCGAGTGGCAGGGATGTCAGCGACTTAGTGGCTCCGTGGCGATCACGTGCCAAGCCAAATTGAAAGACTTATGACCGCTGGTGCTGCCATGCGGCTTTCATAACAGGAACCCCTCAAATTAACCTCCCGCCTTAGCCAATTAAATATCGCTCTACGAGGCGCGAAAATGCATAACACGATAATAGGCAGCCAGAATAATCATACGCCACGTTGGACTGCGGTCTGAGATGGCTTAAGAAACAGTGAGAAAAATATTAACATTTTATAAAATTTTTTTTATTTATTAAATAATATGTTAAAGAAATTGAGTATGTTGTTTCCATTCTGCTTTACACTTAAGATATTGTTTAATTTTTTTCACAAATAAAATTTCATTTGTGTCGGTATGTAAATCAAGGTGTATAAAAAACTAAATTTTAAATAAATTAATTATTTTACTTCTACTTGAATTTTACTTAAATAAATAAAGAAAAATAAAAATTAAAATGTGAAGAACTATTTGATATTAATTGAATTAATATATGAACGGATTTTATCGCTTTGACTTATTTTTCCGCTGCTTGGCTTCGCATTTCCTCAGTGAAATGAATGAAAATGGCCAACTGCCATGAAACAAACTCTGGACTTGGGCAACAAGTTGATTGCAATAACAACACGCACAGAGCCATTAAAAATAATGCGAGCTAAAACAGTAACCAACACCCCCTTTGCCCTTTCCACTTTCCAGAGCCTTGAGCACCATCATTTGTCGCACACGAAACGCGTTAATTATGGCCATTGCAGTTTTGCCCCTTTTTCCCACCGATTTTCCCCAGCGACCTTTCCATCCAAAACAACCACCCACCCACCCACACAGCATTCATTAATTACTATGCAGGCTAAGCGCTCGGCAAAAGTTTTGGACAGGGCCTCTCCACTCACAACTCACATACTTTGACATGCAGGCGCAAAGTGTCAAATTAATTTTTAATCGCCGCCTCCCCGAATGTTGCCAAATAATAGATTTAGATGGGGAGTGCGTTGTAATTAAAGTTTTTTGGCATCTGGCGCCACAATTTAAGGCAAACTGCCACGCAAAGGGTCAGGTCATTTAATTTGACATGTGTGGTTGGTTCAGGCTTCTTCGTCCTCGTTCTCATTTTCATATTGCAGTGTTTCAGTGTTTGACTTGGGCTCAGTCGCTGCTGCTGCTGTCATCAACATCCTTGTCACACTGGCTCTGGGCCATAATAATGCACTTTAATGCAGCGCCAAGCATCGGCCGGCCATCTATTGACATTTGACACTTGCAAATTAAACGCTCGCAGGCAAAACACAGCATCATCTGCTGCACTTCTGCACTACGGCATTTCTGGCTGCACAATTTATTGACACCTTATTTGGCAACGAGCACACCAAATGGCACAACTCGTTTTGCGGTTTGCACATGCAATTTACATGTGTAATTTTTTGGGAGCGGCCCAGGCATGAAAAGTTGCCGCTCATCGTCAGTGGCAGTGGCAGTGGCAGTGGCAGGAACAGGGACCGCAGGACTAGAAACGAAATGACAGCTGGACGACAACTTCGTTAAACGAACTGCAGTCTGGTCATAACACTGCAAAAAAATGTTTAGAGAGAAGATTAAAATAACATGATAAATCATGTTTGAAAAAGTTATTTGTAACTGAAGGATTTGTCTCTGAGATTTTTCTTGTCGCATAACAATTTCTTAACTTCGAATAAATGACTTAGAAGTTATATTATTTTATGTATACAAATACTTTGACATGAGTCAATTTTTTTAGAGATCTTGAAACAAATTCGTGTTTATGAAATTGTAGAAAGCATCAATAAAATAATAATTAATAAAAAGGTGTCTTAAATTACAAGACCCTCTGTTTTGATTGATTCTTAAGATTTTTCACTGCTTAAATATACTTTTTTTTAGTTATTACAAAGTTAATATCACATTCACCTGCACTTTCACCTTCTTAGCTTGCAAAGAAATAAAATCGGTAGAATAAATCTTGACTAATTCATATATTTTGCTGTTGAATATTTTATTATTTTATGAAATGCATAATTTTTAAAATGTTGCACCTTTCTGCGCGTGCACTTTCTGTGTTAGTTAGTGTGCATACCCCGTTTGCTGTTGGACATAATCGATTTACTGTTGTCGGGATTGTGGGACTCCATTCTACGCATTTCATCAAAGGGTCCAGTGTTTGGAACATGAGTGCTGAGCACTTCTCCGGCCTGCATAACCAGCTCCAATGAATTATAATTAATGGATGCGGCTTGAGCGGCGGCTTAGCATTTAAATTTATAGCGGGCCACTTGGAAATTGCTTGGGCACAATAAATTTAAATTAGCACTAGGCAGGGCGAAACACAAACAATAAATAACTGGGCAAGGTCAGTGTCCAGGTCCAAAAGGATCCTCCATTTGAATTTAGTGGGGAATTTAATATTTTTATTGCCACTTATCATTGTTGTGATCATAATTAATGTTCACGGCACCCGTGGACCTTTTCGCAGCCCTTTTCTGGGAAAAACTCAGCTCAAAGCCAACACACACACAACTTGCATCATTAACATATTTACAGTCTATTAACTCTGTGAGAGCGTGTTGTACTATAGTCGCCATTCCACCGGCACCGTCACTGCAGTCTCAAGTCGTCATCAGTATAAACATCAACATCGCATCAACATCAAGCCCATTCCCGTTGGTTAGTTCACTCTCCGGGCACATAATTAGAAAGTTTTGCACTTAAATGCAAGTTGAGCATGCGGGCCACTCGAATGAAAGCATTAAGCCAAAGTGCAAGCCAAGCACACATTTGAAAACCGGGCTCTAATAGCAGTGTGGGGACCGCCAAGGGAAATGGAACTACAACTGGGTCTACAACTGGAACTGGGTCGGTCTTCCGGCCGGGATTTCTTACAGCCGTAAGCGAAATGCTAATTGACCCCAAGAATCAGTGAATTAGGTCCTTTGTCAAAGAAAACATCTTACAAAAAAACCTTACAAATTTCAAATATTTTTCCTGGAAATTAAAATTAGTGAGAACCGCTAAAAAAAAGATCCATAATGTCAAGGAGAATTAATTTTTATTTGTAAGGTTTTAGTGCGTAAACTTAAAATGTGGCCTTTCAAATTGGTCATTGAGTAAGTGTTATGCATTTTTTTCAAATTTAATAACCAAAGGGCGATACATAAAAATTTTAACCTTAAGTAAAATATTAAAATACCTATAGTTTTTACTATTGCCAGTGTTTTTTTTTATCTTAACTACTAAATGAACTAGCAAAAGCCAAATACACAATAATTAAGAATGGTTTGTGAGAATGTTTTTTACCTAAATATAACCAAACAAATATTCGACAATGATTTTTAAAATACTCGGTAAATAGCCTTCAGCTAAGCTCTCAAATTCCTATTCATTTTGCATAGCCCAGGGTAACTTTATGTGCATTGGTAAATTTATTCAAAATTAAAATGATTTTCAATAGATTTACACCAACTGGATCTGGACGAGTGGTTTGCCTCATGTTGACCACTTGGTTCGCAAATTTACCGTTATGCATTTTTGCATTAAATTTCAGATAAATACGCGAAATTGTATGTCATTAAAAATTAATTAAGAGCAAAATTTACAAACGCATTCAATCCATGTGCGCGAGCCAAACAAAGTAAACTCAATTTATTTTTATTAAATAAAATTTCGAATGGCAGTGAAAGAGAGAGAGAGACCTCTTTACCCATCGGCCCCAAACCAGAAATCGCAGTTTTCATACACAAAAATAAATATGCATAAAAATTCATTTAACACTCGGCCACTCTCAAATTTGATACGCTAAACTGAACCGTGGAAAACGCTTAAAAGTGTCCCTGCTCAGGATTGTCATTGATATTCATGAGCTCGGGGCGTTTGAACTTGACAGTGATTAAGATTTGGCTGCCCTCCTTCGGGCGGAGAAAGGCTTCTGGCATTTGCTTTACAAATGTAAATTAGACCGCCATTTTTTCGGTTAGATATTTTAATTTAGTCTGAAAAAATGACACGGCCGCAAACGAAAAGCAAAGGGCGAACAGCAGGAGGGCCAACTGCCAGCTGGAGTAGCGTTTGCCTTTTGTTTTCGTAAGCGTTACCATCTTGTTGGTGTCCCTTCTCGTTTCCATACCCTTGCCAAAGATAGTTTTGAATTACAAAAAACTTATGTTTCCAAACAGCAGTAAAAAAAAAAAAAAAGAAACACATACAATATATATTGACAAAAACAAGGTCAGGTTTGTCATGATCTCTTTAATCTTTTTATAAAATTAATTTTATATCATTTTATACACACAAATTTCTCATTTTTAAAGAAAAAGGAAAAAAGATTCAAACGTATAAATCAAAATACTGTTTGAATTTGTACAACAAAAATATTCAATAATTTTACCAAAATATAAAATGTAAAACTTAAACTCAATTCGACTTCTATATTTTAATTTTTTCGTATTTTCCTAACAAATAGGTTGATGCGTTTAAAGTAAAATTTCAGGAAATGTTTTGTTCTAATAAATTTTACCTACTATTACCTTAACCAGTTATCCCAAAATTTTTGGACAAAATCCCCAACTTTGCTGGGTGCCATAACCCTAAGTCCTTAAGCTATCCATTGAAAGCTGGGTTTACAAGGGTATTCGAATATTCAGACCCCGGAGCTGGTGGTTTTTTTCTCTGTTTTTTTTTTTTGCATTTTGTGGCGTTGATTTTGCCAGTCAAAAGCGTGGTTACATCAAAAGGGTTGGCCCACGCGCTCGAAGCGGGCCGCGGCTATGGAAATTTTTTCCGTGGTCCTCTGTCCGACCTCCTGTCGAATTTCTATGCTAAAATGTCAGGCAAAAAGCGGAATGAAACCAAATAAATGCAAACGATGTCAATTTAATGGCTGCTGTTGCTGTTGTGGCTGCTGCTCCCGCTTCTAAGCCCGGTAATGTGTAATGTCTTTTTGAAAATCATGGCCCAAACTCACTCCACCCCTCAAAGTTTTTTATCAGACTCCAGCAGCTGGGAAGCTGGCTGGCTTCTCCAAAATAAAAAAAATAAAAAAATAAGTCAAGCAAAAAATAGTAGAAAAGTTGCTGCTGCAACGGACAGGGCAAAGTAAACTTTAATTATAGCTGGCCAGAAATTTTCTAATGAATGCCCCGTGCTTGAAAATTCAGCTTGGCCCGCTTGGCTTTCTATTTGCTTACTTCCACTACTTGTACTATAAATTTTTTGTGTACTTTTTCAGCGTCCCCCTGTGTCCGCTCGCCTTATTAAAACTTTCTGTCAACTTCTTTTCTTTCCCGGGCTTTAAGCCCTCCGCTCATCTGTTGCCATGGTTAATATGCTGGGGATGTGCCCAAATTTATTTGGCTTTGCATGACAACACAAAAGTCAGAAATTTAATTAGATCTATCTAATGTGCCGCTACAGCTCGGGTTTTTTGGGGCTTGTATTGTTTCCAATTTTTATGCAATTTGTCGTAGGAAGTTTACTATTTTTTTTTTCTTGGCGTTGCCAGGCCAAAAATTGTTTAATTAAAAGTTTTGTCCTGCCGAGAGTCGAGAAAATTAAAACAAATAAAGAATGGTTGAAAGATGTTGGCCTTATTTCCTATTTTGTCCGCTTTCAGTTTCACTTTTGCCGCTTTCTTGCTCCCGAGCACTTTAAACATTTTCATTTTCATTAATTAAACGCTAGGCAACTCAGCCATCGGGTGACTAATATTATTATTAAATGCCTTTTCATTGGGCTTTTGTCCGCCTTCGTCCTTTTGTGCTCTCGTCGATGAGGGGGGGCAGCCATTCAAGTTGAAAGTTACCCAATTGTAATTAAATAAATACGCAGTGCTCAGTGCCCAAATATGGCTTTCAATATGCATTATAATGATGCCTACTTAAGGTCACATCAAAGTCAGAGCGCCAAGTTGTTGCGCACAACAATGCGCCTGCCAAAGTGATTTTAATTAACAAATTATTAATTAATTATGGGCCCCGCAGCCGTTACGCAAATATCGCAAGTGAAGTGAATTATTTGAATGGGGTCAGGTTGCAAAGTGTTGCATAACTGCTAAGAAGTGATGTGAAATAATCATTACTTGGGGCTTTCGATATAATCATTTTTAAATAGGTTTTTAATTCAAAGACCTGTAAGACTCTTTACAAAATCCTAATATACTGTGGTCACATAAATGTTGCAACAGTTCTACTGCCTGAAAAGAAAGTAGAACGAAATGTGGAGATATAAAAGCGAAACCAAAAGTGCAGCCCAATCAATCTCCTGTTTAAAAAAGGAAAGAAATAGGAAGCTTCTTTGATTGGATTTGCCGGGAGAAGAGCTGCTCACAGTCACAGTCACAGTCATCAGCACTCTTCACTCCTTTTGGCAGTTGCAGACAAAAGCCTAGAAAAATATTTGCTTAAATTTGTTTGCAATCCACCCCGCAAAGAGTGTTGCAAAAATTCAGTTGGCAATTAAAACGCAAAGCGAACGCCACTTGAAGTCCCTGTAAAACCAATCAAAAAATACCATATCAGTGCGGACCTGAGAGGGGGATTGTGGTTCGAGGTTGGTGGGTGGCTTTTCCTGGTGGCAAATACTGATAATGGCAAAAGTTCAGGGCCCTCGCATACACAAACGCAATAAGAGCCAGCATTGTGTGCGATACAACTGGGCTAAAACCAAAAGCAGACCAGCCACAGTGCAAACTTTTGCAGCCATCCCCCGAGAAAAGGGTTGACACCCATTTGAGCTGCGCTTCAGAATATTCCGCACACAGGACCCGAGCTCGAAAGCGAAACCGACAGGTGGGATCCACATTGAACACTGAGGAAAAATCCCTTTAGAGGGTCAACGACATTTTCTCGGAGACGAGATCATCATCAGAAAGTAGTTAAAAATTACGAAATATAAAAGAAACAAAATGTTTAGGATCGATCTATCGTCAAATTAAAAGTATTCTTTAAAAAGACTATACTTATTTGTTGACCTTTAATAAAATTAAAAGTAATGCATTGCGAATTTCATTACAGAAAAACACAATTCATTGAAAAATTTAACAACCCTGTATTCAAGTTGAAATCATAATTAATTATTATTATTACAATTTACTGATAATAATGTTATTTGACCCTATTAGCATTAATATGCTAATCAAATTTCATTCGAAAAAATTAATGTTAATTAATTGGGCAGCTGAAATAAATATTAATATTCAGAAATATTCTTTATGAAAAAAAAATTCGTTTTACAATTAAAATTATTTATATATACTAAAACCCCAAATACAAATATAAAAGGGTTGTTCTTTGTCAAATTTTACAAGAGAATAAAATTAGTTTTTTATTAAAGCTGAAAAAAATTCAATGGAAAATCCTTGTGGTCATTTTTTGGGCTCAGTGTAAAAGTGAACGCAACAGAGACGTGCACACAAACAAATTAGCAAAAGGAGCAACCCGAAAGGAAAACAAGCACAAATAAACCTATGTGGGCAAAATGTCCGAGCGTCTCCGGTGTTTTTTGTCTGTTTTCTTTTTGTTTTTGTTTTTTTTTTTTTGTTTTTTTTGAGAAGGCGGAGCTGGAGGCTGCTGCAAATGTGCCAAAGTTAATTAAGATCGAAATCAATATTGGCCCTTTAGCTAAAAGCATCAAACAATCCCAACATCCCCGGCATAGCACGGCCTTTCCATTCCATTTCCATTGCCATTTGCAGTGCGCCCCGTGGGCGTCACCCACGCAGCAGCAAGAAAATCAACAAAATGTGTCAAAGTGTGGCAAAAGTAAGAGCAGGAGCCAAAGTTCCGAATTCACTGCGAAAATAATTTAAGATATTCCGTGTTGGCTAATCCGAATTGTCCGTAGTCCGTAACTTGGCCATGGTTAACACATAGCCGCATCTTTGATTTGGTGTCCAGTCCCCCCGGAACTAAAGTATGTAATTTAATTTGCCTAAACTTCATTTTGTTTCTGTGCGGATACTTTCATGTTGGCCTGGCCAAATGGAATGTCTCTTTTATGCCCATTCTCCGGCTTGTGGCCCCCATTGTAATTAAATGACGAGCTCTTTCTGCCGAAAGTGCGAAACTAGCACCGAAATTCCCAAAAGAACTATGCCAGCAAATGGAACCGAATGGCCCGAAATGAAATCTGTGTCGCTGCGAAAGTTTCCTTTTGTGAGTGCAGCATAAAGAAATAGTTCGAAAGATTCATTACAAGTGGAATCAAACTTATATTAACTGGTTGCCTTCCCTTTTCCCTAAAAAAAGCAGAAGGAAACACCAAAGAATTGGTTGGAACTTGCGGCAGGCAATCTGTTCTGGTCTACATTAAGTGTTATATATTGACCCTAAATACTACAGGAAGTTCGACTTGTAATGAAGTTATGCTGAACTTATTTTCTGTGATTTGTGGATTAAGCAAGACCAAAAAAATCACTGACAAAATGTAAAATAAGTTAATTAAGCTACCACATCGAAATTGTGTGTTGCTAAGCTACAGCAAAAACTGTAGTCAAATAAAAAGTGCATCGAACATGCCAATTTTAAATCTCAGTTAAATCCAACAGATGTAAAAATTTCCCCATCATCAGGCTCTTATCACGACCATTACATCCAACACAAAATCCCACACTCATCCACTCGCATAACCATAAATTAATGCCATAACATGTGTAAAATCTGTAAAATCTACTTACTAAATGCACATAAATCGGCGATTTGTTGCGGTTGCAAAATCGCTGGCAAAGAAGCGCAAATTAACATAATCCCGGTGATAATTGAAAAACACATTTGCGGCGATGTTACATTTTTTGAACAAACAATTTCCGAGCATTGAGTATGTGTCTGTTATTGCAGTTTAATCGCCAGCAAAGCTGGGTATTAAGTTTTTGGCCAACGCATCGATAAGCGTTGGCCAGCAAACTTGCCTTTGTGCTCGCTGTTAGATAAGCCACTGCCAGCATTATTCCACATTTATGTACTATACTATATGTTCAGCAGATGCGGTCTAGTTACTCGTCTTTGTCTTTGGTTTGCTCTAATGCACCCAGCGAGTCGAAATTAACAGCCAAAAACATAATTGTGGCACTAAGTTGCACTCCAGCTTACGGTGGATACCTCTTTTAGCGGATCCGAAAAAATTGTTTTCTTCAAAACACTTATGTTGGACTGTTAAAGTATTTTTAAATATTCTTCAAAAATTTCAAGTCGATATTTACAGCATTTACGAAGGTATAAGTTTTTGAACCGAACTGTTTTTCTCAAAACACTTCTCCCGATTTTGTGTACACGATAGGGAAAGCTAGGGAACGATTTTCGAATTTATAAATAAAAAATTTAAATAAATTTCATAACAGTTCGAAGTTATAAAACCAAGAAAACAGAGGTTTCCCCCTGAAAGCTGCCAATGGTCGATTTAATTGGGCCAGGTGGTCGAGGACCATAAAATCCCCGATGGACAGCCAAGTCCGACTTCAGCTTTTGGCTTTGCTCTGCGCGAACTGAAATAAAATTAAAAGTTTGTGTTTGCACTTGGCCAGCTAAATGCATAAAACTTGATATTTTATGTGGGGCCAAAGTCCGCCCTGCATCGCAACGCCCGGAGTTGAGTTTCCCGATCCTGACGCCCCCAATCTCTGTGTTGTGTTGTCGTCGTGTCCCGTGACAATTGCAACCGGAAACGCGCATAAATGTTGCCAACTAACTCGATTTTTTCAGCTCACACCATTGTTGCTGTAGCTGCTGCTCTAAAATGTGGCAGCAACATTGTCAGAAGGCTGGCGAAATGCTCTTGGGATTTCGGGAGTTTAACTTTTAATGCGACTTTATCAAACTCTTCTATGCGAAGAGGAAATACTTTTGGGACATTTTCCAAAACAATTTTTTAAATCTTGCAAACAAATTGTGTTCTAACCAAACATTTTTTTTTTGATTAGGACCTATGTACATTTCATATAATATTTGTTATTTTAATTCGTCAAATATAATTTTACTTTATATATATATTTAATATAATTTTTAATATATTTTGTTATGAAGTTAAATGAAATTATTTACTATATTAATATTTTTTATTATAGTTAAATTAAATTCTTTTTCAAACTTGAAAAATGTTGAATACATTTTTTCAATACTTATTTTAAGCGTTTACTTTTTTAGAAGTTTACTTCAGTGGAATTTAATCGAAAAATACACTAGATTTTTTTTATTTATAATGTGGATTTGTTTAATAACATTTGGTTAACTTACAACTAAACTAACTCTTTACGAAAAAATGTCGAGCTTAAAATTAAACAAAAATTACTTTAACATAGGAAACTCCAAAGTTTTATAATTATATTTTTGAGTACTTAAGAAAAAAAAGTTTTCTTAAGCTTAAAAAAAGGTTTTAAAATATTTAAAAAAAAAGAAATGAAAATCTTCTTACAACAAATTTAAGATTTTCAAGATCGCATATGATTATTACAATTATAATTTAATTTTGTTGCTTAGTATGTATCTTTGAAGGGTATTTAGTTATCACTGTTTAAAATTTTAGTTTTTCTTTTTAGAGTTTTTGGCAAATCACGGCACGCACTGCGGAGCACACTCTTAACGCCTCCGAGGAGTCGGGAGTCCGGCTTTCTATGTCCTGTGCGTGCTCAGACAAAAACTGGAGTTTAATTTTACATGTTTTGACTTTTGGCTGAGAGTCGCCATCGAGTTTGACTCAATTAACGCGCCAGCACAAAGAGCGAAATCGGGCACAGTAATGTTTAATGTATTTAGGGCCCAATTAGGACCGAAAATCGTTACTCATACGCCAGCGAGGCCATAAAAAGGTCATTGAAATTGGGCGCGCTGCACAGTTCATTAAAACGGCCGAATGGGGCATAATTTTCGAATTAAAATTCAAAAGTTTGCCAGGCAAAATAATGAAGCTGCTCCGCAATCTGTTGCCAATAGTCAAAAAGTCATAAATTTCAAATGCAGCAACAGCAGCCGAGGGGCAAAAACCTAGCCCCCATTGAAAAGTGTTGAAAGAGGCAAAGAAATTTGTCGTTTGTCGACTCGGAAAATTACTCCTGAATTCATCCATGCATTGTTGTCCACAGGAGGAGGAGGAAATCTGGGACTGGGACGGTGTGTTGCCAATAATAATAATAATCATAACGGCAGAGGCATTGGCATCGGCATCGGCATCGGCAACTTCACGCCGAAAGTGCCAAAAACATTTCAATGATGCTGTGACTGGGACTGTGACTGTGCTGGTTCTGGTTCCTTCTGCTGCTGCAATAATTTTCGAATTTTCATTTGCCATTGCGCCTCCGAAACACAGCACAGATGTTGCTCACCGACGGTGGATCGAAGAAAATATAGTCCTCCCTCCCTCGCCCCATAGCAATCGCAATTCAAACAGTCCTCATCCTCATCGTCCTCGTCCTCGTCCCCGAACCCAATTGAAAAGCGATTTTTCTTCTTTTTTTTTGTGTCCCCCTCCTGTAAATTATGTGCCTGAAATTGGACGTTTGGGTTCGAATTGCTGCGACTCCTTGTATCGGGGCTCATGGTCTCCATAATTATGTGGGCCCCTTGGTCGCCTGGGATAATTTGTTTGTTATGTAAGTTGGCCTGGGTAAGCAGCGGCGCTTTGTTGGCCATCCGTCAACAGCTGCAGGGAATTAATTGGTTACACTCCAGCCGTCCCAACGAATTTGCTGCCCAATGGGCGTAAACTGAGCTGCCCAGCTCACCTGTAACTGTGTCCCCTGAAGTTAGATAATGGCTATGGGTAATTTGAATTTTCCTTTTTGGCCTCCTTGGGCACTATGATCGTTCCTTCTCGGAAAACATAGCATTTAAGAAAAGGATAAGGTTGTAAGAAAATTACACTTCATGAAACACTTCAACTGTATTTTTAAATAACAGAATGAAGATTTGATTAATCGATTTTTCTTTGAAAATGAAACATTTACCATTACTATTTCCTGTCAATCAAACTGGGATAAAATAGTAACTATACACTCATCGTGTTAAATACTCTCTAAAAACATGTAGTTCCAAATCAGCAGCTGAAGCTTTTGATTACTGGATGACCAGACGAAACAGAAAAAGTTAATCTACTGCAATGCTTTCCATTTAAAGGAAAACGAGGAAAAGAGGAAAAACTACGATCAGCTCAGTCATCAATTAGTTACTTGACTGTTTGTGTTTTCTTGGGCATTCTTCGGTTTCCCATTCTGCGAATAAAAACACTTTCCATTGTCATATTTATTTTCAATTATAACGCATGCCACTTTGTAATGGCCCTGTATTATTTGCACTGAATATTTTCCCATATTTGTAGAGGGCTTTTCTTTCCCAGTACTTGTTGTTGCGTTGCGTTCTCTTCCCTTCTTTATTACATGCCAAACATTTTTCATATTTTCCGCATTACTTGCATTTATATACAAAAGCGTCAGACTGTCTCACACACTTTCAAACACACACACACACACACAATGTTATCTCCGCTTCCGGCTGAAAGAATTTCTTGGCGCAGCAACTCCTCTCTCTCTGTTGCTCCGACGGTGAGGTGCTCCTCCGGCCCAGCCACTCACTCACTCACTCCAGCGCACAACATCGTGACCACCAAGTTGTCTTGGAAAATGGTCAAAAAATAAATGGATGATTGAATGAAAACCCCGCCAGCTGGCAAGAGGAAAACTCTATATATATGTACATGAGCAAAAAGTGGCCAGCAAAAGTCCGAGTCATCCGAGTCTTTAAAGCCAATGGCGGCCGCCAATTTCCGGCTCCGCCATCTTTTTTTCCTCTCACTTCCCCGGAAACTTTTTGGCAGTCCAATGCAACGTCTTGCATTCATTGGCCATAAGCTAGCAATTTGTGTGTGCCCTGCTTTAAGTTCAGTCAGAGTTGGTTGGCCCAATTCTGGTGCAGATCCCGTTGGAGCCGCTTTATTAAATTTGGAGCAAGCCCCAGTCTCGGTCGGAGTCCGGAATCCGAGCTCCAAGCCCAGACATCAAGTCAATTGCCACGCTAAATTCTAGCTGCTCCAATTTCGCGGAGAACTGGCGGGAACGAGAGACCAAGACCAGCCAGTGTCCGCGGCCATTAAAATACTTGTTTTCGCTGACCTTATTATTTCGTACATATTTTCTTTTCTGCTGCCTGTCATCTCGTTTCACAGGCGCATTCCTCCCCACAGAAAGAAAACGTTCCAAAAAATATTTAAATTTAAAAAAGCATTTGAAAACGTGTGCACATCTTAAGTAATTATCTAAACTATCTAAATTTTATACAATAGATTTGTTTTATCCTATAAGCACCATTTAATTTAGGTATAAACATTGTTTTGTATTTCAAAATGTACATTTTTTCTTGAGGTTAGACGTAATTTTTGCTTTGTGCACCCAGACAAGCAGTCTGCAACGCGTCTTCGGGGATAATTGAAATTGTTTGCACAATTTTACACTCCAAAGGCTAATGGAGTAGTCGACCGAGTCGACTGCCTAACTGAGGCGAGGCCACGCAGCCCAGCCATTCAACCAGATCCAGATCACTGGGAAAAATATTTAAAAACTATATTTTTGATAAATTCTAAGAACCTACTTTAGGGAAGTTTGTCAATTCAATTTATAATTTGTACTTTTATCACATAAAACATTGTCAAAACATTGAAAATACATGTTTCTTATAGTTTAAGTCAAACATGAGCAATACTTAGTTAAATAATGTTAATATTCTGTATAATTAATATTAATTAGTTTGGAACAAACACCTTATAAATAATTATTACTTATGAGTTATATCGATAATGAAAGTATGAAAAATAAAAAGAAAAAAATTTTTTTTTTCTTTCTTTTTTTTTTTTTTTTTAAAATCAATCTCGGGAATTATAAGAGCTGAACATTTTAACATAAAATGTTTTACTTTGCAACAAACATGATTTTTAATCTTTAAAGACACTGTGGTTAAATATGTTCATGTTCAAATAATGATTTTTATAATTGATTTGGCTATGAAATATTTATTGAAAATAAGCTAAAAAATATTTATTAATTTCTTTCGGTGTGACGACAGCGCGATAGCTGGAGGCCATTCTCCGAGCTGTGAGCGGTGAGTTGGGAAATGGGAACTGGATACTAGGAACTGGGAGCTCTCGGCTGAAGCGGGAGGAATCTTGAGCAGCACAAAGCGAAACGCCAGGGCCAAAGACACCGCCCGAAGGCTGCACCGCCGGAGGTTGCTGCCAATGAAATGTTAAGCAAATTGAATTTCTGCATAGCAAGTTGCAGTGCAGATAATTTGTGTCGAATAACAAAGAAAAGCCAAGCAAGGCCACAAAGTGGGCTATTCAAACGAATTAAATAATATAAACTTGCTGACCTTGGGGGCAGGAATTGCAAGCATTCGAAATGAAAAGCCAGAGTCTTGAAGGATTTACAATTTGTAGAGTATTTTGTTGGGAAATTTTCAAAATATTCTGCACTCTGCGGGCTTTTCATTTATACTAAATCCTCATATTAAAGGAATTTGCAGCAATCTTAAACTGTAGTGCCACTTACAGTCAAGGAAAATTAGAAAAGCAATGTTCACTTTAAAAGCCATTTTATATAGTAAATATATATATTTTATACCTAGTAAAATCATCATTTTAAACAACAAAATTAAATGCTATATATTAAAGATATTAAAAAATATTAACTAAAATTAATCATAATATTTCTTTAAATGTGTTGAACCAAAATCCCTGAGTTTTTGCTGGTTTGACAAAATGTAACTATTACACTATGGATACTATTATACAGGACACATTTAAACACCTTAATAAGGTACTATTACTTTTTTTACAACTACAATTTTGCCATTGGAAAAATCAAAAAACCAGTAATTTTTATACATGTTTTTAAATGATTGTAAATGCTGCAACAAAGCGCTTCAACACTGCAATCAAGTCACATGCGAGGGCTAATTAGCTGAAATGAAATCTGAGTGCTTTCAGATCTCCACGAGCGTGGGCACGCTCTTTTCTGGCTGTCTGTCCGTTGATTAGAATGCAATTACATTTGTAATTACAAGTTATACCGACTTGGCCTTGCCCCGAACACGACCTGAACGAAGCTTGAGCCCCGTCAGACAGTCGGGGAAAAGTGAAAGCACATTCAGAAAGAAAGCCATTTGCATATTAGAAGTGTTTTTCACACCTCAGACACACACTCACACTCGCACCCACACCCGCGGCGAGTGCTTCCCCCTTTTTGCTGTTTATTGTTTGTGTACGCACGCATAACGCCTGCAAATAAAAGGAGAAATTACAGCTCATTAGAAAAATGAAACAAAAATGCAAATAAAACGAATGCAGAGCTGCGGGGGATGGGACGGAAAGGAAAAGCCAAGAAGAGCAGTGAAAGCAAACAGCAGGAGGCCAACAAAAAAAGGATTCAGCAGAGACAGAAGCACCAACCACACACTCAGAGAAAAATTACTGGTAGTTTTATCAATTCATTAACAATAAACAAGGAATTTTTCTGCACAAAAATATCTTTCCTCTTAAATTGAATAACATTACAAAAGTCAAATAACATGACTGGAAAAGCATTATTATTCTTTAAGAGTTAAATACTAAATACTATTTATTATTTGCGATACTCGAAGAGTAAGCAAATACTGTAAACGCGCAAATGTCTGTCTGTCCGTCTGTCCGTACAAACATCGAGATCTCGGGAACTATAAGAGCTAGAACCACCAATTTTTGCATACAGACTTCTATAAGCAAAGCGCAGATCAAGTTTGTTTCAAAACCTGACCACGCCCCTTTTTACGCCCACAAACCGGAAAAAAGTCTGTGGTGTCCACATTTTTAGTGCTAGAGAAAAGTGACCCTTACAAATGTTGTTCGTATTGAAAATATCTACCCAAATATTTAAAAATTTTGTATACAAATGCGTTGAAAATTTTTATTGCGCTCAAAAGTAGGCAAAACTTTTTTAGAGGGCTAGCTAGCTGTTTTTAAAGAGGGCAATGAGTATCGCAAATCTTATAGTCGGGAAAATCTTATAGTCGGGACTATAGCGTTCTTTCTTGTTTTTATAATACATTTTAATTTTTTAATTTTTTAAAACTTATAAGTAGTATATAGAGTGTTAATTTTAAGAAATTTTTCCAAGTGCCTTGGCAACAGAAGTAACAGCAACAACAGGATGTACCAAGGCAGACGACGAGTGAAAAATGTAAATAAAATATTGCAAGGACGGGGGTTGGGTCGAGGTGGGTGGGTAGGAGGGTGAGGGAGGAGCAGGAGCCCAGAACCACTTAAACACGTTGTCAAGAAGAGGGCCCGGTGTTTGCACACATCTCCCACATATTCACGACCCTGTAAGTATGTTCCTGCGCCCGAGTGTGGGTGTGTCTGCCGGCAGCGACAGAGGAGGAAGTAGCAGCAGCAGCAGCAACATCAGCAGAAGCAGAGCAGCAGCAGCAACATCAGCCAGGACACATTATACGTCGTTTAAATAGCCATAAATCTTGCATAAAAGCACGCGTCCAGCAACAATGGAGCGCTGAAGGACAGACCACTTGACTTCAACTTTAATATGGAAAATCAGTTGGCTAACGACGATGCGGACGACAACAACAACATTAGGGGATATTTGCAACGCTAATTTAGCAGCCAGTTCAAAGTTCGCTGCACTCACAAAAAAAATCGTACAGCTGTACACATTTAAATAATTTCTTTAAAAACCAAAATAAATTATTTTTGTCATTTACGGTTTATCATTCACATACCTAAATTAATTGTTAGCATTCAAAATAAATATCTTAATTAGAAATAAGAGGAAAAATTACATATTTTACAAGCTTAATGTGTTTGCTCTATTTCTGTAAAAATAAATATATATAAGTCAAACTCAAATATTTAAAAAATGATTATTTATGCTTTAGAAACTAGTGAAACCTTTTTATTTAGGTATTTAAAAGCCTTGGAAGATGTCTTTCTTAATTTTGTTGTGTGTGCAAATGGTGTAATACGCTTCATCAAGTCATTGGCTGCGCCCCATTAAAAGTTGAGCGTAAAATGAAGTTGACCAAAGTCATCGGCGGGTCAAATTGAATTTTGCCCCAAGGCCCCGAAGCGTCGCTGGCATCAATATGGACTCAAGGGGATCAGCGCTAAATGCTGCACGCAACGTCAACGCCATCCATCTTACTTAATGTCAGATGCAGTGCCTTCCCGCTGCTCCAGTGGAAGCCAGCAGCATCCTCAAGGAGCAGGAGCAGGAACAGGAGCTGGAGCAGGAGCTGGTGGAACCTCAGCACTTTCCTTATTATGCGATGACAAAACAACAACTATTAAGAAGAGCAGCAGGAGCGGGAACAGCAGCGGGCACACTTTTATGATTTGCTAACGACATGAGCTGCGCTGGCTGTTTAAAAATCAATTTCATCGCCGCATGCAGTCCCTGCAGTCCTTGGGCACAGCTCCACCTTACACGCAGCACCGGCACCAGGAGGCTCCCTTCCTCCTGTTTGGATTCCTGTCAGGCGGCGACACGCCCCGCGTGCACACAACAAAAGCCAATAGACGTCAGCGTGATGGGAACAGGCTGGAGCAGCCATCACGCAGCATCATCGCCCATCAGGCTTTGTCCTACACTCAAGAAAATTACGCATATTTTTGGCGTAACAATCAACAAACTCCATGAACTAAAAGCGAAAGGTGTTTTTCTTTATGTATATTTTTGTCGCTCTAAAAAACTATCTTAGCTCACAGATCAAACTAAGTACAATAACAAGTTTTGTTTCTTTTTTACAAATGTATAAAAATATTATACACACATGTGTACCTATTTATTTATATAATTTAGGTTTTTGATACTTAAAGACCTTAACAAGATCAAAAGTATAAGAACTACGCAACATGAATGATGAAAATAATATGCTTATAAAAAAAACATTTAAAGTCCTTTAACAAACTCAAAAGCCCTATGTTAATTTATAAAAAAAAAGAATACTAAAAAAACTAATATAATTATAGGGGAGACATCTAGATCCGAATCAAAGTTTATATAATCAGAAACCCTTTTTTGAGCACAAAATTATTTTTAAGTGTATCACCAAAGCAACTTCAGCCTTTGTTTCCTGCCGGCAGCCGGCAGCCGGCAGGCGTCAGGTGTGCCATTTTAATAAATTATGCAGCCTGCTAAATGCTTAAACAATTGAATTTTATATTTACATAATATGTAATGTGCTGCGACATCATTATGCAGGCATCGGGTTCGGGTTCGCTCTATAGACGAAAGGCCCGGGCTGGGAACCGTCAACGGCATGTGGCCCTCCCTCAGTTTATTGAATTATGTTCCGTGCCGAGAGTGGCAGCCCAGAAATATGACACAAATTGCTGCAAGTTTAGGCCAAAACTAAATGGCACAGAATGAACTCGCTCTATCAGGCAGCCAGATTCTAGCCCATTCTCATTCTGGTCTGCTGAGCGGGAAATTTAATCTGACGTATGAAAGGTCGGGGTAAACTTTGTTAATTATTTGGTGCTTTAAATAATTTTGGGAAGTTTTCACTTAATTTTAAAGTGAGACATGAAAAGCGTTTTAAAAATACATTACGAATTTTAGCCACGCGTAACGTAAAGAATTTTATAAAAGGTCTGTTAATAAATCGGTGTTACAATTTAACTACCGACCCGTGGTAAACAAAATTATAATGCCAACAAATATTGGCCTTAAATTTAAATTCACTTCGCATTTTATTTTCAATGCAAATTCGTGACTTAAAAATGTACGCTTAAGGGTAAAAAAGATGCTAATTTAAAATGCGCTATTTAATTGGAGGCCTCTTTAAGCGCCATTCATTTACTATTGTTATAAAACAACCCAGTTCTTTTATAATCAATGTTGTTCTTTTTCATAAAGGCTTGCATTATGTATGTATGGTATTTGAAAATTGAACAATTGAAAGGAGTCATTTAGCGGCAGATTTTTTTACGACTTTGTTTGTGTATGCTTAAAATCCAGCCAAATTAAATCATGTGTAGAGCTTTTGCCATATTTTATTACGAGCCCAACTCGTATAGTTTATATTACCCGCATATTTCGTTTATATGTGTATACTTATAACAAATTTTTGGGGAATTTCATGCGCTTCGTTTTATGTTACGCATACGCCACGTGGGCCAGCACGTAAGCTGCGCCAACAAGATCCGCTCGAACCCTCCTCACATGCATATGTATGCCCAAGTGCCTAATTACGAACATGTGTCGGTGGATCCAATGGAGGACAAGGTGGGGAGGGCGAGTGGGTGAGGGTCAGGGTGTGGGAGCGGTATGTGTGGCGTCTAATCAAAACTTTTATTTGCATGAAATTAAATTCAAGCAATTGCACTTAATTTGCCAAACAGGCAGCTATGGTAAATAAACAGACAGCGTGGGCCAGGGCAACCAGTTTGGGGGACAGGAGAGTTGGAGGGTGCGTTTGGGGCAGGGAAAACCGAAATTAAAAATCAAGCAGGCGTAGGCGAGGAGGGGAGGTGGTGGGCCAAGGACGAGGCCCGATGAAATGCGGGAACAGGGCTGAAATTATGAGCAGACCGGAGAAATCCGAGGCGGCACTTTGGCTTCCTTGGATCTTCGGCTGGGCGTGGCAATCGCCTTCGTTTGAAGTGCCCATAGAAGCACACTCAACGCACACACACACATATTCACACTGGAAAAAACATAATTTAAAAAATAAATTACTTTAAACTTTATTAAAGGAACTAAACCATTTACTTCACAATTCTTTTTCAAAACTTTGTAAGTAAACAATTAATTATTTTGAAGTTGCAGTAAAAGTCTTTAGTATCGGACAAGATTTAATTTAAATTAATAATTTGTAATATAAAGACTTAATATCGGTTAAAAGTTTTGAAGACTTAATAACAATTTGGCTTTAATTGAGTATTAAAGTAAGAGATGAAACAAATACTTAGTTTTAGGTGTCTACGAGTGGCACTTAAAATTATTTCTGAAACAAATCGAACTCAAAACTGTAAAAAGGATTTTTTCGTCTTCTTTTGGAATTTTTTTTAAGCAACCAGAATGTTATTTTTAGGAGTTTAAAGGGTGTACTGTCACTGCCATAAAATAGGATAACGAAGGACATTTTACGACATTTAAAGAAAGGTAAAGGTGACACCTTTTCGCTGCAGTGCACGGACCCACCCCAGAGGCCCATAAATAAAGTATTTGATGTGCATGAAGTTAATGTCTTATTATGCCCAAGTTGTCAAAAACAAGCGACCCAGCCTGGCTGTTAGTTAAGGCGTGCTTAATGTGCGTGCGGGCGGCTAAAAAGGGGGCGGGGTGGGCGTGGCTTTTATGAACTTGAGCCTGGAGATTGGAGCTGGGAGCCGGGAGTTCCTCTTGAGTTTTGATTTGGCTTAAGTACGTCAGCCGGCGCCGCCAGTTTAATGATAACAAACTCAACACAAGTGATAACGCGTCAAATTACCAAAAGCAAAAGCAGGCTGCATGTGTGTGCGAGGGTGTGGGTGTGCATGTGGTGTCGTCGCGGGTGTTGTAAATACAATCAATGAATTTCAACTGGTTGTCCTGGCTCCTTTCCATTCCATTCCCATCCCGACCTCCATTCATTTCCATAGCTCTGCGGCAGTCGTCGGGTTCCATGTGTGCCATGTGCCTGTGTCTGGCAAAACGAAATTAGGCAAATTTAATGAATTTATGCTGGTGGCATACCCTTTGTAATCCGAGTGCGCGCACAGCAAAGTAAGTGACCTGCTTCGTTCTCGGTTAAGTGGCCTTGCTCCAGCTACTGCGGAACACTAGCAGAAAATCTGTGAAAATCTGTGAATGATAAACATAATTAAATAATTACATAATAATCTCTTTTATTCTTATTATGTCCTGATAAATAATTTTATTCACGAATAGTAACGTGAGCCTGTTATCCCATTGATCAAGTCTACAAAAAATCTTAAAAAACAACGAATTTTAATATGGATTGAGTAGTATGTACATTTTTTTTGTTTTTTAAATTATTTAAACAAAAGAAAAATTGAAAAGGAAATAAAGGAAGCCAATAAGTGTAATCTGAATATTAATTTTATACATAAATATATATTATTAGAATATAAATCATCTTCCTACAAACACCATCCACCCCTTAAATCTCAAATTTTAGTGTAAGCCAGAGGATAAAAACGAAAATGAGCTAGAGAGCCAAACGTTCCGTCCCAAATGTGGAGTGTGGAGTTTCGTGGAAAGGGTGGAAGTGGATGCAGGGAGGTGTACGGGCTGGAGGCAATTTGCCGGCAGTTGCGAATGCGATGAGTGCGTGGAGCAAATGTTGTGTGGCTGCTTAATGCCCCACTCGGGGCCATCATCGCAGGGCGGGGTGGTGGGATTAATCCTAGCCTTAAATTATAACAAAAGATTACGGAACACGAACATACTTTCTTGCGAAGGAGAATTTCCTGAAGTACATCTTATGTATGATGATGCTACCACCTGTGGAAAACTCCACAGCCATGTGATTGAAAATGGATCAGTAATTTACTGAAATAAGTAATTTATTTTGTTAAAAAAAAAAAAAACAAAAAACAATTTAAAGCTTTTTTATAATGACGCAGTTTTTTTTCAATATCTCTATAAAAAAATCATCTACATTTATTTAAAAGCTACAAAACGGCTAAGAAATTCAGAAATATATTGGAACAAATATTTTTTTTTTAATGTTTTGGCAACCTCCTCATGTGAATTTTTCGTTAATTTAACGGCAGCAAACAGTTTTTCTATAAGCCAGCAAAAAATGTAAAATGGCTTTCTTTAAAGTTTGTTAACCTTGGAACATTCTTTAAACGAGTTATAGGCTCATGCCGTTTTAAATGTCACCGAAAAATATTCTGATACTGCATCTAGGCAATAGCAATTGCCAAGTGGTGACCAGGACAAACTTTGTCCTCAAAAACTTGATAACAAGTTGTTTCAGTTTTACATATCGTCCAATCAAAGCCTCACCACTCCTCCTTTAAGTCCCCAAAAGCTTTTCCCAATTCAAGCAATTTAACAAATGACTTCCTTTACAACTCCACCGCAACCGCAAGAACGCGACGTCCCATCAGCCACCGAATCGCAGGACCTCCAATCCGACCACATTCACGTCCCCAGAAGCGTCATTATCGGGCTCCATGAATCGCCATGGAACAGCGGCCCACAACTTGGGGCGTCGTGCAAATGGGGTAAGTGGATCGGCCTGGTCCCAAGAACCCAACTAACTTGTCATAAGGAGCACGGGTGCGGGCCATGGACAAAAGGCACGAAGCAGGCCAAAGTCGAAAGTGAATTGGCTTCGTTGCGTCTAAATGTGGTGTCAGAAGACACGGACACGGCGTCTATTCGTCCCTCCGTATTTATTTCCTTCAGTGTTGCCAACTATCGAATCCAAAAACTTTCTAAAATAGCAACAATCATAATGATTTGGGTGTTTTTGTTTTTATTTATGTACTTCAATAACTACATTCATCTTTTAAATTCCAAAAATTTATTTATGATTATAAAGAATTGTTTTGCTTAATATGGACATTTAAAGGTGAACTTGTATGTTTTAAATTTTCAATTGTGTTGACCAACATGGATTTAAATGGAATTAATAAACTATTCAGAAAATATTAAGTTGTTCATTGACTTCAAATCTTTAAATAAAAAATGTTTATGTTGCAAATAGTAAGAACTTCGTAATTTTAATATTAATTCAATTTTTTTTTTATTAAATTTGCTTTCTTAAGCTCGTGCTATTCCAAATAAATTATTTTAGCACTGTTACAAAAATTATACTTTCAAAGAATTTACAAATAGTTTCAAAATGTTTGCAGCATACAATTGAATTCAAAAGTAAAACTATACCTTTCTTCCTCGTGAAAATGGCTACAAAACAGCCTAGTTGGCCAACACTTGTGTTTCCAACCCCAGGGAAACACCGCTTTCTTATCTGACGCTTTTCAGGGAGGCGGGGGTAAAGGCCTGCTATTGACACTGCCAAAAGCGGCCAAATCTCGCACTTAATGATGTCTGCAAAAATATTTCTGCAATCACGATTATTTTACACCCGCCGCCTTCCATGGGAAGGGAAATTCCTTTGTAGCCACCAGTGCGCTTACAATTTAATTGAATTCAATACATAAAACTGCAGCTTTGTTGTTGGTTTAGGTTGTAGTAGGTATACACACAAGTTTATTATTTTTTCCGAAAAATTAAATTGTAAGTGAGAATTTCTCATCTTGTACATACAGTTCTTCTTTTGTATTTAGTGTCAGTAGTTAATGTGTTTTTTCCTGTTTGTTTTGCTTCCTCTACGCATTCTTCTTGAGCCATAAAAGGTGTCCAAAAAGTTAATTTTCCAAAAGTAATTTGAAGAATTTTATTTATTTATCAAACAAAGGTCGCTCGTCAGCCTTTGTTCATTGTCATCAAGACGGGACAGACGGGAATGATCCTTACTTTCTCCTCCTCCTTCACTTCTCCTCCACTACATCATTATACTCCTCGCGCTACGTTTTCATTTGTTTTAGTTTAGTGATACGTTGCATTAAATTAAGAAATTATCACATCATATTTGAAAATTGGTTTTTGCGTTTAAGTAAAGAGTGTTTTTGATGTTTTCAATTGGATAGTGTGCCGACCTCGCGGTTCAGCGTCAAATAACTTACAATTCACAAATAATCATTTAAACATAAAATCGCTATGTTCAAATAGCTTGGGTTTTTCTATTCCAGTTTTGGGTTTGGTTAATAGTCCGAGTTTGAATCTGAGAATAACCGTCAGAGGTTCGGTGAAAAGTTGTACGAAAACTTAAACTTAGGCTATGAACTTAATTTAACTTAGGACCTAGCGCGGTTTAGTTTAGCTACTGAAATCTCCTGTTCCTATAGCTTCTATTACTGCTCTTCCGTCCTCGATCTAGTCGAAGCGCGAGTGTCTGCCTTCGCCGCCACCGCCGCCGCCCCCGCCGAAGCCGCGTCCGTTGCTCAGGCTGCCCTTCTTGAAGCCACCGCCGCCGAAGCGACCGCCGCCTCCACCACCGCCGCCTCCATAACGGGAGCGTCCGCCGCCACCGTCGTAGCGCGAGTTGCGGGCCATATTTTCCAGGGCAGGATTGATTTCCTGGTAAAGAAAATAGCAAGTATTAGAATCTAATATAATATAATTTACTACAAGAGAGGGTGTGGTATACAACTTTGGCAGTTAAAAACAGCTAAACAAAGAGAGATCCCATGTTCCCTTAATAAATTATTGTGAAGACATGTTCTAGTTTATCTATAAGTTAGTTGAATTTACTGCCAAAATGTATTTATACCAAATTCTTGGCTGATAAACTCACCTGATTAGCCTCTCTGAGCACATCAACCAGCGACTTGGCCTGCTTGGCATTGTTCTTTGTGAAGAAGGCGAAGGAGGTGCCCTTTGTGTTGGATCGTCCTGTACGTCCGATGCGATGGATGTAGTCCTCGCTGTTTTGCGGGTAGTCAAAGTTGATGACATACTTGATGCCGTCCACATCTACAGAGATGTCCCAGGGAAAAAAAAGGCACACAGATTAGTTGCGAGTTTCCCGGCTATTCTTATTAATTAAATGGGGGATATTTTATATAATTGACGAACAGTTTTCAAATTGCCAAATGATTTTTCCGCTCTGCGCGCTCGCTTGCAACAATTTTTAGCGTTTTTCCGAGATGTTTTGAACACTTTGAATACACTTGTCTTTTCTTTTTTTTTACATTAGCATACTATTGAGTCTATGGTAGTTTTTTTGTTTTGTGGGTTTTATATATTTTTTTTTTTTTTTTTTTTAGAGAAAAAAGAAAATGTTTCAAAATGTACGTTACCTTCTTGGTGCTATAAAATTGTTTCACTCAATTTTTCTCTCAATCAAAATCTCTGATTGGCGTCGCGCAGCTCGTGGTCCAAACTCTCCCCAGAAACAACATTGTAGCGATCTCGATCGCACGGCGAAGCGGAGAGTTTGTTGCATTGAGCCGCGTGCGCCTCTGACTAAGCTCTCTTCTCACATGGACCATTTGGGAGATGACCACCGAGAGGAGACACGACCATTATATTTAGTTTTTGAATTTATCTTTTTTGGAGGGATTAACAACAACAAGCGGGCCGCCTTTTCGTCCAGGAGCAGTGGGCTTGGCTTTAATTGACGCGGCGGCAAACGCAGGCAATGGGTGGGTGGTGGCGGTGATTTTATTTTTTGGAGGACGCACTCAGCTGCAGCTTCATCGTATTGAACTGTGATCCTTAAAAGCAAGCACACACATCTGTCCCGCTGATCATCCTCGCTCTGGTTCAAGTTCAAGCAAATGTCGGGTGTTTATATAGTTTGGAGTGTAATAAATGTTGTGTGGGTGGTGTCAATGTGCTTTAGGCTTTAGCTGTTGCTGTTGGCTTGGTGCATGTCCAATTTAAGTGCTTTCCCAAGGGCCTGCCCAGAGAGGCTGGCCACCATCACATCATCATCCTATATACTTTGCACGCCGCCTTCCACTGCTGAAGAAAAAGCTGGCTCTCTGATGGATCGGTTCAGTTGTTGTTGTTGTTGTTTTGTTGGATCATTTGGTTGATTTTGGTTGTATTTGGTTGGTAATAATAATATCATTATCATTCTTTCTCAACAAAAAGTCGGGGACTGCAGAGGCCACATATGATGCATGATGTTGGGGATATATATGTTCGATATTCTCGTGTCTCTCGACCGTCTGAGAATCTGAGAACTTTCATCGGTCCTTTTGCGCAATATACAATATAACACAAACACAGGCTACAGTGGTGTATATCATCAAATATCATTACTGATGTTGGCAAAAGTCGCTCAAGTCACGAGTGTTCGCAGTGGTCGCGGCTCGTTCATTATCCTCCCCATCATACTACCAAAAACGGCCTCTGTAAACGAGAAAGAAACAAGAAAGAGAGAGAGAGAGAGAGGGGAGAGAGAGAGAGAAAGAGGCAGAGAGACACACGCACAAAGACAAAAAGTTGTGTGTACAGGGTACACACGCAATGCATACAGAGTATATACATTTTTATACATTATTTTTTTTAGCAGGGGTTTGACAAGGTCGGGTTGGGTGGGGTGGGTGGTGGTGGTGGTGGGTGGGCCAGGGGTGGGGTAAAAGTTCAAGTTGATTATTCGATTTTGGCATTTTGGCTTATGTCTAAAAAACTGTTTCTGAATTGGCGCGCTCGCTAAATGTGGTTTCGATATACTAGTAATCTCTAGGTGCAGTTAGGGGATTCGGGTGTGGGGTTTGGGGATTCTTAAAGTTCGTCTCGCATGGCAGGTGGTGGGGTGGTGTTTGTGTGTACGGATGGTGGGTGATCGGTTAGGTGTGCGGTTTCTGTTGTAATGATGGCATATGTAAGCAATGGCCCTAAGATGTGTATCCTTATCGCTAGCAGGCCCCTCCAACACATTCGCTTGTCTGGCCGCAACAACTACTCTACTAAGAGGTATTCCACGCAGGTGTGGGAGCACACTTACCCAGTCCACGGGCTGCCACATCGGTGGCCACCAGGATGTTGGACTTGCCCGAGCGGAACTCGCGAAGCACAAAGTCCCGCTCTGACTGCGACTTGTCGCCGTGGATCGCTCCACAGCGCACGCCGAAGCTGCGGATGAAGCGCACCAGGTTGTCCACGCGCCGCTTTGTCTCCACGAAAATGATGATCTTGCCGGGACTCTCGCTGGTGTCATAGATGTCGGACAGGAGGGTCTTCAATCTAAAAAGAGATAAGGATGGTAGTTGTTAAGTATGTGTATATATTGTTAACTATCTTAACAATATTAGGAGTTCCTATCTAGGTCTAAAACCAAATTGTTATGGTATTGCTTCCACTTACTTCTCCTCCTTGCTGAACTCGTCGCACACATCCACCACCTGGCGGATGTTGTGGTTGGCGGACAGCTCCAGCGAGCCAATGTTGATTTGAATGTAGTTGCCAAGGAAGTCCTCGGCCAGCTGCTTGACCTCCTTGGGCCAGGTGGCGCTCCACATGAGCGTCTGGCGGTCGGGCCGGATCTGCGAGACGATCTTTCTGATCTGGGGCTCGAAGCCCATGTCCAACATGCGATCCGCTTCGTCCAACACCAGATAGGTGCAGCGCTTCAGGTTTGTGGAGCCGGCGGACAGAAAGTCGATGAGACGTCCGGGTGTGGCAATAACGATCTCGCAGCCGCGCTGCAGATCCCGCATTTGGCCGCCCTTCGGGGCGCCGCCAAAGACGCAGGTGTTGCGCACATACGACGACGAACCGAACTCGGTGGCCACCTGCTGGATCTGTTGGGCCAGCTCCCTGGTGGGGGCAAGGACCAAAGCGATGGGACCATCGCCGCGCTGCAGCGGCTGCTGGTTGTTGATGTGAACGATGGCGGGCAGGATGTAGCCCAGTGTCTTGCCGGATCCCGTCTTGGCAATGCCCACAAAGTTCGAGCCGCTCATGGCGATGGGCCAGCCCTGGGCCTGGATGGCGGTGGGCGCCTTGTAGTTCTGCCGACGGATCTCCTTCATCACGTAGTCGGGCAGGTAGACCTCTGAGAAGTCCTGGATGGGATTCTGCGCCTGTCCGCGCACCGTGATCTCCTGCTCGTCGCGGTATCGCTGCACTTCGTAGGGCGAACGGGCCGCCACATCGGGGTGCTCCTGGTAGAAGTTCTTCTTGAAGGGGGCCAGGTTGGAGAAGTCGACTGGTCGCATGGGGAGATCCTGGCTTCCGCCACCACCTCCTCCGCGACGATCGCCGCCGAATCCACCGCCGCCGCCGCCACCAAAGCGATTGCCACCGCCGCGATCATCACGACGCTTCTCGATCCTACCGTTGCGCACGCCATGATAGTCGCCGCCACCGCCTCCTCCGCCGCCGAAGCGGTTACCGCCGCCACCGCCTCCGCCACGACGGTCATCGCCGCCGCGATCGCCTCCGCGACCGCCACGTCCACTGTGACCAAAGTCGCGATCGTGTGGTGCCCTGGAATAAATAGAAAAAAACAAATTAGTCTCTCTGTTGAGTTGACTTCAGCTTTACGAAAAGGAACGTTCAAAAAATTTAGTCGCACATCATGATCATCTTGCAAGCTTAATTCAAGTTGTCATAAAACTCTTAGGTTTAATGTATCAATATCATGCTTAAAAGGTACGACTAAAAAAAATAAGGGAAGTTGAATATCTTGTTTCTTTAGTAACTAGTACTTCCAGTGAACACTATGTGTGGGTTTTATGAAAAGAAACACTCAAGAAAAAAAAACTCTTTATCATAGTTTAAGTTTAGGATAGTTCCTGGTTATAAAATAATTTTTAATTTGGCAAATACCTTAATTCTATGATAATTTCTAACGGTTTTTAAAGCTGCATACGAAGTAAATATCACCTAAGTTTAAAGAAGACGAAGTAAATTTTATTTTTATCTTTTAGTTAACGACTTAGACAAATATTTGTTTTTAAGAAGTTGAATTCTTGTTTATAAGTTAACTCAGTAAACAAATTTTTATGGTTTTACATCAGCAAATAAAAATGCTTAGCTTAATGGTTCTTCATCAAGTTTCCTCTTCCATTTAAAAAATTTCAGCTTGTGTTGCATCAGCCAAAGTTTGGTGTCAACTTTAAAGAAATTTTGCTTACTGCGTTAAAAAATAAACAATTCATGTTTTGCTTACATTGCTTTAGTTTTCCGCTTTATTTGACTTCTCCAAATCTCAAAATCTTTTTATGACAAAGCTAAGGCAGTGGAGTATGACAAGATTCTTTAAGGGCCTTCATGCTCTTTATAGAGTACATTTGTTTAATCAATTCTTATCTTCCATCTGAACTTATTTTGTGCTGCGCACTTGATGGATTTCGGCTTTACCCAAAACTTGTTCGTATCAAAACTCTGCTGTGGTTTTTTGTAGCCCTAAAGCAACCTTCAACTATTTAACAACCTTTAAAATGTCTCTTTTTTTACGTCTCGGCCTCGACAGCTGCATTTTCTTTTCTTAAGTATTTCTTTGGCAGAAAGAAAAGTTGGGGAGAAAGAAACGAGTGACTTGGCTTACTTTGCTCGCATGCTGCCGTTTAGACGTCTGCTAGTTGGGACTTGGATTTCAACTGCGACTGGTCGGTCGACTTGGAAGGCAACTCAACTCTTTGCCCTTTCGATTTCTTTCGACGCTGCTAAACAGCTGACATGGAGTTGTGCTACAACCGCAATAAACTTAAATAAAACTAATTGCGTGTTAGGGAAATTAAATAAATTTCGAATAATACAAACAGTAAAGCAAATTTGATTGACAACAACATGCAATTCGAGCTGGTTTACTATTACTCCCGCCCACCCATTCAGTTTTCCTGCACTAAACTGCTCAACTAAACAACCCCGCGTACAAAGCACTGTGTTTATTGCTCTGGCATTAATCAACTTGAAATTCAGTATTGTCAACTTGGCTACTTTCTAGTCAGATCTGACTGTTCAGGGTGATACGGGTCATAAAAGTGGACTTACAAATAATATTACTGAATAAAAACCCTGAAAAATCAACGTTTATTCCTTCTTTCACAAACTAAAATTAAGCTAATATTTTAAAATAAAGCCTAATGAGATTCTTGATAAAGAGCTAAGTATAAAGAACTTTTTTTAGTGATCAAGAATTTGGTTTTTTTTTTCTTTCTGATCAGTAAATAAACAACTAGCCAAGAAAAATAAAAAATAGTCAATAAAAAATAAACAACTCAAGTATTATTAATGAGTTATTTAGCTTTATTTCGTGTTCTCTGGTTGTCAACACTATGGGGTGCACTATATGCAAATCCAACCCTCGATCCAATCCCCCGTTTGCTTGTCTATTGCTCTGTCAATTTGGTACCCCCATACAGTCCCAATAGTTTATTTGTAGGTCCCAGCGGCACGCTAGCTTTTGTGCCCAACTAGCGGAGCGGAACGCTCCGAACATTTATGAGACAGCCAAATGTCGTGTCCCTAGTTTCGAGGGGGGGATCAGGAAAAGTCCCAGGGGGGCGCACCTTTGACTTGCTGTGTGTCTACCTGTCGCTTTTTGACATGCGAAAAGACGAATTGCGAGCTCGCCAAAAGGGGGAAACTCCCCATCATAATCAATTGGCGTCATTTGACATTTTAGCCTAATGGGACCGTTTATGTGATGGGCTAATACACGAACTGGGTTAACCCTGCCACAAGGAAACCTTATGTAATTATAACAAATTTCATTTTAAAGTAAAACAAAGAGAAAACAACGTACAAAGATACCTTAAAACAATTTCGTTTTGGTTAAATAGAAAATTTAATTTTGAAAACAAAATTAGAACATTCACTTTCTTTATACCCGTAAATTAGTATTGTTTAAAAATGTTTTAAAAAAAATATACGAGATTAAAATCTATTATTTTGGATTAATACTTGTCTAAAAAAATATGTTATCTTGTTCTGGTACTTTTGGGAAGTTTATTTTGTTTTGAAATAGAAAATATAAACAATTAAGAAAATATATTTAAAAAAAGTGTATATTTTAAACTCCTAACAATTTTTTTAAACTACTTTTCATTTTACAAAGACTCAACTTATAATTTTGATAAGGATTCAATTGTTTTAGTACATTTTTTTTTTATTCACTTACTGATAACTATTAAGTACTGATAACTTTTTCTATTGGGTTTATTAAACACTCGGAACTAAAG